>JAJSRV010000006.1:4437497-4893622 GCA_021527715.1 Neoseiulus cucumeris | reverse complement strand
CGATCTCAGCTTTCCAACGATAGGTCGTTCGCCGCTGTACGCCCAGTAGTTCCCGAGATATGAGCTTTTGAAGTTTGGGGTCGAATCAGGGGTTTTTGGCGAACTCTCACCATTTGGAGGCACAAGGAAATAATTCCAAAAGCTGAAATCTTCACGAATATGTTTTCTCACACCGGGGAACACGATCCAAGTGTTTTAGATAAAATCCATGATGGGTGGGCCACTATCCTGCCAGACCCTTTGTCTGAAACAAATATTTATCTCGGCTTCGAGGACGCACCGCCATCAACATGAAAATCCTCCTCAAACACGACTTTTAGCAAAACATGATGGTAGTGCAACTAATCCCTGACCGCATGACTCCTTATTCACTCCTTGTCATTTGAGATGATTCGATACCGACCTTCCAGAGGACGAACCATGACCGCCCGAGAAAAGAGGTTGTTGGGCCATAGAGTTTAAGGATCACAGGAGAACGGACTCCTTCGCCGTAGGATATTTCATGCTCCTGCCGGACGCTGCGAGGCCGTGACTTATTGACCAAAGCTACCGCGAAACCGTCGACACTGACAAAAGCAGCCGGCGCGAATTTAACGCGAGACCTGTTAAACGAGATCTCAACAGAGTTTCCGCTTTCCACGAAAACGGGTTTCCACTCGAGTGACTTTGAAGGAGCGTAAAGTGAAACACGTCTTAAGGCTGCTAGTTGCAGGCTTGGTTCCGATTCCTGGCCAGCAGTGCTCGTTACTGGAGTTAGAGTTTCGTAGTCATTTCCTTTGATCTTCTCGCCTTGCCGTCACGTTGAATTCTAACGAACGTTTCGAGTATATTCAATTATTTCCTCCTTCCTTCCTTCCTTCCTTCCTTCCTTCCTTCCTTGTCTAGGGTTCAGCTTGATGTAATTCTTAGCTTTGAAGTTGAATGCCGAACAACTTTTTTTTGTAGAACGACGAACGACAAGGGTGAGCGTAGTTCTCCGCTTTGATTCGGATTGTCACAAAGGGAATTAGAGCAATTAGATTGGCGAGGTCTTCACAAAGCCCAAGCGGTACGAACAGCTTTTGAGCACTCGTTCGAGATCCTGCGCGGAATTGTCCGACAGTGTGCCGGGAGTGGAACTGCTTGATTGGAACTGGGAGCTATGGTCGCCGCTCGTCCGGCCATGACGGTGTTGCAACCGAGCTTTATCGAATGCGAGCTGTCAATGAAGCTGTCGACTGTTATTTCATCGAGTCTTCCAAAGTGTTCTGTTCTCGAACGGAACTTCAATGCCTTTCGAGTAATTTCGAGCGCGGCTTTCGTTCCAGAGTGACCTTGCGAAGATTGGCGCGACGGAGCTCAGTGAAGCTACTCGAGACGACAAAAGTGGAGCTGCAGGACATAAGAATAAGAACCTCGCTCTGCTGTAACGAGGCTCGCAAAAAATCGTGCCTTCATTGTGCAGTTAATGTTAATTAGAACAGCTTACCAGCGTCGAGACTTAAGAAGGATCGAGTAGTATTAATCTTGAAGACAAGGTTCCGATGCTTTTGTATGGACCTTCGAAACTCATCAGATGGGAGGGTTCACTGGGCCCTCGAACGAAAATGTCGCAAGACTCACCCGGAATCGTCGTTGTGGTTCCATCCAAACTTTGCAGAGCTGTATCCCTAGTCCAGATGCCGCCGAGCGGTGCGAGCAGCAACAACAGGGGTGGAGGCAGAGGCAACAATGGTATTAGCTGCAATGAGATTTAGCTTCCTTGCTCCGACTCTTGGTCTATCCGCTTCCCTCGAGAGCGTTTTCTGAAACTGCCTACTGACTGTCCGACCGTCCGACCGACCGAGTGAATTACCATGGTCAAAACTTTTAACTACAACGTCTTAGTTTCCGGATGTAGGGTGAGCCTCAACAGAAAATGCACTCCAGGACGAAGAATCGGACCGTGTGTGTTTTGTTTAAACCGGAAGCCATTTCCCGTGGTTGTGCAAGTATGCACGACTCCGAGGAAACCAAAGGACTCAAACAATAGCGTCAACGTGCGGCTCCGAGGCGTGACACGATGCCGGCAGGGCCACCGCCTCCTTCCTTCGTCGGGAAAAAGAAACGTGAAATATCGGATCTTTCGCTGCAACCGGGACCCCAGCCCCTCCATCAGTCTGCCTAGCCGCATTAACTTTGGCTTCAGGCAGGCAGGCAAACAGCGAGGCAGGCGGGTGGGTCGGCGGTCTCTTGGTCGCCTCTTGGCAAGCCAAAGCCGACAGGATGTTTAATGACTTTGATTCAATGAGTCCGCTTAATGAGGACCCGCACTGAATTCGCTGCTGCGAGCGGTTCGCAGTCGCGGAGATGGTTTCCTCGTTTTCCTCACTCTCATTGGCTTTTCTTCCTCTTGGCCCGGAATGAAGTAAACGCTCCGAGTAAGACAATCACTTGGAGGGTAGTTCCCAGACGTAACTGCAAGGCTCACGAGCGACGCTTGGGCAAAGCACAGAGCAATCAGAGGTATGCGGGACCTGAAACGCGAAGCCGGGATTAGCACTAAGCAAAACAGAGAAAACAAGCCTCGCAACAGCAATAATGGGATCTTGGAAGCAATCGCAGGACTGCGGCAGACTTTTTGGGAGTGGAACTCAGCTCTCAGGACATTGAATCCGCTCAAATGAATCGTTACATGTGTTTTACTGAGAGCGATCGCTCGAGTGCTTGGTTTCCCGTCGTGAGCGAATGCGAATTCTCCTTGCCGCTCCCTCTGTAAAATGAAGTTTGTGTTTACCGTCGACCGAGCTAGTGCATGTATCCTTTTCCGATCTCCTGAAGAGGCGCGGCGAGCTACGCAAGCCTCGTGTAAATCAACCAATCAGCTAACCGCTGGAATTCTGACATTCACAACAACAACGTCAACAGCTAACCTTCAGAGTGAGTTCGAGAACGACGAAACCGATGCTGCCTCGCATTCACTGGTGCACCAGGTGCGGGCGCCTTCAAGCTCGTCCGGGAATGAATCCGCTACTCCATTCTGAGTCGGCAACTCATTAAATCGGGAATCGAACTCCGACGCGCGCAACTGATGGAACGTCGGACGGCAAGGAACGTCGAATTCTCCAACTGATGCCAACGAATTTCACAATCACTCCAAAAACGCCTTCAACCGACGCCACTGTTTCGAGGGCAAACGAACGACAGGCCCTTGCGGGAATCCTTGGGGAACTTTCAGTTTCTGTTGACGAATGCCGTTCTCGATTCGATAAGATCGTCCGCATTCTCCCGAAAGTTTCCTGAGATGGGATCGATGCTCCGTGGAATGAATCCTTCTTTCCGGTAGGACGTGGCGTCTTCACGGACTATTGGCCCAAATTCCCTGCGATTCGTCACGGAGCGCGACGAGAAAAGAGATTGCCGGACGGAGACTTTTCGAGATGTCTCCGATTTCGTAGCTGGTGATTTTTCTGCACGCGGTCATGGATGAGTTGAATGACATGCATGAGAAGTAAGCGTCTTCGTTGCTCCAGGAAGCCCCGAAGAAGAGGATCAAAGACTCGAGAGCGTCTCGGTGAACACAGGACTGTGCTGACTCCTACTAAAAGCGGCGGACAAATAAAAGAGGCGAAGAAGCGTTTGCTTTTCAACAGACTTCGAGTGGTGTGTCCCTGTGAGCGTCGGCGGCGTTGGCCGAAGTCAATTCCAGCTTCGAATGCTGGAAAACCCTTTGTTCGTAATTGATTGTAACTCTCGACCGCTGTCGACAGGCTTTCTTGCGGAACTGCTGTTGCACAAGCTGAGCCGGCGAGGTCTGCTGAAGAGGACATTTTCTTCATCGGCGGAAGCTCGAATTTCTCGGAGGCTCGGAGCGCTGACTCGGAACGAGTTCTGTTGAAAATCCTTTTGATTGTCTCCCGTCCAGTCAGCAACGCATATCTTTGACCAAACACGAATTCTCCCTTCCAGCAGCCGCCGTCGCTTTTAATCTCCGCGATTTCCGTCGCACTTAGAAGAAATTGTGCCGTCGGGAAACCCACGAGCATCGGGGCTTATGGAAAATGAGTGCTGACCCTACTCCTGATCTCCGCTATAAACTATCCCGAATGTTCTCTCTTGAAACTCGAAAGTTTTGCGGATGACGACTTTGGGATGACCGTCTCACAACTTCGTTAAAAAAAAAAGAGTTCTGTGACAATCACTTAACGTGTCCAGTTGCTGGAATTCAGTTCCTTCTCACGAGCAGCGGAGGCTCCAAAGGTGCCGCGAGGGTTCTCCACTCGACCGGAGTTTGATTCTGGGAGCAATTCTCGTAAGCCATAGGGAGGGCGGATGTTGAAAGGGTTTTTGAAAGTCGCGAAAGGATCTCAAGCTGTCAAGCGAAACCTCTGCCGTGTCCCAAATCCAGCTTGCGCGGAAAACAGCCACCCGCCGGCAACGCTTTAATGAGTGGCAAGACTTGTGAGTTGCGAGAGCTCGTGTGAGTGTGAATCCATTTGAGCATGGCAAGCACTGGGGGCGTTATTTTAAAGACCGACGAGCAAACTTTGACCCATTTATGTGGCTAGCGAGTTTTGCAAGCAATTCTTGCGCATACGTCTTCGAGCGCACTGAAATTTCTCATTTACATTTAAACCACAATTTCAAGGCAGATGGCGTGGAAATGTTCTTGCTGAACGAGCTAGGTTCTACGAGCACGCCTCTGCAGCTGAGGTTCATCGTGTCGCACCACGCTTTAGCCAATAACGACTATTTCAACGACGAATCTTCAACCCCAGATACAGCTGGACACTCCATGGGTTCTAAAGGTAGGAGCACGTTTCGAAATTCAGAGATCTTGGAAACTGAGTTATTACTCCGGAAAGCAGTCCTCGGGAAGACAACCTGGATCACATGACAAGTTTTCCCCACTTGCTGAAACAGAGAAAAACACACTCGAACAGTCAACGACAACTCTCATTCTGCAAACAATGCGTTTGGAATCCGGAATCCGGATCGGAGAAGCGTTACGCTCTACATTGCCCTCGGCTTCCACGGGCCAGTTGTGACTCTCGGATGGAAGCAAAGTTTTTCGTTCCAAAAACTATTGGTTCAGGCCAAAAACGATCGAACCGATGACATATTCACGAGGCAGAGTACACGGCGCACATACTCCCACCGCGACTTTTCGAGCATCTCACAAGAGATCAAAGGAGCTACAAGCTATAGGAATACGGGTTGGAATGAGCCGCATGATATTTTCGTCAGATATGTTGTCGATTTCGGAGAGACTCCACGCCGTATGGTCATTGTCTGCGCTGACTTATTCTTTAGATTTTAATGAAGCATCCCTTCGGAGTTCCCCGCAGTGTACGCTTTATATTCTCATCTTGGCAGCACGAGTGCAAGGGATTTTTATAAGCGTCGTAAAGCCAGCTGTTGCAAACGTTCAAAATATCCTCTCAAGCTTCACGCCACGCACGGAGCAACATGTCGCGATGCCACTCAACTGATATTACCCTGCGGGGGTTCTCGGGCCCGCTCTCGAATTCATAGATATATTATGATATACCGGGGGCCGTAACTTGTTATCCGGTCCCGGCGCGCGACGAACGTCGTTCAAGCATCCCCGAGACGGCTCTCACGGGACTCCTACATTCCGTCGAGGTGATTCTTCGAAATTCTCCTTCTGAGAAACTAAATCAACCAAGTTTGACATGTGGGGTTGTTACAAGAACATTGCTTGAGAAGTGCGTTGAAATTGAGGAAAGAGGGCGCATCCATTTGGAGTCGAGTTCCGAAGATGTGTCGAATGAGTATTGAAAATTTTGAGAAAGAGATACATTCTCAGGATATTCGATCAAGCCGAATGCCGACATTGCGGTGAGCATTCTAGTACTTGCAAAGGCGATGGTGAACATGCGGTTTGCATGTCACAATGAAAAATTATTCTCTGGCCTTTATTGAGCATTTATAGTTTGTTCGATTCAACCGGAAACCCACTGATGATGATTGTTAGAGCGATGAGTGAAAACATCGAGAACATTAGGGGCGACCACAGATTCCTTGCTCACTCTGTCTGAGCTCGTTATGGGAGGCCGGCGTACATTACACAAACGAAGCGAGCACCCTTTGGAGAATCGCGGAGTCTGCTGATTGGACTTCCTTTCTTCATCGGACTTAATTCATGGAATGTTTCCGGTAAGCGGCTGGATCCTTTTTTGCTGTTTCTCTCATGCACGCCATCATATAGCACTTCGACCGTATCGTTCCGAAGTAAGGTAAGCTTTCAAGAGTTCATATAGTTCAGTCATGATTCTTGGCCACCCAATAACAAGTTAGTTGAGGGCTCCCAACCTTCAAGACTGATGTGCGCCAAATCATTCCGAGATTCCTAGAACAGTGTACCTGTGCGAAGCTCGAAAATTCTTCACTGGAGGGTGTTCCCGATTCGATGAGGAATTTTGTTTTTGCACTAATTCACTCCGAATGCTAACGGACGATTCCGTTCTGGTGACCTTTTGTTGCGTGAGCGTAGCAAGTCGTATCGGATTTCTCGAAGAAAGGACGGGTCGGAGATCGTCATACTAGAGTTTACTACATTACATAACATCGCATCACATTATATCTGGAGCTTGGCAGTTCAGACATTATTCATTAATCAGCCTCCATCAATCCTAGGATGAAATGATCGGAGGTAGATTACTTCGATGATATTTGCCCAACAAAGTCATGGGCTGGAATAATCAGGCCCTATTCGACCAAATGTCCAGCAATTCATATTGATTGATGAAGGTTCAAAAATTATTATTGCATGAACTTCTAAGCTCTAATTATATCGCTAGAGCTTGGAAGTTCAGGCATTATTCATCAATCAGCCTTCATCAATCCATGGATAAATTGATCAAAGGTCGATCACTTTGATGATATTTGCCCAACAAAGTCATGGGCTGGAACAATCCGGCACTATTTCACCAAATATCCATCAATTCATATTGACTGATAGAGGTTCAATGATTGATGCATGAACTTCCAAGCTCTAGATATCACATAACATAACATTAGATCATATTGAGTTACATAACATTGCATTAAACTACACAACATTACATTACATTCAATTTCAAATCACACTATTGTCCAAATCGATCAGTCGTCGTTCCCGTGAGGAAGATGCGAAACATTCCACGTATTTGTCGAGGAAGTTTTCCGAGACCTTGCTACGAAATGACATCTGAAGGGAGCTCTCCGATGCACGTTCAGAAGATAAGAGTGAAGACAGATAGTGGCCTCGTCTTCGGATCAACAAGTTCATTGAAGTAAACAATAGACAGTCGAAGGACTGTTATTCCGTCGGACACTCCACGATTGTCGAGTTGATTACGAACTCAAGAGGGCGTTAATCAGGTTAGTCCTTGATGTTGCACTTCTCTTTCGTAATACTCCTTCGAAGAAAAGGCCAATACCTCCATGAGAGAACAATGTTATACTTGACGCAAAAGTCCATCGTGTCTGAAAAGAAAATAGTATGATTTATTCGACAACCATGCGGGAAGACAGGGTTGCATCCACTTGGACGATAGAAATCATCGTCCGAATCTCGATGTGAATCAGTCACATGTCCAGCTTTAAACCGGGAATCATCGGATGAATTGAGGAATCTCCCCAGATCACGACGACGAATGAGTGAGTGATAAATGATTGCTGCTGCTCTCGACTCGACGAAGTCGGTGGGCAGGTCAGCGTACCGAATAGCTCGAGCTTGTGCCAACGAACCGAGTCGATATATTAGTTCCCTTTCACCGTACATGACAAGTTACTTAGTGGGAACCGTGTACAAGCCTCATTCAGAGCTGTAAGGCTAAAAGCCGTCGTTTCGCGAAGAACTCTCCGCAATCTGTCCGGCTGTGACACTTATTCGAACTTTGTTCGTGACTCATCCGTCGGCTATCAGTCACACGCGCGAGTTTGATCGAATAACCTCAAAAGAAGTTGGGATCCGGCCTCGTCAATCCCCTCTCAGCCTCAGTTCATTCATCCCTCCAAACTTATTCTCTCGCCGAGGGTTGTCACTTCAGTTCCAAAAAATCTGGACACATTTTCCCACATTCCTCCGGCCCTTCGCCAGCCTTGCGGAGGTTAGGTCCCGGAGGCCGGGGCCTTCCGACTTCGGGAGGCGAGTATTGTTTATTCCAAAGATCTAGCGACCGATGGACAGCGGACAGCCCCTCAGACACTAGGTAAAAGAAGAGAAACGTTGAAATGGTCGAGCATAGAGTAGATGAAGTGCTCCTGCATGGAGCGTACGTAGCATTCACGAGGAGACGAGTTGCACAATGTCTCCCAAAATGGTCCCAGGAGTCCATTGTCCGAAATGGGTCTAGGTTGTCCTGAAAAGTCTTTATTTATGGAGCTTTTTGCAATCTTGAGCCGTTCCACTTCAACTCCTCGCCATTTCTCTGTTCTTCGCGTCTGGCGGGTCTACTGCCCTGCTTGGTCGTAGTCTTTTCTGCACTTTCGGTTGGAAAACTTTTCTGAGTTCGAAAGGGCCGAATTCAGTTTTCCGCGGATGGTTTCAAAGCTTTTCGAAAAACTTCTCCAAATCCTCGAGAAAACTTACAGACCCAATTACCAGACGAGCAGTAGTCGAAGACGACGCAAAAACGACGGTGCGCCAAATGGACAAATCCGATTTTTAAAAAATTCTTTCGTTTTTGAGGCCGAAGTGGAATTATTTCACTTCATGCAACTAATCAATGCATCGAAATCGCGCCTCGATCGTAAAACTCAGAAATCGAATCCACTCGTCGCTCATAGAGCTGATTGAATGAACGGCGTGAGCAACCCGCTACATAGTTTCCGAAATTGTCAGAACTACGCGTTGTTTTCCGTGAGGAAGGCTCCCGCAAAAACGCGAGATCAAACGCAAGCGAGAATAGGGACGGAGAGCTCATGAATTCGTGAACTCAGCAAACTGTCATGAGCAGTAGGGGTTTATTCTCTGTTTTGTTCCTCATTTTTCCCTTAGATGAAGCTGCGACCATCTCGCCACAGACTCTGAGTGGGCTGGCGGTCGAATTCCCCGAAAAAGTTCTCTGCTCGCTTCTCGCGGGGGCCTCGACCGCTATAATCAAAACGTCATCCTCAAATTGGCGACGGCCCTCATCAGACTCACGATTGGCGATTTGATGCGAGAGCCTCGGAGGACCCGCCAACGTGGTATTTTTCCTTTGGATTCCGACGCGGATTCTCGGCTCATATGGACGCTTCGAATGATTTCATATCCCCAAGAAAGTTCCTCGGTCACAATCAGAGGTTGGAACCCCAGGGTTCGAAATGGGCCAGGCTGAAACTTGTCAGAGAGATCCGTGTTCGACGCGATTGAGCTAATTATCGTGAATTTCAGGATAGATTGAACACGGGCCGCTCTGTCTTGATCGTAACACCCGATTCAAGCACCGCACCTCGAACCTCGAGTCGCCAATCGAAATTTTCGACGCATCAGTGACAATTATTGTAGTGCTATCACGAAGCATTCACAAGACCTTCATTCTCTTCATTAACTTCCTTTCTCTCCATTCCGTCGATCCCATGAACTTGAATCTGAAACAACAAGTCGATTCTCATGATGTTCAATCGGTTCGTCTCCTTGAGAGAATTAGGTATTTGTTAACTTTCCTAGAATTGCTGCTGTAATACACAGTTTATGTGACCATTGGAATTGTAAGAAGAGTCGGCGTACAGCACTTCCTGAGATTGAGCGGAAAACAAGTCAATAATTGTTGGCTGCTTAGTCCTCGAGCGGAAATAATCGTGGAATACATTCCGGAAAAGCAATTTCAGGAGTATAAACGCGGCAACGGTCCGATTCTCGAGAGTCCTGAGAGTGCGTGAGTCGCGCCTCTGAATTACGAAAGAAGTTCGAGAAAAGGTATTTTTGAGGCGACTCGATTCAATTTCTGGGGAAGCTCGTCTTGGGAGAATTCTGTTCGCGTAATTCGATGAACGATCTTTGAACGATTGCGTCCGGCATCAGAGCGGGGGCTCCTTCCGGACCGATGTAGAGGAATCGTACGTGAATCGCCGATGATGTGGATGTCGACAACAACGATGTGAACAGATGTGAGTGACGTACAGCGGACGATTCATATGTCACAAAGTGGGGACGGTTCGAAAGGGCCCCACGCGATGCATGGTTAACTCCGAGAGGAATTTTCGGCGGAGAAATAGGAGACGGTTTCACGAAAGCCAAAGCCGTAGCAGAAGTTTTACGAAGCGGCTCCATGGATGCATGAAGCGACTTGGGCTCAGTATTAGGAGATGTCCGAGACAGCAGACGGAAAAGGAAGTTGCGTTCGCCGGTTTCTTATTTGCCCGCTTTGACGAGCCTTTTAGGGAGGTCTGCAATCTTGCTACGCCCCGTTCGGAGCTCATGAGGCTACGAGTAATGATGATTTTAACGTCCGACCACCATGTTGGCGTGTTTGGGCCTGAGGCGTAGTAGGAGAAGGAAAAAATGAGGATATCGTCCTCAATTAAGGGAGGAGTAACGGCAGCCACGCCAGCAAACAAATTCGTCTGTTCGACCATGATTGCTCGGAGGATGCTCGAACAAGATAATAAAGAGGCGAAGAGTGTTCTGGAGTTGTAGCCGGAGGTTTTCTTTCATCTGATTCTTGATATTCCTTGAGCAATGTTTGCCGACGAATGGTCGATGTGAGGGAGCCAGACTCAAGGAGACACGTTCGGCCGTCGAGCTCGGACCCGTACGACGACAGCAACAAAGACAATGACGACGCGACGCCACGCTCGCCTTCTGCACCTCTCTTCCGACCGGTAATCCTTGACATCGCAGGCTTCGCACGTTCGTGTCCTTAGTGGCCCCTTTCTGCACGTGGGTTTTGTCTTTGGGTAAATGTCGTTTGTCTTCTAGGACCTTGGTCCGAGCGCGCTATTCGTCGTAGCTGCTGCTGCTGCTGCTGCCGTGTGACGCAGCGGCTGCAACAGCAGCACGGGAAGGGTCAACAGCTACCGTTTCGTCGTTTTCCGTAAGAGTCTCTCGACAGCGGCAACAGTATCAACTCTTTCTATCTCCGATCACGAGCCAGAATCGCAACCAGCTGCGACCACCTGCAATGGGCGCTCGAACAAACTGTTCGTATCCAAGCTATCTCGACCATCTGCACCATCTGCTGCCGATCACGCAAACATAATAATCACGAATAGTTTTTACATCCGTCTTACTAAACGGACGAACGTCGCTTCGTGAATTATGCAGCAAAACGGCTTTTACACTTAACGTATTGGAACGATCGCTTATGGGGTTCATGGCTCCGACGTTCGCTCTCCCATGAGAAGTGGACGAGTTTGCTAATATCCACCGTCTTTCGCACAGAACGGGCTGAGCATCACCAAATCTCGAGCTCCGAGCACCAACGGTCCCTCCCAGGTTCAACGTTTACGATATTTGTGAATCTAAAGCCAACTTGTAGTTCTAGACATGCTCTAGCGAGCGTCTCTGACGAGTTTGAAGAGCAACTGGATTCGGGGAAACAAGTGGAAGAATTCATACACGAAGACCTGAACAAAAACGCAGTTCTCCTGACGTTGCTGAAAGCCCAGCTACTAGAAGGTATCGCGGAAGATGCTGCTCGGATATCGACAGCGAGGGGCTGCGAATCCGTCGAACAATAGCCAGGATATCATTACGAGTAATGTATTGGACAGTGTTTTTTGAATAACAAGGGAAACGAGGAATTGTGAGAATAACTTCGACGATTCGGCAACGACAGATTCGGGACCAACTAACTTGACAAAAAAACAAAAAAAAACCAAGGCTGTTCGTCGCGAGAAGTTAATTTCTGTTTTCGGAAGAGAAAGAAAAACATCATGTTTCTGCTAAGCGGCCCCTGTGTATGGCTTCCCACGTTGTTCGTCAGTGATTGGCTTCTAGTGAGTTGGGTTAGTTCAAAGGTCGTCAAGAAGACGATTCTGAAGTCAACAGAAAGCGCGAAACATCCACAGAACGAAAACACATATTCGGACAATTTTTAGACAATGAGTTTGTCACACAGGGGGTTTTTCTGCCGTAATAGGGAGCAGTAAATTGAGTCGCGGATCGATTGTCGTAACGGAAGGTCGCCCATCGAAGTTCGTTTTGTAACTTCACTCATCTGACACAGAAGTGAGACTTTCCATGAAAATCGGCTAGTTCTCGAAGGAAAATCAACATTCTCTCAAGTTCAGAGTATCCATCGGTCAAATTCTCCATCAGCTGGAAATGTGTTCTGAATGTTCAACTCTCGACGTCATGTTCATCAACGACGGCACATGTTAACTTAGTGAGAGAGGTCATTAAAATCCGTTAATGCATAATGGCGACGAAGGTTTAAACTTCGAGGGCTGATCACTAGCTGACATCGACTTTGCGACTCTTCTTCAGAGAACGCTCCAACTGCGAACAGCACTGTGGATGCCACGTTTCAGCTAAATACACTGTTTGAACAGGAACTTTTGTTGAACAGATTCGAAATCTGGATGGCCGGTTGTTCGTGATGTTGTTAAAGTCGGTTGATGCCAGGAGAGGATTGAGGTCTGGAACCTTGGAAAGTTCTTCGACAGCTACGGTGATGTTTCCAGAAAAGCTGACGGGAGGCCATTGTGTCCGAAAAATCAACCATCATGACTGAGTGTGAGTGATGGAGCGCACAGGTAGCGGCTCAGGAGATTCAGACTCCTTCGAAAATGCATCCTCTCGGCACTCGATGAATGTCCCTAATTGAGTCAGTTGCTGGTCGACTGAAACCGGATGACCTTGACATGCAATGAGGCATAACCGTGCTTACTGGGTGTGGTTATGAAAGCTCAGCCCGCGGGCTCGATGATCGTATGAAAATGAACTAGCTGTTGGCTAACTTGGTCCGTCAAAGAGGCTTTGTTGTCAATCTGGCCGGAGCAACCAGACCTAACTTTTGCCTATCAAAGTTTGTGCAACAGTGCAGGTTCCCACACGCTCGCGACTCAATTGAGCAGGGTTTTCGACTCCGCTCGCAAATACGTCACAGCATGCGAGTTGGTCTCGCAGTAAAGACGACGAAATACGCTTGATTGCTGTCTTGCAGTGTCATCTGTTTCTTTTTTGCGTCAGGCAGGAGTTCTTCGAGTAAGCTGGGCGAGCAGATTGGAACAAAGGCCAAGCCTGTTTACTCTCCGAGCATTTTTTCTATGAGGCCAAGGACCTAACACCTCCTCCTAGAACTAGACATCGGTTTTCCGAGGGTTTGTTAGATTCGCTGCCGCAATCGTTCTCTGACTGAGCAGGTGTTTCGTTGAACACGCCCCGAAATCTTGTGAAGGCAACGCTACAACTTTTCTTTCGAAGCACGTCAAAACGAGTTCGCGCTCCCCTCCAGGTACGAGTTCCGGCCTCGACGAGCGCGGTTCGGAACGTTTTTGTCGACTCGTTGAATGCCTACCCGCCTACACCTGTTTTCCGCACGTATTCCGTAACCCTAGGCTTGTTTGTATCTATACGAACTCGAACAACAATGCAAGCACGATAGCAGCTGTGGAGAAAAGGCAACAGTGGCAGCAGCAGCGGGGGCAGCAATAACAACAGCAGCTGAACGTTCTTCGACAGCGTGAATGATTCGGTTTGTTTCCTTTATCACGAGCCGTCTTCTCGGTGGAGCGGCATAATATCCTGTTCGATGGAAGACGTTCGAGCGATTCTCCATCCTGAGCTCTATCCGGCAAGAATTCCGGCTTTCAGTTTCTCGTTCTGGCTCAAAGATCGTTTCGAATCAACCATTCACTTATCTACCCTTTGAGGCATTGAGCTTCCATCAATCCATCCATCCGTTCATTCATCCATCCATCCGTCCGTTCATTCATCGTCCGGTGGCGACGGTTCCCTTTTGGTAATTCGGGCGCACGGAAGCGAAAAGAGAGGTTTTAAACTTATTGCCGTGGCAGAACGGGTGGGAAGTAAGGAATACTGTCTGTCTGAAAAAGGAGATACGACTCGGACTGCTCAGCCAGCCGCGACGTATACGTCCACGTTTCCGCGGATTACTTCGCGAAAAGCGAAAAAAAAAAACGAGCCGAGTGAGTGCGAGAGCCGTTAGCCATAGACTACTCGGAGCAACGAATCGTCCGGTCCGTCGTTCGGGCCTTCGCCTCTATCTTCTGTAATTAAACTGGTCATTAGGACGGATGGGCTTTCGTAGCCAGGAGTCTTTTTATCTTCCTCCTGTCGCAAGCGATGGGCGGCCTAAAGATTTCGTTCACTGCGAAATTGTCAGAGATTACCTTCACTTTCGAACGGAGAACTCCTGGTCCTTGACCGTTTTGTCTGCAGATCGATTCACCTGTGCTGTTTCCCCGGTGCCAGTCTGCAAAAGAACTCACTGCTGTTACAGGATACCTTCAAACGTGTGCGTTTTGCCGTCAAACATCCAACTTCGGGGTATGGAATTCATATGTACTATAATAATCTATATTGAATATTGATGGTTCATACGCCTCATGTGTCTAGAAACCCAGCTGTGAGCTCTGATCCCTTTTCGCAACATATTCACTCACGCCATTTCTATCTTCCGCTTCCTGAAGAAAGGTGGGAGAAGTTTTTTCATCTGATCCCAGCATCTCCATCGCAACATTCTCGGCAGATTGTTCTCGAATGAAGAAGCATCTGCTTCAAGAGCGATTCATTCCGATTCTCATTCACTGATTGTGAGCGCCGGATGGGTTTTGCATAGAGCCGCTTTGCGAGAGATGAGGGAAGGAAATGCGAGTGTCGGTCACGCGATGCAAAGTTGACGGTGTTAGGCCTAACAGCGAGCATTGGAGGAATCTGCGTCGGTTGCTTCTCTCGTTCGAGAATCGACTTCTCTCCCGAGGGAGCTTTGAACGATTGAAACCAACCAACCAACCAACTTTCTCGCTACGCGGGACCCGGTGCCAGCTAGCCACTCGGCCGGCTTGTTTTTCCAGAGGTGTTTCTTCGATTTGAAACTTGCCTCGGGCGCAAGCAACTTGTCTCGGATTTTCAGCTTTAACAACACCTGCGACCAAACAAGCGCGCAGCCCTCCGACCGACCGACCATCCGAGCGAGGAGCCTACGGGCAAGAGTGCCCTGATATCGTAGGTCCGATGAAATCGCGTACACGATTCGATGTTCTTTTTCAATAGAGTTGACTTCGATTTGATGCGATTTCACGCATCGTTGCCGAGAGTTTATTGAGCTCTTCCGAGAGAACATCCTGAATGTAAGTCGAGGGCTGCAGCTGAATAACGGCATTCACTGTCAGTCATCCAACCAGCCAGCCAGCCGCGCAGAAGCAAATATCTCCGATAACAGTCCCCAGCTGGAACGATGACGTCGCGTCGGCGGAGAATGAAAGAATATGGAGTTGATAATCGGTAGCGGAAACGCGGTGGGACGTGACGTGAAACTCGTAAGCTGTCGTTGTTGTTTGCCTTGCTGCGGGCTGAGAAATGAAGTCGACCGCTGGAGCACCGCGGTTGTGCATGAAAAATGGTCTTTACGAGAAATAGGGAAACTACGACGACGGGAGCGTCGACAAAACGAGGACACGTCGTGGGAGAGTGAGGGAGGGGAGACGATTATTATGGAGGCCCAAGAGAAAAATTGCAACCAAAATTTCCACTGCACAGGGGAGAGCGTTTTTCGGAATTCTCCATTCTTCGCTCTTAGTGCGTTTCTCGCCGGTCAAGAACATCTCGAACAGCTGCGCGTTCAAGTGATCCCCTGAGTTACGATTGTGGATCACGCATGGGGTTCTACCGAGGGCTTTTTCCTTTTGTTCAGAGTAAACTACCTCGTCAGTCCTCCTTCGTCTGAGTTTCCACGTTTGAAATTCTTTGAGAGGAAAAGGCGGGCCCGCAGAAACTCTCCAAATACGCTGTTTCGCTACACTGGCCTCGCTGTGGACATGCGAAATAAGAGAGTGCGTACATACGTGTGTGTCGACGAATGTTTGTTGGTCAGCAGTCCTTGAAGACAGTAATTGCGACGGAAAACGCTCGAGTGCTCGACGGCTTACAATGTTTGTCGCCGCGGCAAATCTTTTCGGCAAACCTGAACAAACAGAATATTGTCGAGGGCTTACCGAGACTTCGCGGACTTGGAGACTATGCGCTAACTCTCTGTACCTTGTCATGAGTCATTCTACCAATCAAAGTTTTCAAGATCAGTTTTGTTGTCTGAGCCCTGCTTTAGAACGAACTACGCCAGGTGATTAAGCTGCTCTTTCTCGACTGAAAGCTAAAGCAAACTCCTAAAAGAAAAGAAACAGCCTTCTTCGTCCTATGATGTTTCCTTTGGAATCGATGTCGCGGGATGTGTCGTTCCGTTTCCGACCATTGTCCAATGCTTCAGGCTCTGACAGGTTTTGTTGATCGGGATTCATGGAATCAACAATACGTAGAGATGCTCGCGATCTCCGGTTCCGATACACTCGACAGTCTTCGACAGTAATGCAGTTCGAAGGCATGGAACATACTTTTGATAGACCCCGTGATCTAGCCCGTGTCGCCGAGAACGGCCAGACACCTCGATATCACGAATGTTCATACGTCGAGAAAAATGAAGCGGCTCAGCAGCTCTTTCCGATCGACTGCATTCTTCCGTTGTCGTCTCTATCATCAACATGTTCACGTTCCGTCGGAAAATTCGTTGAGTTCAATATCGGTTTTTTCTCGCTTGCTTTCCGTCCTCTTTTCATCAAACTCCGGCCCCGGGCCCTGTCCATTGTGGGAGACTGGTCGACACACAGAGGGAAACTCTCTCTGACTTCTCGTTGTCGCACGAACGGGGTAACCGTACAGTCGGGTGTCGTATAGTGTTTCTTGCATTCTTCTTCCAACAAGTAGGCATTGGTCTGGAAAAAGGCTCGGTGATGATAAGTCTTGTGTCAATTTAGTTACAGGTGAGGGGTTTTCTCAAAATTCACCCCTGACTCCTCTCTTGCGATGACATCTCACCACTCGGGTACAAAAAGCTTCTGTGTCAATATTGTCTGTCACACAGCTCGTCGCCAGAATGATGTCTTCGGTTGCTCTTTTACCGTTGATCGCCGGTCAGTTGATATTTTCACCGCAAAACACCTTGAGTTGAAAAGTGAACGGATGTTTTGTGTTGACGGTGTTGGAAACGACGGGAACGTCAATAATTTTCTGGTGAATTCGTGTCGGTTTGAATGTCAAGCCGTTTAGAATAAACCCTATCATTGTGATTGTGCCATTCCAGGTGTTGCTTTGGGGAGATTGATGAATCTACCCAGTGGAGCCGAGGACCTCATCGAGCACATGGAAACGTCGTTTTCGTGCAGAGGTCGATCCGGATACTTTGCCGATGAGGAACACCACTGTCGAGTTTACCATCTCTGCACGCAACTCGGTCAAGGAGTTCAGCACTACTCGTTCGTGTGCGGGAACCAAACCATCTTCGACCAGCTTAGTTTAACGTGCCGATATCCCGAGGACTCAGTCCCTTGTGAATACTCCACGTACTTCTCATATGTCAACGAGCGCATAGGCGGACCGCATAACCTTCATTATGAAGGGGATATCGAGCGCGCGGCGCCGTACACGACCGAGCGGTACAACCATTTCTTATTCGATCAGAGGCCGGCGGAGGAAGCCAGAAGCTACGAACAAGAGTATCAGGACGTCGAACAGACAGCTGAGCCTCAATCCGCTTTCGCGACACACTCTGAGCCAATTCTCTTCCGGAACACTGTCATGCGCGTAAAACGAGTGAGGCGGGTCCAACAACATTTGTGAAGTCATCCACAACTCGGAAGTTTCAATCATCTGCTGGAACGTAGCTTGTATATCCTGTCTATATGAATAAATGAAAAGGAAACTCGCTTGTCATCCCAAACCGTAGCCATCTTTGCTTTCGTATCTACCCAATCAAGTCCATTGAAACTTCGTAGTCAGGCTTGGATTTTCCAAGAAACTTGAAACTCTGTCGGAAGTTGTGCGAAGCTGTAGGAGATACTTTCTCCAGGATGAAATTCCTCCAGCCTACCGGGTATTGAGTAGCTTTAATGCCCTCAGAAGAACTCATGTCAAAGGGTTTCTTGCATAATTGACTTATTAAACAGAAAGTTAGTCAGAGCAAAGTGCATGCGATTCTCAGTCCAGAGTTATGCGTGGCTCTTACAGCACGAAGTCAGATGTTGGTGGCCTCCAGCAGCAACTTCTCTTGTTTCTGTTATCACGCGCGTTGTACTTGAAGGAACATCGCTTTACATTTAGCGAAAAGTGGAGAAACTGACACTCAAAGGGATGCCGAGATTTTCCAGACGATTCGGGACAAAACTAGGACTCGGCGAAGAATACCTGAAACAACGCTTTGGGAGAGAATGCTGAAGTCCACCTCAGTTGAAGTCTTCCCCAGAATCGCTGGTTGAGTGTGCGTACATTGCAGCTTGGCAAACATTTCTCACCGAAACAACATTCGAAATCACATTCGACAGCTCATCGTCGCCTTTGTAGTTCAGCAACAACGACAAACACGTGCTAACTGTTTTCCCCGTCCAATATTTTTGTCCATTCGTGTCCTTTTTTGCTCGTGAAGGGTTCAAGGTAAACTACAGGTTTTCAAGAAGCCGAGCGGAAGAGCGACTAAATGCGCCGCGATTTCCATCCGCAAAGCTTGTCCGTAACGACACACCTGCTCCCATGTAGCATCATTGCTGTAACCACCGGCAATGAAATCAAGCAACGGACCCAACAACATAAAACCACGTTCCGGCTCTTGGCAACCTCGATAACTCCAGTTCCGCGTAACTTTCTCTTGATACAACACGTCAGCAGCAACGCCAAAGATTTCGTTTCCTCCGACCCATCGGGACCTTGATGAATTAGACACAGTATAAGGCATCTGAAAGACGAGATCTTCCGCGATAGAACCCCGCTCCAACTCCTGATCAGGGTCTCTCGTGGGAAAGACTCCTGATCGGAGACTCTTGATGTATTTTATTAATAGATGCTCTCCGGCGAGTCGCAAACGACGATTGAAGTGGTAGAGGCATCCCGCTGTCTTCCGACCGCAGGGCCCGCAAACGAAGCTGAGTGACGTAGTCCATCTACGCCAAAATCGAATTACAGCCTGTCCAGTGTCAAACTGAACCGCTCGAGACTCGTGCGGCATCCGCAAGAGTTTCGAGCAGAAAAAAAATCATAATAGGGTTTGAGCACCGCCGCTAGGCCGTCGATTGCGGCTTACAACGAAATTCCCTCTATCGTTCGCGTCGAGGAACAGAAGAATCCAAGCTTGTGTAAGCCTCGTGTGCAATTGTTGAATGTCTGGTTTTTCAATCCCATCCGCTTGAATATTTAGCAGCCATTGACTCTTGTAGACAAGAAGACAAGAAAAAGTTGGTGAAGAGAAAAAGGTGGCGAACTGAGTTTCCAAACGCCTGTCAAGGATTTATCCGATCAGTGACAGGTTCTTGATGAGTTTCAACCGATAGAAACGTCGAATAAACCGTCCCATTGAACCTGGTTGCTTCACTGCAAACGTTGAGAATATTCGGAGAGAACTAGAAGTTTTCACGCACAGAATGTTCGTGTCTTTTTTTCCCTCCATTTGATGGAAGGAAGGTTTCCTCACGATGTTCCGGAGGTTAATCACAACGTTTTCGCGTGATTCCCTTGGCATCCAGAGACTTCCGAAGATGTTCAGCGGAAATTCCTTGTCCATCAAAAACTCAGCACTGCGGCGCAGCTCGGAACTTTTCTCGTTTATTCGCAGTCCAGAGCAATGTGATTTCGGGCCGCTTGGGATGCTTGGTTCTGGTAAGAGAACACATATGTAGGTCTTGCTCGTGTTTGTGATGGAACGTTGAATCAAAATGGTTTCGCAGAGTATTGTAATTCGTTCGGAACACAAGACTGAACCTCTTGTCTTCTCCCAATCGGACACGGGCGCGCATTCTAGCCACATACCTTCAAAATTCGGGAGGTGAATTCAACTCCCTCTGGTAAGTATTGGACCCGTCGAAGAACACCTACTCAGAAGCTGCCCCGGAGCAACAATCACCTGCAGATGTTGTTGCAAGTATCCGCCGGTAAGCTAGCGTTGTGGGCGTGCGCCAATACGGAACAGAGAGGAAGTCTGCGTGCTAGGCCCAAGGAAACATTGAATGATCGAATATTCGGCTCAGGGACCGGGGAACTCAACGAAGACGGCGAAGTGCTCGACGTGAGCATCTCGGAATCCTGTTCTCCATCTAGTAGCAGTTAATTTGTGGAAGACTCATCGAGACGGAAACCGTGGGCGATCAGGTTGGGAAATACGATTTTCCACTTGAGACATCGCCAAACCACGAGAAGACATCGGAATAAGAGCCGCAGAGCATAAGGACACATTGAACACCGCCGGGTGATTCAGTTGTAACGACGGACGGCCGACTCTGTCCGGTGGGGCAGAGCAGGAGTTTGATCGAGGAACGTTGCAGGCTGAAAGCGATCACGTTTTTTACGAGGCTGTATCGTCGGCTCTTGGAAATCTCGACCGGTTTTTTGCATCGCCGAAGTGAGTGGCGAAGGAAAGATCCAAGAGACGTTCGTCCAAAAACGATTCACTCTCTTTCCTCTCTTCGACCCGTCATTCTTTCGTTTGTCTGTCCGCCCTCGACGTGAGCTCGATCTGTTCCCGGCGGTGACTAGACTCTTTGCCGGCTAAGAAACGGTACAAAACGCTCCCACGACGGTGATTCCATTGGGGGTCGTGCTGTTTTTCGTTGGTTGACTCCACGAGCGTCCATGCACCCTGAAAATGGGATCTTCTGAGGTAAACTCGATTGGAAACATCAGCAGTTGAAGGTTGGCGTTCGATGCTTCTTGAGGCAGCAAAACTTTAAAATTAGATGTTTCCTTTCTGTGGTGTTCTGACAAGTCACTTGCTAAACATTCTTGACATCGGTACTCTTTCTATTGAACGATGTTGGCGGCAGGGGTGATAGCTTAACTTCTTCGCTTGACTCAAGTTCACTTCGTCAAATACTTTCAGCATTTTTATCCGTATTTTGTGAATGACGTTCGTCCCGAAGCTTTCCACTCCTGGTTATGATTTCAAAGCTCAGTGGAGCTCCGGTGGATCGGCCAGCGCTTACAGCTTCATCACTCCGAGGCCGTGCAGCTCGTGAACGGTGGGATAAAGTTGCGGAGGACAGTAATTCAATTCACTCGGTCCTCCCGAATCGAGCGTAGGACTTTGAATCCATCGGAATGATCCAAACGTATCCGAAAGTGATCATTTTTTGAAAGTTTCACGATGGAAGCACTTCCTCTCCCGTTTTGAGGTTCTCGTTTGATTGGCTAAAGTTAGGTGGTTACAGATAACGATGGAACAGTCATTGCCTAGTTTACAACGATCACAATCTGATTCGGTAGAGTGAAGAGGAGCACAATGTACCACTGACCCATGTGGTTACCGCGAATCTTCGAAATCAAAAGTGTTAGGGCTAAGTTCCGATAATTCAGCGGACCATTATGTTTTTCATTACTTGGATGTGCTGCTTGGACACATCGCAAGTTTTGCGGCCTGTTCCATCAACTGAATCAATTCATCTTCGGTAGAAGCTTGCTTTCATAGCGGTACGCTAATGGGGGAAGCTTGGCGATTTCCAGAGCAGGATACGGGCGTCAGAATAATGGAACCGGTCGCGGTCGTCTCGGATTCCCGTTGGGAACTTGACGCTTATCTTGCCGGGTGTTTTTGAGAAGGTTTTGAGTTGTTCTCCTCAGAAACGGATTTGGCTCGGACAATGAAACTTCTTGAACGACCGTCATATCCAAACGTTTTCCCGATCCGCATGCTGGGGCTCATCTAGCAAACGACGCGACGTCGAAGAGCATGATTGTAGCAGGTTAGATGGGAACCCGATTCAATTGTACGTTGGCCAACAGTACGCCGTCGCGGGATTGCTACTTGAAGCGACGAGGCTTCCTCCGAGCAACGATTCACTCGACGAGACCACTCGAACGACCACTAGTCGGCCGGCTCTTCGGTCGTAGAACGACCCCTACCCACCCTCGCATCAGAACTTTGACCCTCTTGGGTGTTCCCTGTGATCTGTCCGCTTTCGGACAGACCCTCGTTCTGTCTCTATCGGACCCCTCAATACGGCATGGTTCCATCAAGATATCCAGAGAGTCCTCGAGTTTTGAATTCTCGTGGCAGTCGAAGTCCGATTTCTCGTTCTCGTTCACCCAAATCACGATATCATCAGTGGGATTTGAAAAAAAGTTCATCAGGGCCACCCCTGAAAACTGAAGTGCGCACACTTTACGTTGAGGAAAAAAAAAACAGCTATCAATCCCTCGGGAAACTTTCAGACTGATTCGTTCCCGTCTCTTTGTTCGCGCACGCCGAGACCGCTTCCTTCCTTCCTTCCTCCCTTCTTTCCTCCTTGATCCTTCGGTTTCATCACTTGTGTCTGCTCACTGAGCAACCAATTTATTTCCCATTTCCAATCTCGCGGCACAGTCAGCTTCGTGGCCGCGGGCTGATGGAAATGTCACCGTTCCAATTCGAAGTGAGTTCCGAAAAATTTGAATTCTTATTGGACTCTGCGGAAGCGAAATTCTCGATTTTTCTCTCGGAAAGTTTTCTCGATGAAAAAAGAAACATTTCGAATCAGGTACCACAACTCAGGAGAATGACACGCCGCTCCGTCCGGACTCCGGATGAATCAATTACTCATCGAGAAGTAAAAACGATGACTTTCAATGTTTCCTTTCCAGGGGCATCGTTCATCGATGATGTGGCCCTTCCTCAGCTGTTTATCTAAAGACTTAATGATTTGATTTCGTAATCTGTTGCGGCTGGGCGCATCCGGCGCGTCAGAGCAGATTGGCGTTAAACAGAGAGAATCAAGGCCACCACTACGGCTAGTTATGACCCTTGTCCACTTCCGATGAATGTTTTCCCATCCAGAAAGTCTTCAATTACCAGAACCGTTAACCAGACAGTGCGTTGATCTCACTTTCTGATCGTGTTTTCCTGGACACAACTTTCTGTGATGCCGCCGCCGCAGCCGTTATGGAGCATTACGGTCGTCTTTGCGGTGATTCCATCGAAACTGGAGTGGAGGTTATCGAAGATTTCACTCGCCGCTTCTGCGATCTGATATAAGATGGTTACGTGTGTACGACATTCATTCATTTATTCATCGGTTGCAGCAACAAGGATCAGTATCGGATTTGGTTTACACGATGAAGACGAGTTCTCTACTTTCACTTGGTATGATCACGAGGAAGCCTCCGTACTATTACAATCTCGGAACAATTCACGATCTCTAATCGAACGGATATGTTACTTTACAGCTGGCTTCTGCTTCGGTCTAGCCTCGAGCCAGGGCAGTTTGCAGCTGCCCGCAGGTGCTGAACTGCTTTTGGGTCCGATCAAAACGTCGTTCGAATGCCCCATGAGCTATGGATACTACGCGGACGCAGACAACGATTGCCGAGTGTTCCATGTGTGCAACCCCGTTCAAAAGGGCGATCGAGTGAAAATGGAAAAATACTCTTTCATCTGTGGAAACTTGACCGTCTTCGACCAACTCAGCCAGACGTGCACATTCGCGGACAACGCTATTCCGTGCGGGAATGCGGCCGAGTTTTTCTATCTGAACGAGCGCATAGGTGTTGAGAAAGCGTTCTTCCACGAGGATGAAGACATCGCCCGTGCAGCGAAACTCGTTCCTCTCTACGGTCGGTATGCAGATTCGCGAACGCCGAACGGTAGGCCCGGGGGGAAACCGCTCGGCTTCAAAGGGAAAGCCTTCTTCACAAACAGAGATAGAAGGCCAGCTCAATCGGTAAGAGAGGATCTGAACGTCACCCGGATCAACAAAGCAAAAAACAATCGGCTCTATGTGCCTCTCGAAGGCGGACTCCTGAACGTGCACAAAAATACTCAAGCCGTTTCGCCGATCGGGAAGAAATTCCCGACTGGACGCCGCCGTTCCAGCACGCCATCGTTCGGAACACTTCCTGGATACGGAAATCGACTCAATCTCGATGTCATTAACTTCCGTGACAACGATTTCAAGGTTAGGCGGCTCCAGCTCGCAGCCGGACAGAAGGCTCAGCTCGCGAAACGACCAGCCGGCGTGAAATTTGTCACGAGCCAAGAACGACAAGCGGAAGAATCTCTCCGACAGCCCGAAATCGACGATGGACATTCTCAAACGACTGCGTCAGGCGAGGAGCGAGCTTCGGTTCCGCGCGGTTCGGGAAGGAGCGACGATAAGCCATCGCTTGCAAAGGGGTTGGTGGACAAGACTCCGATCCCGTCGACCACCCCGGCAACACCGAGCGAATCTGCGACACAGAAAGCCAATATCGAGACGATGAGGACCGTCGACGACACGAAAACTCGGGCTGGGCCCGTAACGGAAAAACCTGATGTGAACGAAATGCCGAACAGCGCCAAAATCATCGACCCTTCCGAGAAGAAACCGAAACCAGAGTCCAAGAGTGCGAAGAAACCCGCGACTGTCAAGGCTTCATCGAAATCGTCGTCGTCGAAAAAATCCGCTCCGAAAAGTCCGAGTGGGGTCAAAAAAGCGAACAAGAAAATGGAATCCGGATCTCGCCAAGAAGATAAAATGAGGAAAACGCTTTCACCGAAGTCCGATGCGCCCGAAACAGCTGTCAAACAGAATTCCAAATCGACTGCGAACGCTCCAGTTAAGTCAATGGCTTCCGCTACGACAACTGCTGCTCCACCGGCTTCAAGCAAGCAGAAGAAAGTTCGTTCAACAGCCGTACCGACTGGGAGTACCGAAGCACCGACTCCACTGACCCGGGCTCCGTCATCTTCCACGACCCCAGCCACCAAAGAATCCACACTATCTGAGAAGGCTCGCAGTACGACTTCTGAGCCAATGTTGAGCACCACGCCATCGAGCACGACTGCAACAACAGTTTCCACCACGGAGTCCAGCGCACACCGAGAAGTCAGCACGACCGGGGGTAAGCCAGCGATTCTTCTAACAACTCCGAAACCGGTCGAAACCGAATCGAAAACGTCGGTATCATCCAAAGCTAGCTCCTCAAGCTCGACACAAACTCCAAAATCTCAAAGCACCGACTCTCCAACGATCGTTGTGACTATTCCCCCGTTACCAGCGGTCACTTCGAGAACAATCACCGAATCGGAGGTTGTTGGCGCATGATTGACAGAGGAATCTCTCATGCACAGAGGCCACGACAACCATTAGTCAATCACCGAAAGTGACACTTCACTCCGACCTTAAACCTATACACTACTAGTCCTGGTTGCACTGATTGACTCAGATGTAAATATCAAACCGTTGAGGAAGTCTCTTTTGTGTCGGATTCACCTCGAGCTCTGGTTATCTGTAAAAACTTATTTAAGGAAAGATACAATAAAATGAATCATAACGAATTGCCCTGCGGCTTAGTTTTTCATGACGGAGAAATCAAATCATGCTCTGCCTCTGAGATTAGGGAACTCTGTCTTCCAGTGTTCTCGACGAAGATTTTCAGGGAACGCCTGCGTGGGTTCACCAATGCATTTGAAAAAGACTTGCAGTACGGCTTTGTGTAGGCCGCGGTAATTGCCAGTGAAGCTCTCTCGACGTTGCTTGATCGCTATCGGAATGAAAAGCTCCGAAGATCGTAGCTAATCAGCGATTCAATCCTTGTGATATTAACTCTGCTTCGGACCCGTAACGCAATCCGTTCTAGTTACGGATCGGAACTTGCTCGAATTTCGGAGAAGCTCCGGGTTTGCCGCTTTCAAAGCGTTTTATTCAGGGCTCTCTCCAGCGGTTCGGCCCCCAGTTATATTAAGTATAGACCCAACTCTTGTATGTAGTTACGCTGTCTACCACAGCCGACACAGTCACCGCAGAAGCGCCTCAGGCAGTCTGGGTGTCATCCCTCGGTAGAGCTCGGAGATAATTGCGTTATCGGAATAGAAACGAACATGCAAGGCGGACGCCGAATTGCCTCGGGGAAACTTGTGCTCATTGTGCGGGAAGCCTACGGCAATGGTGGAGCACCACGCTCTCACGCGGGGCCCACGCAAAACACTGGAACTTGAACGAGACCTCCCCCCGAAAAATGTTCCATTCATTTTCCATAACAACTAACTTGAGGAAACTGAACTCTACCATACGATGCAAGCTGAGCACTTCGTCTCAGCTCACAACGACCGTGGAGTTCGTTTCCATTTGTTGGCTAAGCCTCCCGCTAATGAACCTTCGGAATCATTCAAGATGAAAGAATGATTCCAAGCCGGACCGTGCTCTAGATTGAAGTTTCCATCCAGCTCCAGGCACCGGAAATGCTTAATAACAGACTGGTGTTGAGATTTGCTCAGTGCAAGGGAGAAGGAAACTGAGGCATTTGTGTGAATGCCTCTTGAGGAAGACAAACAGACCGCGCGGTACTTTTGCCGACTTGAACTACGCCGTCACAAACAAGTTTGAGTGATACAGCAGGGCCTTCGTGAGAGCACCTGAGGCCCCGATTCTCGGCCACCGCCGCGCCGGTTGCAAGGGTGGCAGAGAAGCTTCTGCCGTCAGACCGGCATTCCAGTGTCACTCCTGTCACGGCCATTCATCATTTGAAACGAGCAAGCAACAAACGCTGGAGAGAAGAACTTTCTTTGCAAATACTTCTGCTTTTTTTGGCTCCCTAGACCTACTGGTAGTCTCACACCCGCTGGATGTCACCGACTAAGATGTGAAACATCCGAAAACTGCCCCAGACTCCCTTGTGCTCGCAGTCCCCTCTTCGAACGAGGTCGACCGGAGCATGGAAAACGTGATTTTACAAAATTCCACCCTGTCGCATGCACCCTCGTTCCTGTCGGATCCTAGCTCATAGTCAGGAAGGAATGGAGGGAACGAAGAAGGGAACAGCGACTCGATGAGAGCTTGTATCGGTTGAGAATATTGTGCCAAATTCAAATCGTTTCAGAGGAGAGATGTTTGCAGAAAACATGCGCAAGACGTGAGAAGTCTGTTTCGAAGTCTTAGGGGGACTTTCAGTCTAAACTTTGCCATCGTAGAGTCTGCTGCACCACGGGGTGTAACCGATTCCGATCTGTATGAAATATTTCTGATCACACGAGTCGTCTTCCCCCTCCTCCTCGGAATCACTCGGCGGAAGGAAGAGGGGGCGGGATCGATCAGGAGTCCCCGAGATCGGACGACGATTCCGTTTGATCTTTCCTCCGCCGCGATTCCGAATGCATAATTGATCAGAAATTGACTCGCAACTTCCGTCTCGTATGAAAATAACAGCCTGGCACCTGCTTATGACTGTGTTCTCTCTTTCCCACCTGAGCTTCGGTGTCACAAAGTCTGACCGTTCTGATGAAGCTTGAGTCTCGTAACGTCCAGTCCTCATTCTCGCATTGCCGCCGCGAATATCAGCAGACTTTTTGATAAGGTCGGCGTCTGAGTTTTCTGTTCCGGCTTGCGGAGGCGGATGGAAGTTGTTACCGTCCAACTGTTGATTCCTCTCTTCGCCGTTAAGCTGGCATGATGGATCGTCAAGGCATGAAATATCGAAAATCGACAAATCATCGGCAAAATTCACGCCCCACAAACGTTCACTAGCGATGGCGTTTAGAATCCAGCACCGAAATTCTCCTGCGACTCTTGAAGATCGGGGCAGGGGCTGGCGGAACCACAGACGGGGATGATGAATAGGTCAACTTGTGTCGAAATGAAATCACTTCCTCATTTCGTAGGTGTTTCGATCCCGGACTCTGAATCACTTCCGACAGAATCAGCGGGTTGGCTAATCGAACACGCGATCAAGCAAGCCTTATTCAATCTTTATGGGGCTTCCAAGGAGAAAGCCTTCGTATTCGCTCGGATGAAAAACGAAACTTGCATGACCCCGACGGCTCCATGTGCTCCTGCAAAGCTGCAAGCTTCGATATTGGTTGGACTAACGCTATTTCTCCCACTACAAGAGACGAAGGCATCTGCCAATAGGCATCTCGAGCCCCTGCTTCACCCGAACACAGCGGAGGGCTTCTTATAAGTGAACTGGCTGCCGTGAGAACGTACGCTGTGTATATTCACACGAGTCACTTATTGCATTCGTTCGTTGGCTGTTGTGACGGACATCGAAACGCGAGCTCCGAGGTCGTTAATTCCGGGATACGGATCTCAAGGCGACTTTCGGTCGGGAGTTTCCTCACGATCCGGATCCTTCAGATTCATCTTTTGAGAAGCATTCCCACTTCGGCCTTCTCGATAAGAACTGTTCCGCCAGCATTATGCAGAATGAGTCGTGACCTGAATAGCTTCACCGACTATTCCGTCATACCGTGCTGGTCATCTAGCGTTAGTTAATTACGTAACGGTATTCCTTCTGACAGAAAATCTTCGGACTTCCTGGTGTCTGCTTGACCCTTTGACCCGAAGTAACGAGGCTTCTGATTGAAAACCGAACGTATTCTGATCGTTAGCCGTTTTCATTCACGTCGTTCGAGGACGGATCCGGTCGCTCCCTCGCCACAGTTGTTCAACGGAACTGATAAATACAACCGATTCTCATTCAGAAAAAACTACAACATGCAAAGTGTCGGATACGCGATTCTAGGTGAGTTTAGCTCAGCTCCTCATTCGCTTGAAGTGCGTTGACTGAGGGCTTTTTTGTTCCGAAGTAGGTTTCTTTCCGACTCTCTTTCGCCTATGGAAGTCCACTCCAGAGAGAAACGATCCGCTGGTGGACGACGCGGCGCAAAGGATCAAATCCTTTTTGTCATCGCCGTCTTATTTACACTCCCGGGTCCTATCGCCCGCACCAGAGTTTCTTCCGTGCTGAGGAAGCGACGAGATGTTTTTACTATCAATAAGCGTGGACGTCGACATACTTGCGTGTTATGGAGACATCTCAGGCCTTAGGGCCCGCAGTTGGTCCTCAACGGAAGCCATGAATTGTCAACATCGTACCTCGTTCACCGTGTGCGAATCCGATCCTTAGGGAGCATCTGAGAGAGATGCTTTATCAGACACCCTTTATGTCTATGATTAAAACTTTTCAGTGCTGATCTCTGGGGTGGACTGGATAGCCAGCTGCACGAGTCTCAGCAATACTCCGAACATGTCGATTGTTCTGCAGCCGCCGATTTTCGATTTGGATTCTGGAAGAGAGCTCCGCCATTTCCGTAGTCTTCACATTCAACCGGCGAAGTCCTTCCTGATCGAAAATCAGAACGTGCTCGGACAGAAGGGCATTTATGTCAACGAAAAGCTGAACAGGGCTCATGTTCTCTCCAGATTCGATCAGAACGAGGTAAGAATATCGCTCCCAGGTGGAATCGAAGGCTGCGAGGTTTGAGCTCGGTTCGCGTTTTTCAACAATCATTCTCAGTGTTCGTCGTTATGCAACCTGTGACCATACGCATCATCTGTTGAGCTTTGTTTGTAGGTGTATTCGTTGGCAGCCTCGGATCAGAACTCAACGGAATACGGATTCGCGATTCGGAAGGAACTCCCCGAAGTTCGGACGCCAGAAGTCGCCATCGGTTTAAGAAGTTTCAGCCGTCCTTTTTAGCGTGGGGCGAGCTGTGTTATGCATGCAGTATAAATTTAGCGACTCATAATTCACGCGGCCGACTTGCTGACTGCCGGAGTGAATCGCGCGCTCCGTTGGTAACTGGCCGTCTCGGAAGCTGTCAGCAGCTCCCGAGGAAAAAACCAGCAAACCAACTCAAGAGCCCCGCTCCATGAATTCTGCTCCGGGAGTGGCATCTTGACGCAGAAAGCGAAACCGCCCCTCGAAGGATTTTTTCTTTCTGAGAGGATGAAGTTTCGACTCACAATATCGCGCAGCTCGCTCCTCTGAGCTCACTTGCGTACGAAACGCATATTGACAAAGGAGATTAATTCGTGTCGCTTCGAGGATGGAAACTTTTCTTGTACTTCGCTCATGATCCATGTCTTCGGAAATCTCAACATTCGAAGGATACTTACTAGGCTTAAGCTTACGCCATCGGATGAGGGTAACGGCTGAGAGGAGACATTCCATCCTCACATTCATTATGTTCCTGATATTTATTTGAATAAAGTGGTTGAGATGCGCTTGACGATTATAATCTGTCTGAAACTAGTTATGGTAGATAGTCACGAGTCAAGACAATCGAGCTATTTGTACAAACCCGACTTTTATCGACTCTCGGATGGATCGAATTCCTGTACGAAAGCGCACAATCTTCCGTTCGAAGCTGACTCTCCCAACGGTAGGTCTTCCATTAAGAAATTGCTGAGCTCTGTTGTCTTGAACGTGAGAGTTTGATCGCTGCGGCGGCAAGTGTTCTCTGCTCGCTCCTTGGTGTGTTACTTTGATAAATGGAGACTCCCACGTTCATCGATCTGAGTTCGCATCACTGACGTCTGTGGTGAAGCGAACCCAGGCCAACTCGTGAGAGCAGCGAACCAGGGATGGTGTTCCATGTCGACTGATCGCTCTGAGAAGAATTTAAATCGGGATCGAAGTGTCGAAACCGGTCCCCGACGCTGACCTATGCCGTGCAGGCTTGCTAGAGGCAGAAAAACGAATTGCAGGTTAAGTGAAAGCTATGGCAAGAAGAAGCGAACAGACGAGGAGACGGCACTCCGCCCGTTGCGCAACTCGCAGTGCCTGGTCGCTATGTCGTCAGTGAGCCCGGGGCCCGCAATCTCGACCGACGGCTCTTATTGGTGTCTATTCCGACCGTGCCTCTATGTCGACTCTCCGTCACTCACATCAGTCATGCGGACAAGCATTCGTTGCGAATTCGCTTGGACGGTAAGATCAGCAGTGAATTTGAATGATCAGAACAGGAATGGTATCGGCTGAAAAACTTTTCAATATCGAACCGATTTCCTGAATTCCTCGCTCTGAATATCGAAGACCTCCTTCACGCTTCGAGCTTTCCGACCGCCGATTCAGCGGATTTCAAACTTTCAAAAGAATCAACGACTCCTGTATGCTCTCCTTATTTGCATCAAAAATAGGCGGTGGCAGCGTGCGCTCCCATTGTCAAAAGTCAGAGATTGGACTGAGTTTTGATTGAGAGCGCATCTGTCGACAGCGATCTCTTTCAGGAAGCTACGCGTCAGTCTTCGAAGGAAGCTTCTCCCCTGACCGATCGTTGCGCTCAATCAGACACGCTCAGGATTGCTGAACGTTTGCTCTGCGGAAAACCTCGACGTTGTTCTCCCGTGGCCTTCTTGAAGATCATACAGCTGCGTACTTCCAAGTGTTATCTCCTCAGGACTCTCCCCCGTTATACAAGGCTGAGAAGGTATTTCTTGTTCTCTTGCAAGAGAGGAGCAGCCCCGCGGAGCATCCAACTTCGAATTTTTACTTTCATCTAACGAGGGAAGTGTTTCGAACGAAACACTGATCAACCTCTACATTGCAATCACATCTATTCGTTAATCAGAGCTCATTTATTCGATGGATCGGTATAAGCCAATCGGCGCCGCAAGTGAAGATATTTGATCCTATGTTTCTGTCAACGCTGGGATCCGGTTTCGTTACTGGAAACCATTGTCGAAATACCATAACAGACCTCAACGTAGGCTCTGATATTAGATTTTCCCCTCTCATATCCGCTCCTCGAAATCGCACTGATACTCACATACTCAGTGGAACCGGAAAGCCTCGTCGTGCGCTGTCATCGAATATACGTCTCGCTCAGTGGCGTATTTAGGGGGGGGGGCGGGGGGCGGTCCGCCCCGGGCGGCACTTCCGAGGGGGCGGCCTTTGTGTTATTTCGGACTTTTTTTTTTGTAGATGTGTCCGTAGCGCGATTATCAAGTGTAATTTCGATGAAACTCGAAGATATAAGTCAGCATCCCCGACGATTCTGAGCTTTTGATAGGTAGGTAAGAATGAGATTCTGCGACGAAATCTCGTGGGGCAGATTTGGCAGTATGTTCAGCGGGTAGCGAATGTGTTTCTTCTAACGCTCAGCCCATGGAAATAAATCGGAACTCTCGCATCAAAATAGATTCATTAAAAACAGCTCGAGCTGACTGAGATTCGAGGAGAGCGTTCATCGACTCTATTTACAGTACGATTTACAGTATAAAACCAGCAGAATTCTATTCTGGTGACGCCGCCGCGGCTTTTTTCTTCTTGGGACTGCCCTTCTCTTTGAATGCGTTTGGACACACATCATTCACGAGACAAACCCCACACTTGGGGTTCACAGGAGTGCAAACGGTCTGTCCGAAACCGACCAGTAGCCAGTTCAACTCTTCCCAGAGATCGCTGAAATTTCACGTTCGATTTAGAATTCGGGATCTCAGAGGGCTAGGAGTGGAATTTTGATATCCGCTGGATCAGCGAAGAAATGAACATGCCGCCTACCACGGGAGCCAACTCTCGAGTTGTTGCCTTGTATCTTCAGGGGATTTCGTCGATCCTTTAGGAAGCCACTTCCATCGTTGAGCAAGTCGATGTACATGCGTATCGACTCCGATGCCCAAAGTCTCTTTCCAGGCACAGCTCATCGCGAGGTAGGCCATTTTGGGTCCTGGAAATAGTGATTGAAGAAATGCCTCCATCTTGTTCCCGTCCATTCGACGGAGCAGTTCAGTGCGAACTAAAGAAGTGGAAAACCAAGACAACAAAGTCACCAACCTACGCCGGGTAGTTCGCAGAGTTCAGGTATGGAGCGCGGGATATCCGAATCGTAACGATTGAAACAGATTTCCGACACCTTACGAACGTTCTTCGCTTTTGTTTTATAGAATCCAACCGGGTGGAGCGTTTTCGCAATCGAGTCTTCGTCAGTGTCTTTGAGCTTCTCGGGAGTGAATCCAAGCTGCCGTAAGCGACAACAAGCTGCGAAATTGACCTCGTCTTTCGTTTGCGAGGATAGCAAAAGAGAGATCAAGACTTGAAATCTTTGAATCTGAAACACACAATTCGAGTTCTGTCATTGGTCCCAATAAGGCTAGAACTACTACGTGACATGTCATCATGTTCGATATTTTCAGTTGGAATAGCCTGCTCTTCAAATCACCTTGGGATCCGAATCCTCTTCTGAGACCTTCTGACAACCCATCGTATCAACAGGGGCGTCCCGCTTACTGCGCATCTTGCGCACGCCTTCGAGTAATTGCAACCAATTCTCCGGTTCCCATTTGGGCTTCTTGGGGACCACGTCTTCGATGTCCTTAAGAGAATTCTTAGTAAATTATAGAGCTTTTACGCGTAGTTCAAGCCTTGAATGGTCGATTATTCCTCTAGCGCAGAACATCTCCATTGTTTAGGTTTAGATCGCTTCCGATCAGCTCACCGTCACGTTCCCGCTTGAGCAAGGCGTTTTCGTTTCTTTCTTCTTCTTCGCGGCTCTCTTGGGTTCGGAAGTTGGCTTTGCAATATCGTTCACCTCATACTCAGGCTGGTTCTTCTTCAGGCTTGCGGATCGAGTTGACGGCATGATTTTGCTGAAATGCTTCACCTGGAATGGAGCTCTAATCTTTATTCACGGGAGTGATGCAAGGGTTCACAAATATCTTGCAGAGTTGACCGTGATCAAGGGAGAAGAGAAGAAGGATTAACGCATGAATAGAAATGCTGCTCTTCGTGGTTGCCTTGGCTGCAAGTCGAAGAACGACTGCGAACGAAATGCCCGTTTCTGGACGCATTCGTGCCCACGTAACGACTTACTTTGAAGAGGTGAAGCATGTACTGTACGGAGGAACTGTCAATGAGGTGCTGTGCGCCACACTAGCAATCGAATCAGCCGATCAATGATAGCTGTGATCTTTACTTCAGGATTGTTTTTGAAGGAAAGAAACGGAGTTAGAACAACGGTCCGCGAAACTGAACCAAATTCGCAACATCAAAAATGCCAGACAGTGAAACTTGGATAGGCAACCTCACTCCCAGCTTTTCCAAACATTTCTATACCGAATCGCCAATTTTCAGAGTCCTTCTCCAGGTAGCGCTTAGCAACGACTGCCCGGAGTTTGCTGAGATGCGGCAGGTATGCGCGTTGAAGCCACTCTAACAACTGTGCATGAGGCCGCTCGCGCAGAGAAGGTTCACATCGGAGAAAATGTCACAGCCAAACGACGAAAATGTGGATCACCTTCGCTCGTTGAAATAGAAGCTCACTAGAGGGGCGCCCTTGTCAAGATGTCCACCCCTCAGTGACTGATCCTCCCACCTCGACTAGTTCTTCCCCGGGAGACCTATATCAACCATGAGAAAGTGTTCCACGAATTATCACGTATTCAAATGATCCTTGGTTTGCAAGAAATTCGGCTTCAATCGATTCTATTTCTTCTCGCGTCTTCACAGGGCGGAGGTACTATACGAATCGCAATCGCGGCCAAACCTAATTTTCCACTGTAGCGTCCCCATTAACAAGAGATGGCGGAGGCCTGCGATGGAGCATATCAGGTATGTGTCCCTATGGTATGTATTCTTAGGTAGTTATGCGTGGGCAGCTACGCGGCCGGCATCGGAATCAGCACGCCTTTCTGCGACACTTCTTCCGTCGAGCGCATCATTTTCCGATGTCAGGATTGCTTGTTTGATTCTTTTGGAGGAGATGAGGAATGTAAATGGGGATTTCTTCTTCTCAAGTTTTTTACTCTCGATTGATACTCAGCGAACGACTCACAATGGGAAGATGATGTCTTCATATGCATTTGACGAGCCCCTCAAGTTGAAGGACTCTGTCTACTTTATCAGCCTCCCATCATTTACCGTTGTCAAGTCAAAGTTTCGCTGATTCCGATGAGTCCGGAGAGCTGTTGCGCCAGCCGAAAGTGCGAGTTGGATGAAACGAAGTTCTTGATTCTTTGACTTGCGGCTCGAAGACCTCATTGACTTAAATCACTTCAGTCAGGATAACTATGCTCACCACAACTGTTCGCTGAAGTCGATATGCCTGGGTATTTTTGATTTTTTCCCGCTCCGAAACTTTGTTTGCACTTGACAAGGTGAGAACAGGAGTGAATCGTGGCAAATTCTTTATAGCATATCATTCCTCCGGGCGAAATCTGAGGTATCTCACCATAATGGAGGGAACATAATCTTGACAGTCGTGGAAGAGTTCCTCGGTATCGTTCTCCACGACAATACCCCGAAGGAATCGCATCGAGAAACGACATCGAATCCAGTGGTGCGTCGATGACACGACAGACAGATCTGCTTCGGCGACTCGAAACTTGAGTTCGTGATCAGTTTTCTACAAATCGGCATGTTGATAACTCCAGAACTACACCACATATTGAAACCAAGCTCGTCAAGACAGCCGCCGCAACAATTCTGATTGGGTACCTCACGGATGTTGACGCCTGGCCAGCCATCAGGGGTCGCTCTGTCGAAATTCGGAGTGTCCATTTCGAGATTAAGAGAAGAAGGCCCACCATGGCAGCTTGCAAGACACTGAAAGAAATAATCGACCGAGTCCGCCACGATTCGACGCAAACCAACCATCGACTTCTCGGGGAGATTTCTAATTACTACCACGTACGTGCTCCATGTTTTTAACAGAAACGCCACATGATACATGAGTGTTCCCTCTTCTGTCTAGCTGTCCTACGAGCGTCCCATAGAACGCGCGCAATAAACAAACTTCTGTCCTCCGAAGATGAGCGAAGCAGCTTCTCAGCCTGGGAAAACGGAAACGGGATTTCAGGTGGCGACATCTCCTTTCCAACCTCCCCTATTCCTTGATTCGAGAAATTAGGGCCGACCTTCTGGTTTCCGAAGGGAAGCTGTCGGAGAAGAGTGAGATGCCACTGCTGGTTACAACTTCGAGCCCAGTCCTGGACCACCTGTTGCTCTCCATGAGGACTCGGTACGAGTCTATCTGCATGATCTCTCACCATCTTCCTGAAACCCTCATAGTTGAATCTTTTATTTGCCCATATTGATATTCTGGTTCTCCGGAATCGAAGTTCGTTGCCAAATCAAATTCATTCAAGATTTTATGGCTTTCTCAGCTTCCCATTCTTCTACAAGAGGTCAGATGAGAGCCCGTTAGGCTCTGAGGTGAACTTCGATTCGCCTTGGCGAGACGAAGTGCGCCTCTGGTAACATTCGCCATACTCAGACTCTGAAGCAAGGTCCGAGGACCGAGGATCTTGGACCGAGGTTCAATAATATTCAACGGAATGAGAGAGACGAGATATCATACAACCTTCCAATCAATGAGGAGTGGTCCAAGAGTAGACCCGAAGCGCAACATTTCATCCTCGGACATTGAGTCAGAATCATCGTGACCTTGGATGCTTGCCCTTGGTCCTCAACTGACTGAAGCACGAATCTTCCAGATTCCGACAAGCCAAAGAAGCGCTGGGAAATAGGGCTCGATGCTGATCCATTGTTGTCGTCCACGAGTGTCTCCGGGTGGTAAGAAACATTTTAGCCTTGGGGAGCTACTAAGGACGGATAGCAAGATACGATCAGGACAGAATTTATCCTGTGAGACCTTTCCATGAGAGCTTTCGTGAAACCTAGGCATCGAAAAATGTTGGTTCTTGTTCGCTCCGTTTAAGATCTCTGAAAACACTTCGGAAAGATGATGGTGTTCACGATCTAAAGCGAAGATTCCAAGGAACTCCGGAACATATTTGGCGAAGACTATAGAACACGAACAGTTTGGATTCTGGGGCAATCATTCGGTTTCTCTGCCGGAGCACTCTCGTGCGCGAGTGTGTCTTCCCCGATGAGATTCAAGAATGCCTCACGCGATGCTCCTTGAATCGCTGCTGATGAGCATTCCGGCCATTCACATTGGGGTCCATGAAAAGTTCTGTCATCCATCTTTGCGACCGTACAACATTTTCGAAGCGTACCTCGGGAGACGACGGGTTCCTTTCTCTTGGACACTTCGACAGTCGGTGAATGAAAACAAATCCAAGTGGATGAAAATGCGCCCGTGAGGGCATATTATCGTCTGCGAACTTTATTCAGAGAGAGAAGGATGTTTCGTACAGGTAGATGATAACACATTTAAAATTCATTTGGCTAGGAGCTTGTGCTGTTCCCGATTCCTTTTGTACGTAACTGTGATGTCTCGCCGTCGAGCAAGAAAACTCGTCAACCAATCATAGGATGCCATCTGAGATTTTGTCCACGTCTTTGGGATATCTTTCTCCAATTTCACGGCGAGCCTGTACGCCTCCCTTCGGACTTCATCAGAGGTAGCTCGGTCACTTGCGCACTTGAGTTCATCGACGAGTAGTGACTCTTCCTCCGTCGAAAACAAACGCTTCGTTTTGGTGTAACCGATCACAACAGCTTTGTTTCGGATTCTTATGACTTTGCCGGAGCTGGAAGCTTCTTGAACACCTTGAACGTCTTTCAGCAGTTTTTTCACGTAGCGATTGAGAGTCATTTTGTTGATGGAGAATCGCTTCGAAGCCTCGGTTAGTTTGAGTCCTCCGAGGACCGCTTTGACGGCTGCTTCGACCTGCTCGGTGCTGTAATCTCCGCGCGAGGTTTTCCGCGTATACTTGCGGACCATGCTGTCGACTTACAGAGATCCTGAGTTCCGTTCAGCCAGTTTTCCGGTTGCTCCTCAACAATAGAGTGAATCCGTCACAGAGTTCACCCCCGAAAGAAAATGCGAATGCGGCGACGCACGTGAACAGCGGGCTACTTCGGAACGCCATCCTTCCGGTCAAACTGACGTCCGAGAGCGAGGGACCCATTTTTCGGCTCTCCCGTGTTCTCCTTGTTCTTGAATGAGGACCGCTCCTCAGGATCGGCTCTTGTGTTTCTCGATGCTTGAGTGTGGGTGTTCTCACAAGACCGTTGCAGAAAAAAGATCCGTAAATTATTGTTGTTTAATTCTGCGATAGTATCAGATTGTTCGATCAATTCAGCACGGGAGCGACGGCTTCACAAATATGGGGCTGCATCCACCCCTGGTCGCGCCTCAGTTATTTAGATCGCATAGAGTGAGAATCTGACAACCCTTCAACTTCTATAGAATCGTTGCTGCACTGCCGAATCGTCGGCCACGCTTTCCTTCGGCGTCAAAGAACCGTCGGAAAGCGTCCCTTTCCGACGTCCTGCTGTCCTCTCGCCAGGAGGAGATCCCTGTGTTCCAAGAGGTGGCGGCCTCTTCAGGGTGTGTGCGGAGACCGAAACCTTCGAAAGAACGATGACGGTCAGCTTGAATCCCGCGGCGGGAAAATACGGAAAATTCCATCGACCCAGATCTACTTCATTTCACACGATTTTCACAATTGACCGAAGCTCTCCGACGATATTTGGAATATATCGGCTGTTTGCATCTTGGGAGTCTACCAAGTGATGTTGCGGGTTCCGAATCGGCCCGCTAGGTCGGCACATAAAGAGCCGAAAATTGGAAAGTTCAGATCTCACCGCGCTTATTGAGATTTGATACAAAAGGAACGGAAGTTCCTTTGTTTCCGCCCGACAAATACGAAACCCCGCTCATTTTCAAGGAACGATTTACATGCGAGCAAGCCGGTATGAACATCCTGAACAACTCTCTGGAGAAACGTCGAACGTCTTCGGATCAACGGATCTCATCAAAGAGGAGAAAGGAGGAGGCATTATTTTCTCGTCATTTGGCCAGTCGAGTGAGATCGACCGTGGGACATCTGCAATACGTTTGCGTTCGCTGGACGTGAACATCATCGTAACGAAGCAGGAAGAAACCAGCGGACGCCAGTCTAGCGATGGTAATTTGTTACGACAATTTGTAATCCGTTGCGTATATCGTCGTTCGATTTATCCGTTTTCCTCAATGCTTTCGATACACCTAGATGTATCGATCGGTGAATGTAGGCTGTGTTTTGTGTTCATTATTTCGACCGAAAGGATCGATACTCGGATACGGTGAAGGCCCGTTACGACACGATTCTCATGATTTGGTTGGCAGCTTCGGCCGTGTTTTGGTTTTTCTCAGTTTTCATCCAAATTGGATTTCGTGTCCGTGTGCGCACGGAGCGATTTCGTTGAATCAACAAGTTGGCGGAGTCCCTGCGTGAGAGTTTGAGGTTTTCGTTTCAAGATCAATACCTGTGCGGGACGGATTTACATCGGCACCGCCTCAGATGTCGACTGGGAATCTCGCTCTCAGATCGTGAATGCCTGGCATGATACCCAAGTCCGACCGTCGAGGAAGATGCTCTCGTAGTTGGTAGCTAGAGTGAGAGGACCGAGACGAAACAAGAAGAAGCAGAAGCCGATGAGCGGCATAGCTGAATCGAGAGGTGACTACCATACGCAGTCGCGACCTCGGAGGAGAGAAGGAAAGAAGGAAGGGAGGAAAGGACGACAGCGTTCGCTTGGCAAGCTGGTCCTGCTGATGTTCCTGCTGCTGTTGTGCTGATGCTGCTGCAGCTCGGTGGGTGATGGTGGTGGTGGTAATAGAGGGAGCAGGAGTGGTGGTGGTGGCGGCGGAGGCAGCGGCAGCACCTCCACACTGGCCGAAAGGGAGGGGAACGAACGGAGGAGGACGGGGAGCAGCTCTGGAGCAGGACCAGCAGCAAATGTTGTCCTCCCTTCATCTCCTTCCAGGATACTCATCCTCGTCTTCATTCATTGCCACGCTCACACACAAACACACACCCGCAGACTCTTGCACACACAGCCACACTCGCACACACCATACCCACTTACCCAGCAAAGAACCCGCCAAACTCCAGCACCAGAAGCACACGGACTCAAACGCACACATACATACACGCACGCACGCACAGGCAGAGCCACACATACCGACGCAAAGATACACTCACACAGACTCAGGCAGGCACACATCCCTACAGACACACCGATCGGACGCCAGCAGCAGCACACAATAACAACAAACACTAAAAACAAAAAAAACATAGGGCTGAGTATTTCGACGGCATTATAATTCGAGTAATAAATTGAATTTACTTTATGAGCGAGAAAATGTTGGTCCTCATCTCTCAACTGCGGTTCTTTCGCCGCATCTAACGCCATGTCCCTCAATGACCCATAAGACATCCGAACCCATTAAACACTCTTATCGAAATCATCTTCATTTCGGCGGAATCGATGACGGTCTGGAATTCAAGAAACCTATAGGACGGAGTTATTATGGATTTGAGTAAATAATGTTTGTGAAGCCCAGGCCGGATCGAGCGAAGAGCATATTCAAGGGAAGATGAATCCCAGTTCCATTGCAATGCTTTTCTCGAGATAGAACCGATCAGGCCTGCGAGTCGCCGTCTCCAGGATCTTTCGTCCGCAGTGCGCGTTTTTACTTCGGTGAAGTACGGCGTTCGGAGTGATTCCCTGGCAATCTATGGACGTCGAGGAAAAGTTTTCTTGGTGGAGCAGGGTTCGCGGCAACTTGCAAGCTTACACCAGGCTGCACGGTGGCAAACGGGCTATCTGCCTGGCTGGGTGGCTGGTTGGCTGAGGGAATGGCTGCTTGGCTGGATAGCAGCACCGTTGGATGGCGAAGGCTGGAGGACTGGCTGGCTGGCTGGGTGGCTGACAGGGCTGACTGTCAGTGGAGTGTGTTGGTCGGCCCTCTCCACTGGTAAAGGCGAAGAGTACTTCGTTCCGTTTTCTTCCTGACACCCATGCCACCGAGTAGGCTTAAGAAGATTTGTGCCTTGTTGTGCCCCCTGGAAGAAACCAGAAGTACTGGGCGTATGAACGCCCAGAGTGCCAGCCCGTTCTTGGATCGGTAAAAGTGCTGGTGGAAAAGCCGCCAGTTCGACAAAAAATTCCAGCAGCTACGGAGCCAGCCGCCTCTTCGGCTGCTCGAGGGCGTGGAGGTGCAACATGGCGGGTCCTTGTTTCTTCCCGTCGTGCTACTCTTTTACAGTGCCCATCGTTGGGGAGATTCTACACTCTGGATCGCCAGACCTTCCGTGTAAGTGTACATTGGGCTGTTGAACAGCTCGACGATGCCAGAAAGGTTGTGGCGGAAGCGTTTTTCGGTGGGACGATCGCGACGAGCCGAGCTCTGACCCACCGACCGAGCAGCCAGCCAGCGAGGATCCGATTCGAGCAGCGACTCTCCTCAGCGCCTGTGCACCACGGAGCAGACGAGGTCACCTTCTCGCTGATTTTCTAGTCATTCGTTCTCACGACATGTTTCGCCGTGAATTGATGCCTTGTGAACAACTCTATCGACTCGCAGATGCCTCATCATCCGTTCGTTGAGCTTTCTGTTCCGAAATTAGCGCCAAAGTTCGCCATCGTCGCCGACTCGTTCACAACAGCGATCCCGAACAGTCTTCGGCTCCGAAGCGATCATGGCGTTCCAAGTACAATGTTGTTTCGAATCCTCGATGATTCCTCGATGATTTCGCTGGCTGCTCCTCGTCACTTCGACCCACAAGTGACAAGAGTCTGTTATGAGGCACGTTTGATCTAAGGTGTTTTGCGGGAAAACGCGAGGCGGGCTCAGTGCGGGAAAGTAGCTCGTTCGCTGGCCTCGCTCGCTCACTTGCTTTCTGGCTGTTTCGTCTCTCTTAAAGCAAGGCCACTCGTCTTTACCTCGTGTTAGACTAGCTGAGGCTAGACTCGAAGGATGGCTTAGCCTGGCGAGAGTCGATGTGCCTGTTGGCCTCTCCGTGAAAATCTGTCACAGGCTCCGGGCGACATCGACTCGAGGCATGACTGTGTGACTGTGATTCGACCGATGATGAGTGTTCATAAATTCAGCGAACATCGAGATCCCGGTCAAAGGTCAAACAATCTGCACATGGATATTCGAACCGTTCTTTGAGATCTGGCAGTGGAGAGCGAGTGGAAGATCGATTGATTGATGGATAGCCAGCTTCTGTGAGGGAGTGGTTGAGTGGGTAGATGGATGAATGAGTGGGGGAAGAAAGTGAAGCGGTGTAGACGAGTGAACTTAGATGTGGGAAATGTCGGAACACGTTTCCCCAACATGATAATGTGTGAATCTCGGTGACGGCGAATGGAACGAGTGATAGTGCCCAGCCTTCGACTCGCGGAAGATCCTCATTGAGAGCCCCCGAGCTTCTCGACACTGAAACTAATTGCGGTCTTCGTTTTTTTTTCCCAACTTTTTTCAGGATGAACGTGCATGACGGAACGTCTTGGTGGCAGTCATCTCGTACGTCGTCACCTTGCGTTACTTCCATCCGCGCTCCTCTGCCCCCTCTGTGCGCGTTTTCGTCGAGCGTCAATCGTCCCTTTCCAGAGGCCGGCATCGTGTCCTGCTCCCCAGCAAAAAGGGGAGCAGCAGAAGCGGAAACCTTTGAAGAATTTGAATCAGTGTCAACTATCTTGTCGTCATCTATCGTACGTAAAATCGGTGGTGCGCTCGTGTGGAGCTTACCGCCGCAGCCATCAGCACGAGCAACGAAACATCAAAAAAATCTCCGGCTCGACTTCAGAGCCGCCGTTCGAGGCTGCGTTGTGGTGTCAGAGCGTTTGTAAGCGGCCCTGTAGGCCCTTCTCGACGTCGTTCGTTTTTCGAGGATGGGCAACAAACTCGGCTGTTCGTGCGCACCCCTGCAGAAAAAGGGGAATCGCCAGGGCGAAAATTCACCGTGGCAGGACAAGCGCCGACGAGACGGTCACCTACTTCGCCTTTGGGCTGAGGTTTTTCACGTCAGCGGAACAGGTAAGATTTTGGAGTCTCCTTTCATCGAAAAATTTTCGGCCTCCGCAGCACCAAAAACCCATGAATCGACGTTCCTCGGTTGGCTTCCCTCAAGATTTCTCAATCGATTCAAATACTACTTCAAAAGTGGACCGTACTGAAATCCCGAAGTGGCATTTCCCCCGGGACCAAAGTCAGCGGCACGCCGAAGGGCTTAGCACATCGAATGTGTCTATGTAAAATCGTATTCGTCGGAAAATTCGACACCTTCGATCGATGCAGACCATCCTTCCTGACCTCTGAATTTGCTGGTTTCCTCTTCCTTCCGTTCTGTTTGAGATTCCTCGCAGCAATGCAAAGAAAGCCCAAACTCGTGGAAGAGCCCACCCAGCTGAGCGCATCGATAGGCTCGATAACGGCAGAATCAGAAGCCAATCATAGAGAATCGCCTTTCAACTGAAAACGAGGGGAGAAAAATCACGAACGCATATCAGTTTTCTTCGAGAAAAAGCTGACCGAGAGAAGACTCCTCAAGGAGTGAGATATTCACCGGGCCGACGCCGCGGAATAGCAGAGCAAGGGAAAATGACCAAAAACTATTTGATATCGTCCCAGTGGAGAATCCACGACCTCTGTTCGATTGTTCCTCGAATGCAAAAAGTCGATAACAAGAGTTTTTCTTTTTCGCAGGCGGCGCCATCAAATGGCAGAGGGTATCCGAAGATCTGGTTCCGGTGAATGTCACGTGTATTCAAGACAACCCAGATCTCGTCTTCCACATCACGGCTTACAATTCGCAGGTTGACAAGATTCTAGATGTGCGGCTACAGCAGCCCGGCACAAGGCTTGGTCAAGCCTCTGAATGTTTCGTATACTGGAAGGATAGTCATTCAGGGGACACCTGGGGTCTCAACTTCACGTCACCTGCCGATGCCAAACAGTTTAGAGACTGTTGTGTGAGTTTCAAATTCTCCACCTTTGATAATTTCTTCAGAAGTAATCCTTGATTCTTGATATAATCGTCTGTTGAATCTTGAATTCCCGTACGGGCCTTTGTAGTGCAGCATGCCGTCTTTCCATTCATCACGGAACCTGATTTCCCTAATCTGAGATCGATCCTTCCGATCAGAGTCATTTATGTTGTTGATTCATGTCTGTGTATAGTGTTGGTTGCTAATGTATGTATGTGTATATGTTTTTATGTCAATCTGTATGTATGTATGTGTGCGTGTTTGTCTGTATGTATGGATATATCTATCATTTATGGATATCCGCGTGTTTGATCGTGCGAAAGCTGACCCCGAAATGCATGAACCTCATTCCATTCTGCCAATGGTGGTCCTCACTGTCTGATTCCTCACCTTGAACGTTCACCGGGTTGTCACACCGGCAAATTCGCACCTTTTCTCATTTGAACGAACTACGGGTCATGATCGTTGAGGAAACTGACTTCCTCATCCCTCGAGGTCTTGCAAATCCCACTCTGACATCGATAATAATTTCCCTATTGATCACCGGTTTCGCCACGAGCCATCAGCATGGCATGCGATGTTCTGTGTGGTCATCGTGGCGATTCACACCCGTTCCCACTTTCGTTGTACCTGATGTTCCGACTCATCGGTGATGATCGGGGTTGCTATCACTCACGAACACTAATCAACACCATCCACGTGCATTTCAGTCCTCGACATTCAAATTCTCGAGAAAGGCATCAAGCTCGTATTCGCTCAAAATAGACGCTAATAAGGCAAGTACCGATGTTTCTCGAAATCACCTCGGTTGAATCGAAGCGGATACTACTGATATGGAAACAATGCCGGATCGGGAACGATTGATATTTCGTAGCAAATGTTTGAGGTTTGAGGAATCGATCCATGGGGACCACAGTGCAAAATAGCACAGAGCATAACCGTTGATAGCCATGCTAGCTTACAGTTGCACACCGAACGCACTGCGAGATTTTGTCGTTGACACGTAGAGGCTGAATCGCTGTTTCGATTGAAGTGGCGAAGTCTTGTCATCGATGTCTCAGAACGGAGCCCGATACCACGACTGAGGATTAACTCCCTTGATTTTGTTCGCTTTTGCAGAAGGTTAAAGGAAAACGAAAACCACAGTCGACTCCGAGTTCACCGTCACGGGGGCGAGCCGCCAGCTCCGGTGCTGAGTTGCAATGCACGTGTATGACAGCTGATAATCTTCATCGAACAAGAAATGGAAGAGTTCGGTATACGGGAGCTTCAAACTTGCCTCGGCCAACTCTGCCTCCAGCCAGCTCCGCGGCTAGTTCAGTTCGGCCATCTGCGGTGGCGGCCGCCCGAGGCGATAAAAGTAAACGTTCGAACGTGGATAGAAGCCAACAGAAACTGCAAGGAGCTGCCGGAGATCATCGCAGTCAATCGACTCCACGGCTCAGACAAGGACAAGCTGTTGCTGGTTCAGGTCAGCCGACTCCTCAGCAGCAAGTCAGGTCTCGGCAGCAAATGGCTCAAGCTCAATATGCCGCTCGCAAGGAACAGGCGAAAAGCATGGACTATTCGAGCCAGTACGCTCTGAACCAGCCGTCGACGTCGTCGGGAGTCCGTGCTCGCAGTCCGCGACAATCGAGTGCTACATCGCTGCAACACGCTCGCTCAAAAAGTTCGGACAATGTGTTCGAAGCAACTGAAAGAGGAGACAGAGAACGCTGCGCCACCGCCTGTGGAAACGTGTCCGACCTGGCGGGGCTTAGCCTCGACGCGAACACGCTCAAGCGAATGTTGAATCCGTTGCCGACTTCGGCGCACAGTTCACCAATTGACGCCAGCGGTAATTGTGCAAATGTTATTCCTATGTCACGCTCGTCTCATCATGGACCGCTCCGGCCGCAGACTTCGTTGTCTTCGATGAGGAGTGAATTACATGCTCAGATCCAGCAGCAACAACAACAACAGCAACAACAGTTGCAACAGTCTCGAAGGAGGACGCAATCTATGGGTCGCCAAGGTCTGATTCGGCAAGCATCCAGAGAACGTGATCATCAACGACCTGAACTAGGTGCGTCCGCCATAGTTATTTTCTGCAACTTTTCGTCCGCTGATAATAATGAGTCAAACAAAAATATCCGAGTTTCCCCGACGTAAAATGACCGAAATCGAACGTTGTAGTAAGTTTTTGATTTCGTTGCAGGACGAGGGAGAAGTCTTGAACGTAGTCTTTGCCTAGATCTGGCCGACAACAACTCTCCGGAACATTCTTCCGAGCAGTACCTCTACGACAACTTATGCTACGCTACGACCCCGAGTTCGTCGAATGAAAACAGTGATATGCCGAGCAGTTCCGATGAGGTGGTTCCATCCCGCGAGAGGGATCAGCAGTCGCCTACCAGTAGACTTCTTCAAGAGTACGAAGCTCACCTTCGGAGCGCCTTAGCCAGAGGACTCGACGCTGAAAGTTATAGTCTTCACACGTTCGAGGCTTTGCTCACCCAAAGTATGGAGAATGTTGGTGAGTACATCTCACAGAGTTTGAGATCAAAACTCTCCACTACATCTTCTTCTCCCTCACCCTTTCCCGTCCAGGTAGGATCCAGCGAGAGTCGAAACGAGGAGTACACGAGAGCCTAAAACACGCTTTAACCATCGATCCAGCAACACGTGTCCTAGCTCCAAATCTAAGCTTCCCGAGAGTTTCCCTTTCACGGTTCAGTGACGAGGAGTTTTATTGCACTAGCATCTTTCCTTTATTTGCCTGCGCAAATGACAGATTCTATCACTCAATCACTCACTCAGTAGTCGGTCCGCTGCCACTGAAATGTTGTGCTTCATGTCGCCGAGAAGAACATTTCAAATGCGAATCACTTATTGTCACAACCACGCAGTTACCTCCCAGCCTATCCTGGTCGCCTCTACCCGTTATGTCAGTTTCAGGAGTGATGACCTATTTTTACAGCTGAATTTTCGCATGGTTTGATTCCGTTTTTGAAACTCTGACGCTGGAAATTCCGCGACCCATCGGAAAACGGAGTATCTCCGTTACTTTTCGATCGAGAAATCGCCTCAGATGTCGTTTCTTGCCTCTGGCAAAAACTGTCGCTTCAACTATCGCTGCTCGAATTCGATGATTCTGAGGTCGCGTGGAATTTTCGGCGTCAGCTCTCCTCTTTCGTTGTTCCCACGATCAAGTAGAAGCAGGGTCAGAACCAGAGCGGAGACGACTTGCAGATGAATGGGCAATGGTTGCATTGGAGACCATTGGCAACCGGACTCGAAACCCGAAGGTGCGGCTTTTTTTGCGGGGAGCTCCCGCTGCTCTTTGGGTTTCTTGATTGGAGGAGACAAACCAACCAACCAACTGACAAGCAAAAAGAAAAAAAGTTAGACATTTTTCCGCAATCTGGATTTTTTTCCGCTCATCGAGCGCAGGGCACAGTTTGTCAGCTGCTGTGTTTTTCCCCCTTAACAATGAATTTCAAGGTGAGTACTGGTAGCAACGGCTACTAGAATGTAGTTTCAACTTGCTAATCCGAGTAAACGTCCAAGAAGCATACGATCATAATGAAGAAACTTCTCTTCTTAGAGAAGTGTACCTCTTATTCAGTTTCGTGAGCCGAATTCCCATGAAGAACAATCACCCCCGAAGTAGAAACTCGTTACGACGACCACGTTAAGGACCGAAACTTCAGCTTTGATTCGTTGTATCGAGTTTTCTGGCTACAAAGAGTTTGGTTTAAAGAGATTTCACTCTGTATGAGTTCCATCTTCTGAGAAAGAGACGGAAGCGTTGAGTCAGTGGATGTTCGAAGCGAGGCACAGCTTCGCGCTTGTCTTGATTTCAATCAAATGATCGACAAACCACCTGTCGATCACCTTGTCCACTTGGAATTGGCCAAGGAAGAACAAGATTAGCTCACTAGTGGCTTTATTAAGGCGAACGAATCACGAAGACAATTTCGCGCCTCTACGCAAGAGAATCGACATCCGAATCCAATCCAATGTGAAATCGTGCGTTTGAGAAGATATTTATTGAGTTTCCATCTTACTTTAACTCTGCTCGACTTCAGCGGTCGAGTCACAAATGTTGAAGAGCTAGGTGGTTTCGGAATCAGAGGTCAGTGATTATCCTCACTATGACTTCGGCCAACCCCATCGACTCACTTAGTTTGATGGACAGGTCCCTAAGAAGCAGATATCTGTTGTCTGACTGCGAAGGAAAAACCGTCTAAAGCTCTCGAATCTCCTAGAAGGCCGTTTTTCGGGCTCTGACTTCTGAGGTGGGAAAATCTCGTTGTTGAGCGAACGATTCGAACGGCCATGGGAACACAAAAAACGATCGCTATTCAGAAGATTCAACGGAAAAGATCACCGAGTCAGAGAAGTGGTCTCCGAATGCAATGGCTCTGCTGTCACACGTGTCCCTTCGCCCGTGTGTTTGTGTGTTGAATTGAATGAATTGGTCGTGATCGATGTGTGGCGATGACGACCCTCCCGTCGGTATCGTGCTCAGAAGGTCGTCTTAGCTCAACGCACTACGATTGAGCTACTTTCGCTTCATTTCCATCGACTCTTCCAACTTTCGTGCACTCTTTCTCTGATTCTTGGCCAAAACCACCACCCTACCGCTCGCTGTCTCTGAACTGAGCTTCCCCAGAACCGTCGCAAATCCAGAGTCTTTGTTTCATGCCATAAACGAGGATCGAATTCGAATCAGTGATCATCTTGATTTCACTGTCGTAACTACTGACTCGTAGACGAAATGCTTGGTTGATTGACATAGTGAGTTCCTTCGACTGGCTGAATATATTGAGGTTCTTCGAGAAGATAGTGGTCTGATTACTCGATATGACTGAATGGAACCCTCCCGAGATGATGAAACGGAACTGTTTTTTGTTCTTCTGCATGTTTACCTAAAACGCAATGAGACAAGCAATCGCAACCTGAATCTCTTCAAGATCGGTTTGAAGACGAGCGATTCTCCAAACAATCTGAGAATACGATTTTCGCCAAACCTTGATCCTGACCTGTAGCGAAATCCTCTTCCAAAGACGAACTCATAGAGATCATTCGTGTACAATCGAACAGTCTCGTTCGATCGTAGCCGAAGGAATCCTGGGATTTATGGATGGATGAATCGATTCAAATAATGAGTGAATGAATTTAGGGATACAAGGGACAGTGGATCGATTGCCTCGCTCTACGCAGACTCTTCCTCAAATCACTAGTCTGAACCCTGTATCCTCTTGCAGCCTCGTTTCTGTCCCATGGGCACGAGTCCGGATGCGCGCAACAGCCGCACCATCCTCAACGTCATCACGCCGCTCCTTCGGTGAAGGGGGGCATGCGGAGGTCATCGTCTCTTCGCAGCAACTACTTCTGAATCTTTCACTCCCACGTTCGTAAGATCAGTCAGTCAATCGTTCGATTGACGATTCATAACCATGTTGTCGGTTATATGAACGTTCAGTTCGACATGACTTGGTGCGGCAGCGAGAAACTTATTACTTGCTAGAAGAAGAGATCGTTAACGATATTCCGGGGTCTTGGGTCGGCACACGTTGCAGTTGAGGCGTGAATAGAGAAGTGTTCTGGCTATCTTGAGACAGAGCATCTATTGCAGTCGATGATTCTGAGATCATTGATCGAAGGCTACTTTGAAAGACAGAAAAGTCAAAGTCGACTATACCGTTGAAATCCGAGCGCTGTTCTTTGACGCACGAATCGATTTTCACGCGGGCACGGTGCAAAGAGTTCCCACAGGTGGAGGACGCATGGGAACGGGAAGAGAGCGAGGTCTAAGATTTGTAGAAACAGCGAGTCTGCGACGGCAGCACAAATTTCCCGTTCCTCGTCAGGCGCCACGATCTCCTTCTGAATTCCAAGCCCTCGGAGTCACGCGGGCTTTCTCGCATATCATACGTGTCCAGCGAAAACTTTTCGTTCGGGATGCGATTAACAGAGCCGTAGGCTGGCGCGGAACCCCTTCAAACAAGCTATCTATTCTACATTCGTGATGCAGGGACCCATGTTACGGAATTCCATGTCAAAAGCACCTATCGAGTGGTATGGCATAACGGATGTCTCCATGTTGCTACATTCAAACTTGGAACTTCGTTCCACTGATTGAAGCATGGAAATCTTTCCTGATGTCTCTCATTGACCACGTTGACGGTTCACTGAGATCTGTCATCCAGCGAAATTCTTGGCCTGTGGCTGAAGTGAAACAATGGAGGGCAAGAGTGATACTCTTGCAACTCAGAGAGATGCTCAACTTTTCCGCTGATCGCAGAAATACAACATGTACAGTCTATGAAACTTGGTAGCTACGGTTGTATTCAGAATAGGGGAGAGGAGCGAATAAGGATGTCCTTATTCGCTTAAGGAGGCGAATAAGGACATCCACTCAAACTTCATCGTTTGTTTCTTCCCAATCCTGACGGATGTTTCCTCGAATCGTTCGTCAGCAAATAGATCGCGGACGATTCGGATTTGTCCGGGATAGTGGAGCGCAAAAATATTAAAATCATATTATCTTGAGACGGTGCATTTACTTGGTGTCCTGCTCTCTGACGTATCCGATTGCCATCGGCCGATTCGGTTGCGCAAAACGAGTTCATCCTTGTCGTGTTGAATCTCGTGTTTCCGATGATGGTGGAAAATCGAGAGTTTTAAAAGGATTCCTGGCTCCGGTTGAACGGCATTGAAAAGAAGCAAGGGGCCATCGCTCACCACAGAAACCTTTCAAGGTGTCAAAAGTTTGCTGAGACTCGAGTTCGCTAACCGAGAGTTTGCGGGTGGCGTTTACGGTGCTTTGCTACTCGCCAAACTGATTCTCTTGCCGCTATCATGGATTATTAGTTGAGTCAATGGCAGGCCCTCCGCATTTTCTGCTATTAGTGTTTCAACTTGAATTCCCGCACGGGTCCACACTTCTCAGTTGCACCTTCGCTCTTGCTGGAAGCTTCTAGTATTATAATTGTTCGACCTTTAAGCAGAGGTGAACTTACGATTATCATTAGGCAGATGAACACTGCGCAGGCGGAGTGCGATGAGTTCGTGAGCAGCTGAATCAGCAGAAGTACCCAGTTATGAAACCGAATCCACACTCACGCGCGTAGTCTCGTTTATTGATGAGAAGATACTCTGCTTTTTTGACGGATATCCTTTCTTTGGAGTGGATTGTGATTTTGAATCGGTCAAAACGACTTCTGCTGAGTGATTCACCCACTTGGATGTGACTGCTGTTCGCGCTGGTGACAGAAAAATCACCGTTTCGGTGCGGCGAGGGTTGCTCTGATATCACCCTAGATACCAGTGTCGGATGCTTTTCTTTAGATGTGGCGATTCGTCGACTGTTCTGATGATGTGTTACGGGAACGGTGACAGTGATTATGGAATTTATGATACTGAGGCCATGATGGTATAATTATAATAAAACCATTATTTACACGATACGTAATCGTAGTGCTGTGAACTTTTTTGACAGCTTTTTTTTGGTAGATGAGCATGCGACACTGACCCGGCTTCCGTTTTCTTGGAGAATCCATTCCCAATTGTCCCCAGACCCTTCAAACTTCACCTCCTTTTGAGCGTCTGCCGCCTTCCATTTTGTCTGCCTTTCAGGAACATCTAACACCTCAACAGAATGATCTGCCAATCGACTTTTCCGGAGTTTCCTCCGCAGCACATTTCAGGGTTTTCATCCAACTCGTTTCCGCAAACCGAAACATCTCGTTTGGATCAGTGTTGAATATTTCATCGAGCTAAGTCAATCGATCAAACGTTAACAAAGCCCAAAATCTTCTTTCCAGTGTCGTTGATGAGAGAGGTTCACTCGGAACTCGAGCAGATCCGTCGGGAGGAACAAGCCTTGAAGAAACCTTCAGGGGATGTGACGCCCACCAACTCTTACAACCGGGGATCATTTGATTCTCGTAAGTAGCGTTCATAAGAGATTTCTTTTCGAGTTCGTCCAAGAGTTTCCGTATGGAAGCGGTCCGTTCGAAGGGGCCGAGGGTGCGGCAGAATTGATCAACTCAATTCGTTTCTCATAGGAACCCTCCCGTCGGCGAGCAGAGGAGGACCTCTCAGTCACGAGCGAAGTGGTCTTACGAGCCGACATTTGTCTGTTCCAAACATAGACCAGACCCATGCCTTATTGAAGCAAAGCTCTCTCGAAAGCGCGGACTCACGAATCTACCTTACGTCGTCGGAGGTTAGTGTCTTTCGATCGTTCCTTTCCGGAAACGATTCCGATTTCAGATTGTCGCTTCCGAACTTGAATTTCATTTTGATCGACTCATTGTACTCTCTGAGAATGGTATGGCAAGCCGTGTCAACAAGTGGAGATAGTCGTTGTCATTGTTGCTGTTTGAGTTGTTGGCATGGTGAGTTCTGGGAGAGCAAATGAACTAGCGGCCGGTCGGTCGTGGTAAGCATACTGGCAATGTTGACTAATCAGCAATCATATGGTTGGCTCCGTTTGCCTCCGGCGAAAAATCGCGAATCAATTGTTTGTGCATTGGCTCAACTAGTTTGACGCTCTCCTGCCTCCTCTGACAGTCGCCTATAGACCAACAAAACGTTATTACCGTGCTGGTGGCCCATTGAACAGTGAGAGCTTCTGCTCCGAAGGATATGCTCTACTGCCTCGAGAACATTCTGTCGGAAGATCGCTGTCTCGAACAACAAATCAACTGCTGAGCTGTTGGTTGACTGACTGGAGGGAAGGCCGGCGGAACCAGCCCTGAGTGAGTGGCGGCAGCCGCGTCGTTCACCATCTGGAGGTTTGTCACCTCCGTACGGGAGCCTTCCTCTTTGCACCAACTTCTCAGGAAGAGTTCGTACCCGGAGACACCTTTTTCGAAAGACGCAGATCAACGGAAGAACGAGCCCACGGGACAGGAAGCAGAATCGGGGCTAGTTTGAATCATGAAGTGAACTCTGATATCATCGCTCCGCTAGAAGCCTCGGTCAGATCCGTTATGAGGAAAATTCAAAACGCTTCACGGACGATGACGCCGAAAGTCAATGATGATGCAAACACGCATTTTTAAAAGCTCTCAACATTTCGAGAGCTGTGCGGATAGATGAGCTTCATAAAAAGTCCCAAATGATGCGTACGCGGCGCGGCGGCGGCCGTTCGTTGGAGGAATCCAAAAAATCTTTTTCCTGAGGGAACAACTTCCTTTCCCTTTTAGTCCTCCCGCGTGTGCGGCGTTCCTTACTCTCGTTTCTGTGCACTCGCATCGCCAGACGCCCATTTTTTCTCTCTGTTAGACTCTCACTCAGTCAAGCTCTCGCTAAGAAAGTGGCTACAAGCTCGAAGCCCTTCTCGTTTTTAAAAGCACCTCAACGCACGTTGCGCCGGCGACAGAGAAAGTTATTTTGACTAAACGAACGCTGCGGGTTTCTCACATGAAAGGAATCCTCATTTAAGGAGAAGGAGGATTGAAAGCGTCGCATACGTCTGGTTCGCCGGCATGACGGCTCGAGAGCCGGGCGGGCTCCCTCGCCGGCCTGAAGTCAGATGTCACTTGAAAAGTAGAGTAAAGTTGAGTAGTGGGAGGGTAAAGGATACTCGTCGAGAAAAGGCTTCCCGCAGAAAAACTCGACAGAGAAACTCGGCTCGGTGACAGAGAATGAATGGAAATGGTAAAATGGTCGGTCCAAGAGGGAAACACGGAGGAGGAGCGGAGAAGGATGGCCAAGTGACGAAGGGGGTCGGGCACGGAGGAGAGAAGAAACGGCGATACCAGGGAAAAGCACACAAAGACGACCACCGGAGAGAGATGAAAAACGAGGAATAGCAAAAGTAGGAAGAGAAAAAACGAGGAGTGTTGGAGTCTAGGGGATCCTGGGCGGACGGCTGGAAGAAAAACGAAGGATGTCGAGGGTTAAGGGGAAGAGGAGAGAGAGAGAGAGCTCGAATTGAAGAATGAGGGTAACGAGGGAAGCCAGTTGTAGAGGAAAAAGGAAAAGGAGAAAGGCCAGCTTTGAGAAGGAGGGGCTGGGAGATCGCGCGGAGCAGAAGAAAACAAGGAGAAGAAGGGCAACCGACGGAAGAAACAAACGTGTAAAAGAGATGAACGCAACGCTCAACGCAACATCGGAGATTACGTCGCGGAGTTATCGTCGATTTCGGAGAGCGCGCGCGTCGACGATCGTCACAAAGACGTTTGCTCTTTTTTTTCATCCTTTGCAAACCCTCCGGGTTGCTGATTCAGTCCGGAACTTCGTCAAGCAACTCACGTCGCTTGAGAACTGTGAGCTGTTCGATGTCGAAGGTCTACTATTCTCTACGTGTGCGCCTGTTTTCATGGCTGCGTGCTACTCCTCTCTGCCTTAGCTCGGTTTCTTTTCTTCTTTCACTGTGGTCCTCTTCCGGTCTATCCTCACTGTCCTCGTCCGCATCCCCGCCCCTTCGTCCTCCTCTTCTCGTGGACCTCAAAGTCCCGCTGTCGTCGCTTTTTCCTTGTCCTTCCGAGTCTGTCAAAATTAAATCATTGCCGACGCCGCCGCTACCATCGGGACCGCTGCTTCCACCGGAGAAGCTCTTCTCTCGCTCTTCTGCGCGCGATCTTGAACTCAGCAGATGGCGCTGCAGGAAACAAATCGATCGTTTGACGTCATTTCCGGTCGGAACTCGGGCGACATAGCCAGATCCTTTTCGTTCGCAAGGAGAGCTAGAGCAGAGTGCAGTAAGGGAAAAGAAGGAGAACGTCGACGACGACGAGGGGGAAGGGCGAGGCGGCGGTTGCTGCTGACGATGACGACGACGAAGAGGGAAGGGAAGGGGGGGGGGGGGGGGGGGATTGGGTCGGGTGAGGCGCCCTTTCCTTTCGCCGTCCACGCCGGGATGCGGTGGCTTCGTCCTCAGTTCATGTCTGTACACAGACGCCTGAGGATGTGCTATGTTCTTACCGGTTGTGCTCTGCGCGCCTAGTCGCTAATCATCGGTCCATTGTTTTGACATCGAGATAAATAAACAGCGCGACAACAGAAACGTGTTCGCAACAGCACGTGCCTGCGAAAGTTTGTTTGTCAATCGTTTATCGGCCTCTAGTCATCCATCTGGTTCGGCGACCTTTACAACGTGAGCTAAGTGACGTGAAAACGTGATCCGAGTGACGAGGAGAGGCTTGCAGTGGAAGCACAGCTTCGACCCATGCGGCAAGCGTCACTTCAATCGGAATCACCGAATAGACCGCGTTCTCGGTCGAGGACAGGGGGCGGAAAAAGTGTTCGAGTAGAGCTCCTCGATCGCCTCGTGGAGAGGAAAGCTGCGACGCCGAATCGACAGGTCCGGTTGTTCCAACCCTCAATCGATTGAACAATCAATCTTGTGATCAAAGACAGTCAACATGGTGATGGCACTAGATGGTCTGACTCGGCTCTGTCCGACGTTTCTGTTCGACTGGCGTCTGTACGCCGAACGTGGACAGCCGTCGTTTCATCACCGGCATGTCGGAAAGAAACGAGTGGACGAATGTGAGCTGGCGTTTCTCAAGAAGGTAAGATGAACGAGTATCATCCGTCGTTAGTAGCGTGTCAATCAGAACCAGCAGTTGAAACGATAGCGGCCTAAGCAGCAAAGGAAGCGGTGGCACTCAGGCACTTGCGAATCGTTTCTTCCGATCGATGCCGACACTGCTTACGCTCGTCATTACTTACATATATGGCGTAGAAATGTGCCTCGTGTGTGAGGCGAACAAGTCAATAAGCTCTAGACATACGATAATCGTTTCCATAGAATGCATAACGCTGTTTCCGTGTTCTGCTCCCCGTCCTCGCGGCATCGGTTGTCGATGAGTGAGAGGAAGGCTTTCCCGGGAACGAGGACTTCAATGAGCACATCAAATTAGGCAGGAAACACTGACAGATTAGGCGATATCCCTCATTCATTGGCTGTCAAGAAGACAGAGGAGATTTGGAAATGACAACATTCTTCCTCCCTCTGATTGTGAGTGAGACACAGCCTTATTTCAGTTTTGCTCGATCACTACGGAATCGATCAGAATCCGACATCCGACTCAAGTCCTGGATGACTGTGGTTCTTCGAGGATTCTTCGTTCCGTATATAAATGGCAAATGGAGCAGGATCATTCGCCGGAAGAAATACATTCCTTATTCTACATATTTCACGCGGGACACGTCTGAGTGAGGCTTTGACCACCGCCGTACAAGGGCGAGAAAGCGTTCAGAACAGAGGTAGAGAACTTTCAAAAGAGCGAAGGTAGATGCAACAATCTATGTTGCTATCGTGGACGTCATCAGCCCCAGATCCTCTTCAGCGTGACTGGGGGACTGTGTGGCCCGGTAGCTGTCCTCATCGTATCTCTTTCTCTCGCTCTTCTTCTTTTCATCATAGAGTGCCGTTGTCATTAACGGCTTCACTTGCTGCTTCTAGCGGACCCCTTTTGCTCTTACGTTGATATCGAGTTATCAGCTTTGCTCCCTGTCCTTTTCTCACTCGTGGCCACTCTTCCGCTGCGAGTTTCCAAGCACACACGCGGGACGCACGCACGCACAAAGTCGCCATTGTTCTGCTCGGTGTTCGCAGAAGCCTCCTTTCTCGGGCTGCGCGCCTTGTCCCGACTTTCTGACGGCTGTTCGGTCTTCCAAGCGATGTGTACATCACTGAAACTTGATGAATTCGAATTCGTTGATGGCAGACCCGTGACGAGGGCACTGTAAATGCGAGCGACAAAATTTAAAGACAGCTCAATCAGAATGATGAGCCAATTAGTAGAAGCCGGGCGCTCCATGTCCTCGATTGAATAGAGGGAATAGGGACACCTGGATCGGAGCGGATCCGAGCGGCTTCAGGAGGATGTGCGGCTTGCTGTTAGATTGGACCGCTGCCATTCGAATCAGTCATGGCCAGTCAATTAGTAGTTTGAATGGGCTCTTTCGAGTTTTCCGATTCGGTTGAATCATGTTCGCTTAGACTCCTCTCGCCGAGTCCTTTGCTGTCCTTAGGTCTCGAAAGAGAAGAAACTGCGATGGAATCGGCGTCAAAGAATCAAAGATCCGCGATCGTCGTAAGAGCTTATGTCACCGTGCGATCTTCTTTCCAACTCACTGTATATCTTCTGTTCATTCATCCATCAATCTGCTCACCAATCCATCCATCCATCCATCGATCTTTTCACCCTCTTCGCTGTTGGCCCCGCTCCATCATCATCGACGAAACGTACGGTGCGCGCTTCATCCTGACAGGAGCAAGTCAGACAAGCGAATAAGCAGCAGGAGTAGTGGTAGACAATAACAGATCCGTTCTCGTCTTTGTTGTCCGTCTCCGCAGAGGAATCATGTGTGCTCGCTGCTGCAGCAGCATCTGAGAAGAGTAACAGAAGGAAGAAAAGACGACGCGCAAGTGGTTTTTGAGAAGGCTGTTGGTTCGGTCGTTTAGTCTGTCGACCGCACACGACACCTTCGTGCCGCCATTCGGGTTTGTATTGTTGTTCGTTGCTTTTGGCAGCAACGTCGACGGTGATGATCACAATCTGAAGTTACAATATTTGTGTCCGGAGCAGGAGGGCAAACATCTGCGAAGAGTTTGGCAGCTTGTGGCATCGACGAGTGCTCCAACGGCGATCCGGCTGTTTATAGCGGTTTGTTGCGGTGCCAGCTGGTAGCCACATTATGGAAAGTCAGCGAGCAAACTGGATGGCTTGATGTTCTCTTCCGCGCCCGCGAATATCCAACTAGGTACCAACCCTTCATCAATCCCTGGACTTAAACCTCCGTCAGGGGCGGCTCCTGCGCAACTCAGATTTCACTCTGTTCCGTTGGAGAACGCAGTGAACGGCTGACTGACAGGCGCAATCCGTTTAACCGTGCGGCTGCTCCGCCATCGGATAAGGACATAAAAACGAACATGAGTTGGATAGGAAACAGAACCGCTTCTGAAGGAAGCTCGGTTATTCGAGGCGAGACAGGACTGTTTGTTGCCTCGGTTGGCTGTCGAGGGAGTGGACTGACAGGAGAGCGGGCAGGAAGTAGGAAGCCGCCGCCACGGAAAGTAGAAGAAGAACAACGAAATGGAAGTCTCTCGTTAATGCGTCGGCCACGTGGAACGAACAACCGGTTGACTAGCCGTCCTTCCAACCAGCCGACCAACCAACCATGCCTCCGGCGGAACTGCGAACTCCTAGTCCTGCAACCGTTTAGTCTTCCACCCTTATACAGTCTCACGGCCCGGTGGCAAGCTCTCAATGACCCATAAGGTAGGCTACCTGCGAGCTACCTCATAGCTGCCTAGCCACCATTTCCGAAAGTGAGATGGATTTTACGAGCTTCGAGAGGGTATTTTCCTCCTTGGCATCCAAGGAGGCTAGGCAACAGCCGTCCAAGGATGCTTGTTTCACTCTCCTACCAGGGAACAAAGAAACGGCTCGTTCGTTGACGCCTGGCTTACGCTTCGTCTGACTGAGCGAACACGGAAGTCTAGCGCTCCTAAAGGATCTCGACTCGGCCACATGGCTTCGAGCGAGGAATCGCGGTTTGGAAAAGCTTGTCACTCCGCCTATCGGTTCGCTTTTCGGCGAGTCAGTCAGCGAGACACACAATCAATGAAGCTTCCATGAAGCGAGAATGATTTTCTCCAGAGCGAGCTGTACTTAGAGAACGGAAAACGAAAATCCGAGCGATATGTAAGGAGGGCGATAGCATTCGTTTCGTCTCGAAGAGTTCCAGGACGAAGGAGGAGGCATTCGGTTCTTCAAAAAGCTGGCAGCTCGTTCGGCTGTCCTCTTCGCTGTACGCTCGTTGAGGATAGATGTGTTCGATCGGCTTGAACCGTTTGCCTGAAACCGATACGTCAATTCACTTAAGGCCACCGCTTTCTCTCTTTCTCACTCGCCCGGCGGAACTGGTAAAGCGCGCGCCCGTTCTTTCAGTCTTGAAGGAGCGATCTGGCTCGCATTTCTCCGTGTTTCGCGAATCTGATCGTCATTGCCGCTGCCGCTGCGGGTAACCCGAATAGGATCTTGCGCTAGGCCGAGGGCGGTGCCGTATCGGAGATTTTTCTGTCTAATCCGCGGCATTCTCCCCTCTCGCCTGATTTTACAATCCGCCGAGAGCAGAACAGCCATCGATGAGGAACAATTCCCGTCAGCGTAAACGTCGAGTGGAGTCGAATGAGGGAACGACACGGCTGACGGACATCTTGTTCGAGCGACCGACTAACTGACTGACTGTATCTCTCCACTCCGACGGACGCTGTCGCTCCTCCTGGCGAAGAGATATCTCTTCCGAAGTTTCTCCGACTCCCTTTCACTCTGCATCGAGAGTAAAGAAGTGACTTTTTCTCCATTCTCGATTTCATCGCTTTCCGTTGCTCGTCGGGAGCCTTGCTATCGTAGGGAAGCATCACGCCAAGTGAAGCTTTTCGGTTGTGGACCGCACGTTCCCTGGAGAACGATGTCGATGACGACTGCGGACTAAGAAGATACCACAGGGAGGCGTAAACGAAATCTTAAAGACCGCCTGCGTGAGCCTTCGATTCCGATCCGATCGGTGACTTCGGCTGTCGCTGTTTTTCACTTGGGCGTGTTGAACCCGAACACGCCATAGCGGCGACTTGAGCTGGTTTTTGGCGATCCGGTCGCCGCGCAACTACTGGCGCGCGCCGCTCGCTGCGCTCGCGGGCGCTGGTGGTTCCTTCGCTCACGGCTTCGGCCATCGTAGGCCCATGGACTACGCCGGCATGCGTGTGTTCACGTTCACAGATGAGTCATCGGACGCCTAACATAAAAAAACTTGGCTGTCTGCTCGCCGTTGACGAGTGGATACGCATCCCTATTTGATTCTATCTGATGATTTCTTCGGTTGAAGACCTGCCATTGGCCGACACGCGACCAGTCGGTGGCTTTCGAGTAGCTGCATTGGACTCAGCACGACACTCCTCTGATCTCATACGTCGTCACTCCTTGTGACAGACAAGGGAGCTATGGCAACAGCAGCAGTCGTCGCCGTCGTCGCCGCCGCCACTGAAGCAACAACAACAGCGACGACAACACGATTGAGAGCAACAAGCCTTGAGGCTAAAGTCGCGAGCGAGCGAGCGAGCGAGCTTTCATCGCGGCCGAGGGGTTTGATATCAGCCGATGGTTGTGACACTTTGTCCTTGGGTCGAAGGTCACGAAGGTTGACGTCGTCTCTCCCTTCCTACGTCCGAACGACTTCCCTTATGGTCGAACAAGTGATTGGAACACGTAGACACGAAACGCACGCCTCCAGGAACATTGGTCGAGACCTCGAAGAACGAAGAACGAGAAGAAATTTTCTCCCTTACGGAGAGTTCGCTCGTTGTCCGCATACTGTACATGGACGATATACGTATGTATGTATGTATGTACGTAGAGACTAGATGAATCTACCAACAACGTGCTTCCACGTCTCGAGGTGCACCATTGAAACGAAGAGATTCGAGGACAGGAGTGGAATCAGTTGTCAAGGGAACGGGAAATGGATTGAAGACGTGGCTTCTCGTGAAAGAAGATAAATTGTCATCAAAAGAAGTGTGATGCGTTCTCGAATTGGATTTTCTCCGTTTGCGAGTCACTTGTCAAGTCGGGACTGGCAAAGCATTAGCGATGCGCAAACGATTGAGCAATCAATCAGACCGTGGAAGTTTCTTTTGATTTCAACTCTTCCTTGTCGTGCGCGACGGGAGTTTGCTCTGACCGAGAGCTTGACATGACACCCAATCATGCTCGCGGCCGAGATGATACGGACGACAAGACCCTGCGAGTTGGAAACTTCATCTTGGCTGTCCAAGAGATCCTTCTCGATGATTTCGTCCGGAGAAAACCCAAAGGACAGCTGGCGAGGCCCTAGCCACCTGCTCCTCTATTTTCTCATCATGGGAATGGTTCTTTCACCTATTTTTTTTCCACTGTTTGCGTTGAGAGCGCTATCGATTGGGAGCTTCTCCGCCGAATTCCTCCTTCCTGATATCCATCCTTCAAGAAAAGTAAAATGAGCAATCGAATAGCTCGGGTCACAACGATTGGGACGGGCGGGTTTCCAACTATGGAAACTACAACGAAACATTGCCGATATCCTCTGGCCTCACGAATTTCGCCTATTTGACGGAATTCCTCACAGTTGCGCGCCCTTAGACAGTTGGACCAAAGAGGACTTAGCAGCTTCCGAAGATTATCCTTTCGCCAACAAACTTCCAGAGGAGCTCTAGATACTCGGCGTCAAATTGAAAATAACGAGAAAAGAAAACGGAGATGAAGGCTCTGAATAGGTTTGCGTCTCACTTGAATTCCAGCTCCTTTTGGAGCGAAAATTGGCAACAGCACCGGCTCCGTTGCCTACCTTGTGCGGTGTGTACTCAAGCCGCCCGCAGACGACGGCAGTCTGACTGCCGCGTGCCGCTCGTGCTGTTACTTCCTCAAAGTTCAACTCTCAGCATTCTCTCGGCTCTCTTGAAAAAGAACCCAATTGTCAAGTTTGTCGCGAGCGAACCAACTTCTTGTTTATTCAGCACTAGAGATCGGCACTCTCCTGTTGCCTCGCTCCAGTTCCTCGCTCCGGGCGTCCGTCCCGGGTTCGCTTTCCTCCGTCTTCCCGAGCGTCTCCTGCTCTCAGTTAGACGGAGTCTCGAGCTTTCATATTCGAGAATCCCAATTAAGAACAGAGGCCTCGCAACCTTCCGGACCGAATTGCCCTCTGGACAGGCGCGGCCTCTCCGAACTCTCGAAGCGTTCGGGTTCAGCTCGAGAATTCGTTCCGCACCGAGCTTGATCTCGGATCTGGAACCGAAAAATCGCTGAAAGCGTCTAGAATTCGAAACCTCTGCTCTCACGTTTGAAAATCGCGCGTTTTCGGAATCCGTCGCCGGTCCCGGATATGTCGGAAGCGACAGATCGCCGAGAGAAAACATTGCTCCACTGAGCAGACGGTTTGCATATGTGGATTTTGTACATCGACACTGGCATTGTTCGCTGCTTGTAACGTATGCGAAATCAGCCAGCCACACCTCCATTGTATTTGCCGCAAAGGAATTCCTCTGGCTTGCGATTGGCAGCGCTTTCCGTCAGACACGCCTCTGTGGTTTGCATCGGTACGGCAGCAGCGGTGGGGCCACCAAGGGAGAAAGAAGCAATGCCGAAGCAGGTACCGAGCTGCGTGTGGCTTTGGTGGTGCCGTGGTTGATGTGGACGTTAGCTAAGTGCATAGCGACCTCGCCAGAGGGTTGCCATTAGCCCTCGGTCAGACAGTTTTAGGCATCCATTGTTCTCCTTATTTTCCCACTTTTCCTTTTAGCCTCGAGCGAAGTCCGGTCCGGGACTCGGTATCCTTCTTTGTTCCGCAGACGCAGATCGTTATTTCCCCCGTGATAGGCATCTTCCTCTCGTCACCCGATGACCAATGGTCAGACAGAAGTCGAGATCGGCACCGCGACAAAAACAGTCGGAACGAGCTCGGTCTCCACTTCAACACCAAGAGCTCTTTCTGCGTTCTCGACGATTCTCTTCAATTCCTGTCGTGTTTCGGAGTGAATGCTGATTGCAGGTCCGAATCTCGCTCGAAGTCCGAACAATTACGTTGATCTGACTTACATGATATGAATGTGTTCATAACTTCTGAACCCCCGTCGATGGCGTGCGCGCAAAGCTGGCTATATTCGCAAATGGTTCGTGGCAATAAAAATGCGAGGCGGCAAGTCGAGCTCGTGGGGTTACCATCGCCATAGAGATGGAGAGGAATAGCGTGAGTTCCTCTGTTTGTCAAACGCTCAGGGTGTGGCGATAATCGCTCAACGTTAACGACGAGACACCGGTGTCAACACCAAGAGCGCCGCGAACGTCGATGACGACGACTTTAATCGTGATGAATTGTCCGTTGTCCGTTGCCTTCAGCGTCTGAACGTTACCCCGTGCTCCAGGCGCCGGCGCGGCAGGGTCATGGAGGCCGCAGACCTCGTAGTGCTGTTGCTCCTCACGAAAGTCTCCGTGGTCGCTGATTACCAAAAACTGGACGAACGCAGCTAACACCAAAATGTCTGAACTTTTGAAAAACTTGTCGACCGCGTTCGATCCGAATCCGTTTCGGGAACACACTCATTTCGTTACATCGGCTGTTCACCATCGAGTCGGCGTTTGTGAAACGGCTTCTGTATCTGTTCGAAGCAACTGATTGGCGAACACTTTCGGAACTGACTCGACATCTGTGGAGTCAGCATCTTTTCAATGCGAGTAACCTCGAGAGGAAGAAGCCTCATCCGCCCATGTGAGATGGCCTCCGTCGTAAGAACTCGATTCTGAAATCGAATCTTGCGACATTCTGGCCGCGATTGGTTCTGATGGGGGACGAGCGATCAGCTAAATGAGCTGTTTCGCTCTTTCGTTCCGGACGTCGTTGCCGAACTGAGACTTTCATCTGGACAGATGGATCTGACGAGTTTTGCTTCGTTTTCGAGGCCTTTGAGCTGCTGTGCAGGAATGGATCACCAATCAGTTGAGTAGATGTTCTCGTCCAAGTCCGATAACGGCCCGAAACGAACCTCGTATTCCTCGAGATTGCGTAAAGCACCCCTTTCTGTCTTCTGTCGAATTATCGCGATTTCCTCGAGTCTGATTGGACCAATCGACTGACTTGTTAAGATTGATGAATGAATCGATGGATGACGGACACGACTTTGATGCGTCTGAGAGCCTCCCTCGTTCGTTCAACGTTACGTTCGGTGATCCGTCAATGTGATTTGCTTCGTCTGATAATGGCCTTCGTTTGCATACGCCTCGGAAGAACTCCGTGCTGAAACTCGGGAAAGAAAAAACGAAATCACGAGTCGACGAGCCGACCGGCACGATGAAGGTTGTTCGTCCGAGGTTAGCTCTGTTCATGACCTTCCGAATTCCTGCACGGGAAGTTTGAAAGCGCGAAGATTTTTCTCCGAATCCCGCATTCTCATTCTGATATTGGCCGGGGATTTTTCGTAATTCTCGAACACGGACTCAGCCGTTGGTGCTGAGCATTCCTCACGGCTGGGAGGGCGCACTCTTGGAGCTTGAACGAAATTTTCGGCGCGAAAATTCTACGGAAACGCGGAAGCAATCAGAATCGTGTCGAAAAGTTGCACCGGGACTCGCTTATTCCTTCCCACGTTCCTCCAGTGGAGGACAGTTTTGATTTCGGAGGAATCGTTCGGTAAATTCTGCGGCTCGTTCGCTTACTTGAACGTAGTTATGGATGCAGTTGTGCGCGAGCCATCGCTCGAGAGGTCGACCTGCCGAGTACGGGGCTACCTATGCGATGGAATTCACCTCGGGTTCGTTGTTTGAATGTGCAGTTCATTTGCGTATTCTTCCTTCATTTCAACATTGTAGTAAACACACACACACACACACAGTTCTTCGAAAGCGTCCCAAAAGCGCTACCCACGAATTTATCCCTTCCGCCGAGAGCGCATCCAAGTCGTTCGTGTTCTTTTATGCGCATGCATACGCTTGTGTTGTATATTTGTTCCCGCGAGCGTGTCAGTGCTAGTGCTCCACCAAATAACTCGGCCGCTCGTTTCGTTCATGTAAAGGTTCAGTTGAAAAGACGACGGCGACGACGACGAGAAAACAACAGCCATCGAATTCCGTACAAAATGGGAGAGTTTCGCAGACTGTCTCAAATCGTCTCTCGTGTAAAAGTGTCGTTCGTGTCTTCTTTTTTCCTTTCTCGCTTCCTTCCCATAGGAAAGAAAATGTCACTCACTCAGACACCCCCCTCCCCCGTGAAGACTTGTCGGGGCCTGTCAAAGAATTTTATCCGCGGTACGTGGGGTTCGCGGAAGGTCGTCAAACAGCTGGTTCCTAAGAGTTAGTGACTCAGGAGTTCCGCAAGCCGTCAAAGGTTTATCATTGTCTAAGAACGAACTCTTCGGGAACGCGACATGTTCCTCTTCTTTCAGCGTTTTCATTTTCGAACTGTTTTCGACTTCGCTCTCTGTTCATTTATATCCCTCGACATTCGGATGAATCGATAGAGGAATCGATGATGCACCCAAGCTTCCCGATTCCCTTCCGCTCTCGGAAAGTCTCTGCGTTCGATCCGGCTTCTGGTGATCCGTCTCTTGGTTTGGTCTATCCGTTCTTCCATTTTGTGCGCGAGCTCCAGAAGGAGATTGCGACTCGATTCGGTGAGCATGCGCACTACTGATACTTTTCGTTCTTGTTCGTAGTATCACGGTCGCTGCTGTTCCTGACGAGCTTTCGTTTTGCGAAGCAATCTGCTCGCTGGCTGGCTTGGTAGCGGTTCCTCGACCGGCTAGCTCTGGCACGGTAATCACTGTGTCTTTCGTTCACTCGCGCGATCCAATTGGGCATTGCCCCACCGACTCGCTCGCTCGCTCGCTCTTCTAAAATCATTACAGCCCACTGAGATAGTTGGACGTAGATGAAGTGGACGACATCACGAACAAGCGCTCTTTCGAGGCCAGCTAAGGCAAGTCGAGCCGTCCGCTCGTCCATCTGCTCGTTTCCAACAGCAGTGACGGTGGCGGCAACCTTGAGGAAGGAGAACCACCACGGAGACGACAACGACGACAACAACAACAACAACATTTGCGACGAGCGCCGTCGCAGCGTGGAACGGGAAAGCTTTCCTTTCCTTTCGGCTTTTCCAGGAGGGAAGAGCGCCCCAATGGTGTGTGCGACCGACAAGATGAATCCGTCGTCGGGCAATGAGAACGCAAAGGAAAGGGGTAATTCGAAAGCGATCGCCTCCGTTCTCCGATCTGTTGCGTGCCAAATCTCTGTTCTGTTCTCGTCTCTGGTTGCCGATGATCAAGAACGAAAATTACGCATCCCGACCTCTTAACCGATCTTTCGGGGTATTTTTAGCGGCGAACAAAAACAACTCTCATGGCGCTCAAACCGTTCTCGAGTCTTCGATTTTTTGTGAGGTTGTTCGAATTGCTTGCGGGAGTCCTCGCGGAAGAACGCGCTTTCTATGGAACACCCGATTAGGCGGCTCAATTTATTACTGTGACGCCGAGTCATCGTTAAGGTCGACTTCCCCGAGTACTTGAAAAGAGAGAAAACTTCATGAAAGCTTTTCTGTCATTAAACTCAAAGACTCGGCGCGAAGTGTGAACTTCTTTGAAGCCGACGGGGCAACCCTTGAAGTCTTGGACGAGCAAAATGACACCGTCAAGAGTTTTGATACGATCGAGTCTATTTGCATCCGCGTCGCTCTGTTCCCTCGTTCGAAGATATTCTATCCAACGCAATGTGTCAACGCAATACAGGTCTCGATAACACTATCTTGTCGTGTCGTGACGATCTCCGAAAGAAAGGACTATTTTTGAATGATTTGAATTCATTGCATGGATGTCTTGACGGACGGCGGCGCACAGTGGGCCGGCGGCGTCAGTTCCGGTGACGGGAATCGGATGTCTCAGCGAAGTCGACTGACGGTCGTTCCGAATCTCTGTAGAATTCCAGCTGAGTGCTGCGATACATATTCGGCTCACTCTATCGGGACCCGTCGAGCGAGAAGTTCGAAGCCGTCGACTGAAGTCGTTGAAGTTTGAACCGATGGATTGATGGACGAACGAGCAAGCGGGGAATGTATCCTAATTGGAGCTCGATGACCTTAAAGATATAATCGGTCAATCTTGCACTCGAGCCACACCCCCGAGACATTCAACGTGCTTCCTTTCCCCACTCAGAGCGATCATTCCGCGGCCAAGCGTCAATCTTTCCGGCGCCAAAGGAGAAAAAATGTTGCGAAACGGAGTGCTCGGTTCATCATCGCCTCCTCTAAGAGTCATGATGAGGACGATGCTGTTCCGCTCTCAACTACGGAGAGGCGGCGAAACAACTTATTCAAAGCGGATCGTTGCGTCAAACGAGGCGGAAGAAGGCACGGCTGCTGTTGCTTCGGAAGAAATTCGGGACTGGATGAAAACTCGGGAAAATATCCCCGAACATTCGATTGCCTCATGCGGAAAGCACTCCTCGAACTCCTCACTGAATTTATGGGATGCCAAGTTAGAGAAGAGATGGAGAACATTTAGAGTTGGAGGAGTCGCGTTGCCGAGACCACCACCTATTCGAAAGACAAGGAGCTCGAAGAGAAAAACTTGATGATAGCGCCCTTCCCTCACGATTCGCGATCGCAACCGTATAGGTAGCTCAGTGGCTCACTGACCTGGAATGCCGGATTCCGTGTGAAACGAAAAAGACTTTTCATTTTTCTCTCTCGGTTCATTCCCCTGGAACGAACTTTTTCCACATGGAAGCATTTTGTCGCATCGGCGAGGAAAGTGTCTGGAGGCTTCGTTTTTTCATTTTCCCATTAAAAAAGCCTCAGCCGGTGAGTCAAGAACACGCTGCCAGAAGCACTCTCCAAAGCGAATTCAATTCATGGGCTAAGCCTCGTATTCCCCTCTTCCCAATCTCCCAGACTGCGCATTGTGCGAATTCTCGGACGTTCGTTCAGTGAACTCGCATATGCGCTCGTCCCTGGCGGATAAAAACAGACACAAGAAGCTGTTTCGGCGTCTACTTCGACGCAGTCCAGGTTATGAGAGGACAACACACACAGCTCCCGAACAAATAAGCCCATATGTCACACCCGATGTTTCGATAGTGGCCACGAGAACCACTCGCGTTCAGTCGTCCATTTCGCGTGTTCCCCTATCCATGGACGGTCGCAACGAAGAAGGCGAGTTCTGTCAAGGAAAACAAGAGCCGAACTCGCAACAAATAAGAGTTCACTGACCGCTGAGACGCCAGATCTGTTGTAGCTTTGTCGCGATCGGCGATCCCACGGACCTTGGGTTATTGGTCTGCCGCAGACATTTCGCTGTCGATAAGCAGCTTACCTGCTGCCTGCATGCCGGGTCGCCAAGGTCTTGTAATGAATCCAGGTCGCACCACATCAGGCGATTTTGTTTGACGACCCCCACCAGACCCACGACTAAGCCTCCTCTGTCGGAAATGAGTATGAGGGCGGGAGTCCACGCGAACAGATAGGCGGACTCGCAACAATGTAATTTGCTTGGTCTAGTCCTGTTTTTGTCGTCGTTGTCCTCGAAGTGATTAGAACGAACCGCAATCTCCTCCATGGGGACGACATAGACGACAACCTGTGCTTCGACGCCCGCTCACCTTAGAGAAGGAAAGAGGAACCCTGAGAGAGGTTCGCCATCGGTATTGAGCTTCTACCCAGGTTTTCCGCGGTCTCGTTCCGACGTGTTGTTCATGACTCGTCATGATGTCGAATTTTGGAACTAAAACACAGTATTTCTCTTTCCAGATGTCAGATGACGAGAGATTATCGTTGACAACGGCGATTAGCGACGAGGATGAGTATGAGTCACAGCGCGCAAGTCCATATCGATCGAAGGCCGCGTCCTTTAACTGCACAGGTGCTGTCCGTAAGGCTGGCTTTCTTAGCGTCAAAAAGTGGCTGTTAAGACGAAGACACCAGGTGAGTTTTTCCATCGCACTTGCTCGATTGAGTACCTGCCCGCCCGTCCGCCCGTCTATCTGCCCACTGGCAACTTAACTTTCGCCCGAGGTTAATGAGTGACTCGAAATATGAACACGAGCATGTAGGAGGGGCACGCACGAAGACCGAGTTGGAACACGATTAGCGGTCGGGCGGGCGGGCGAACGAGCGAACGAGCAAGAGAGTTTAGGCGTAAGCGAAGAGCAATTCAATAATACATGATGGTAAAAAAAAGTTCTCGCTCCAGGTCGAACTCGCCCGAAAGAGAGGTTGGCGTGGGTATTGGGTTTGCCTGAAAGGAACAACGTTGTTGTTCTATCCCTGTGATAACCGCGAAGGCAGGGCAATTGATGCTACGCCTAAGCACCTCATCATTGTGGATGGTGCAATCATGCAACCCATCCCTGAACATCCCAAGAGAGATTTCATATTCTGCCTGTCAACTGCCTTCGGGGACGCGTACTTATTTCAAGTGAGTTCGAAAGTATCTCCTTCCCTCGATCGAACAACAATCGAAACCTTTCATTCCGGACAGTGGTTTCCGTTAGTTGAGTTTCATCGATTAACTGATGTGATTCGCGTTTCTAGGCACCGTGTCAGGTGGAGCTCGAAAATTGGATTCATAGTATCCACAGTGCTTGCGCTGCGGCGTTCGCACGTCATCGAGGTCGGACTGGGACCCTGCATCTACTCCAGGAGGAGATCTATCGGCTCGAGAAAGAAATTGAATCGGTGAGTGGCTTCAGTTCTCCGTGAACTTCTCCACAGGCTTCTGAGTTCGTGGGAGTCGCTCACGTAATCTCGCAGCCCGTAATCGCATTGGATTAAACAGATTGAGTGCAGTGCAGTGCTCATCGAAACCGCGCGATCTCCTCGAGTTCGCCGCCTTCATGCGTCAGGCCAACCGATGGAGTCGATGAAGTTGCAAGGGGAGAAATCCCATCTCTGTCCATCCGCCAGCCGGGACGACTGCCTGTGTCCGTCGGGCTCAAGATGGCCGATCGCATCGTTTAGCACACGGCCGATGGTCGGCCTTTATCTTTGAAAGGTTTAAGCGTCGGAACTCCTTCTCGGGCCAGTACCTCCTGTGCTCCCGATCCTCCGTTTTCGTTTCAATCTCCCTTGGCTGCAATGTTGTCGTTGCTGTCGTCCTCATCATCGTGGCCTTCGTCGTCGTCCTTCTCCTCCTCCTCTTTACTTTTAATAGCGGCCACTCTAAGGAATTAGAGGACCGAAGCCTCGGTTAGCGCCTGGAGGCTGACTGAGTTGAGTGCCTGCCTGCTTGGCCCTCTCGGCCGGCGACGGCAGATTCTATCAAAATACTCTTCAATTACACTCATAGCGGCAGCCCTGGTGTCTGTCCTTCAAATGACTTTAACGCCTCCGCTCTGCAATGTCATTCTCTCCTGCTGTAGCTACTTGCTAGCTACAGAAAGCGGCGGACCGTTGGCCGGTCCAGACTGGGCCTGGCACATCGCCAGACCGCTCCTTCCTCCATCTCTACAGCCGGCCGGCCGGCCGACGCGAAAACGCCGCTAGTCAGCGTTGCGGTGGAAAACTTCGGAGGCCCACGGCTGAGATTTCGAATCAAGGCCGGTCGACAAACAAACGAACCAACCAGATGTTTGTAGTACCGAATGTTTGGAGCGCTTTTCGAAATGCTCAATGTTGCACAAGGTTTGTCCTCGGCGGTCCGGTCAGTCGAGAAGAGACAGTTTGTAGTATCAATCAAATCCTGTTTGTCTATCTGTCTGTTTGTTTGCGAATTCATTCGCTCACTCGGCGCCGAAAGAGTCCGACTCGCGATTCGAAGTGGGAAAGAAACCCTCTCCTGAATTCCGTCCGCGTAGCAACTGGCCACGTACGAGTCTATCGAGAACGAGCGCAAAAATACTAACTCAAACGTAAGGCCACCACTGGTCTTTTATGAACTTCCGAACTGCTTGCTTGGTTGGCTGGATGCTCCATCAGTTGGTCAAAAGCACGAGGTGGTTAGGAGGGAGTTTCGGATCTTGGCTTCCATCCATACTGGGGTCGCTGCTGGCTGTCTGTATCGGGAGAAAAGCTGAGGATATCGAAAGGATTTTGAAGTGGCATACTGAGGATACCTTCGAGAGAACTCTCAACCAGAGGACGCAGGCGGTGCTTTGAAAAGAAATAGAGAGATAGCGCTATAAGCGGACAAAGATTGGAAACTCAACCGAATCACGACCCGAATTGGAACGACCCAGATAGACGAAAGTCGGCGGACGAGTTCTTTCTCGTTTTTTTTTTCTCCTCCGAGCTCACCTGAATACAGCCCGAAGTATTCGAGCCGAGTCTCGACGACGACGGAGCGGTGGGCGGGTCTCCGCCAGATTCGACAAAGGCAGATGCGGCATCCGTTTCTTCCGCGCGGAATCAGAAGACCGCGGCCTCATCATCCTCTTCGAACCGGAGTTTAGGATCGTAATGAGACTTTTCAGGTTGGAAATCGTTAACGGAATTGTTTCCTATGGCAAAGCGTTATCAGCAAGTGACCATCTGACAGCTCGGTTGTCCAGTGTGCGAATGAGAAAATGCAATGAGCGGCTGATGGCTTCCGCTCAAGTGACGTCGATTCAAGGTTGGCCATCATTGTCGAGAGTGCATTACAATTATCCGTTTGCCTGCTTGGCTCGCTTGCCAACCTTCCAACTGAACCAATCAAGCGATTTAGCGTTCCGCGAAACAACTGAGACAGCGAGAGGAAACGATGTACGGGTCAACACAATCCGGTATCAGACGCCTGCTCCTGCATTTGCGAGTGTTCGCTTGCATTACACGTTCTGTCCATCTTTCCCCGAATGAGGACACGAGAAACTCACTCATTCGTTCTCCATGGTTTACACTTATTGAGTTAGTATCAGAGCAATGGACGACCAGGAACTCTCTTGTTCCTCTTTGCTTCGAAGTGTCGGTTGGGCCGTGATTCTTACAGTTCGAGAGAACTGGCCAAAATGACTAATCTGACGGGACGACCAGTACGGGTTCAACTCTGGCTTTGATTTGAGATTAAATCTTCGCTCCTAATTTGCATGGATGGGAAACGCCGAGCAAAACGTCCCCGTCGGAGGTTTCCTTCGGAAAAGTTTCCGTTCGGGAAAAGTAATACCGTGTCGAACATTTCCGCTCGCAAATCGATGGCGTCCGGAGTTCCCGTTTCCATCACAGTTCATTTATTTGTCGGAATCGGGAAGCGAGGTTCAACCGATGTGATCGGCTACAGTGCCAACACAGACTTCGACGCCGAGGCCGCGCTTCGCGTGCTTCAAATTAGGCCGGGCAACGATCCGAGTGAGTGAGTCGAGGGTAAATACACAGTGGAACTTTCCGAGCGGTTTTCTGCTCGTTCGGATCCGCCTCGGATTTTATTACTTTTCCTAATTTGTCCAAATAGCCGCGCAATCGAGTCCTACATGTGGCACACAAGAGTCGAGATCGGAGCGCTTCGAAAACACATGAAGCCCAACAATGGAAGCGTCTGGTATGACATATGATGCCTTTCAAGATGGTGGTGGCCGCTGACCGCACTCGGTGACCCTGGAGCTTCGGAATCTGTTCCATAGAGGCAATGTTTTATCAAGCGGTGTTGATGTCGGAACTTTTTCAAGTCGACTTGTCGCCGTTCATAGAACTGCTGTCGGTGCCGCGATCGCAGCAAAAGGAGAAATATCGTAGACGACCTAATAATCCGAGCACGGATGGACTGGCACCGATCTTCGGAACTGCTCGAAAAAGGTTCGAACCCGCTCCAAGTGACCCCTGTAAAATGGTCAAGCGACCACTGTTGTCAGACTTGCGACAAGAAAAACTGTCAGTGGAGCGGAAAAGATGTCGCCAGATCTCCTCTTTCTTCTCCAGTATAAACTGGACTCGCGATGTGCGGAATTTCCGCAAGCGTTTCGGCTCAAATCTCAGATTCTCGACGATCACTGCAAGCATACTTTCGAACGGATGCTGTCACGACCTCTGAGATACTTTGAATTAATCTCTGTCGAAGAATTGATTGTCACCCCCGAAGAAACTGCTTCCCGGGAGCAGGCTCTGCGGCTCTTTTCCCCGTCCGGACTGTTGCTTCCGCCACGGAAAAAGCGTTCCCGGCCAACACTGCAAACGACTGCTGCAAGCTTTTCTCAGTTCATCCAAGACGAGAAAAGAAAATGCTTCTTGGCCGCTGCTCGCCAACTCAAGCAGGCGACGTAAAAGCTGTAACCGGAAACAGTAACGGATATCCGCCGGTTTATGGTCTTCCATTGCTCCAAACTTGAGAGGCCCTCCGTTCTGGCCCGTGAAAGGACAACCGGGATAAATGGTAGAAGAACTTGAGCACGCGGTGACGCAATTTTCAGCCCTGAAGCAGAAGTAGGCACTTTGTCTACACACATACATATATAGAAGGATCTGAATCGATCCGAATCTGAACGAGATCAGGCGCGATCTACATCGACGGCACACCGAGATGAGATTCTCTCGCAGACAAGGCTGACATCGTGCTCGCTTGATGAAATTTCACAGCAGCTGTCTGTCAGTTATCTTATTTGGAAACGGTTCTGCGGAGAATCGTTAGCCGCTCACCGTGTTAATAAACTACCCCTTCACTGCGGAGGGCATACTAAATATACGAAGCCGACGAGGAGACGGGAAAGGAACCAACATTAGGCGGCTGCGTCGAGATAAGACTTTGGGAGACCGACGGACGCGACGCCCCGATAGAATCTGCGATAAGCTTGACCCTTGGTTCCACGAGGAAACGTCAAATATTGCGCGTGGAGAGCTTTCGATCCGTTCTTCCTGCGACGAGTTCGACGTTTCGACTCCTTTCCAATACAAGCAGACAGACAGGAACACGCAATTTAATTTCGACGAGAATTATCTGGCCCAATATCGGACGGCTAAGCCCATCTCGACTTGCGTCGCCACAGTAGAGACCAAGTGAGCGAACGTCCGAAGCGTTTCCAGAACTCGTGAGAAATCCATATTTCAATCCTCGATACAGTGTTGTTCCCAGAGTCGGAGCTTATGAGTTTCCAGAGATGAACTCGAGCAGAGCGTCGCCGCCTTGCTGATGCGAACATCCTCTACATGTTCCGTTGTCGAGAGCGAACACGGCCGACGACGACGCTGCTGCTTCAATTCAAGTTAATGTATCAGGAGCTTCAATTCATCTTTGGTTCCAGCCTCGCTCGTCTTCCAATCGGTTTATCCGCTTGCCCAACTGCCTCCCTCTTGTCTGGGCAATTTTATTGTGATTTTCCTCGTCGGCACTTGTGCATCGCAGGGATGAGATTGAGCGATGCGGAGCAAGACGAATAAAAGAACGACAAGAACTACGCCTACTTCGAAGCGAATAATCAAATAGCTCTTAGGATTGCACGCGGCATTGCGTCGTCACGTACAGAAAAGAAAAGCGGCCGAGTTTTCGGCTAACGAAGATTGAGATAAACCTCCGAGCCACGAGTGGATGTGGAAACTACGACCTCGTTCGACATTGAGATTCGACGCAATCACGAGTCCACGGCCGGCTCCGACCTTGACACGAACTTTGATTTTGGTGCTGACTTCGGCGTTGATGTTGGCCTTGATTATCATAATGATTATGATGATGATTATGATGACGAAGGCTTGGTTGGCTTCGTTGCATTGAAGAAACAGCAAATTAGGTAGCAGAGCGGTCGGACGCGGGCCATCCGTCCGGTCCACAAGCTACGAAACGTTGAAGTGTCTGTCCGTCGACAAAGGCGTCCCGCGCAATCGCCAAGAGCTCGGGCCAATGCCGGGACGTTGTTGGAACAAAAGTGCTGTTCGGGGAGAAGGGTTCCCCTCCGCCGCTCTGAAGAAGAGATCGAGCCAATTGTTTGTGGAGCGCACAGCGGAATCAGTCGAAAAGCAAGCGGGCTGGCGCGCGGGTCTTGGGAAGGCACTCGCAGGGCATCAAGCCGGCGAGCCGGCATGCTTTGAAGGATGGCTCCGACCAGCAACCTTTACCCGGAATAGGAAAGGCAACGGTCGTCTTGAGGAAATAAGAGAATTCTCTCTAAGACGAACGCTGACGTCAGCCGAGCCGCGATCCAACAAGAAAGAGAGCGAAGAATCCGAAGACAAACCGTCGAGCTACGCGTAGGCAAGGGTCACGAGAACCTGGAAAAAATTCGGAGAGTAAAGAATGAACAAAAAAAAATTCCAAGGCCTCTACTTGTGCGAGGAACTTTTTCCTTACGCAGTCATCCATCAAGGGATCTCGACTAATCATTTGCGGAGGGGACGCAGAACTATGGTTGGAGTTGCTGCTAGTTACTATCGAGTCGAATTCAACAACGTCACTTGCGGCAGTCTGGCGCTCGAGTTTTCGAAAAGTCGGTCGGACGAGCGATTTGGTTGGTATGTCGGTCGGTTGCTCGTTGGGCTGACTGAGAAATCTACTATGTAGTTTGGAAGAGTTGAATCCTTGACTTTTTCTGCGAGCACGCCCGCTCGGTCGACCATGCGTTCGTTCTTTTCGAGTTTTTTCAACGGAGCGTTCACATTCTACTTTTAATAGTGCTCTCACTTTGCTCAACGACCGAGCAGTCTGCCTGCCATCGACTCTGCCAAGTGAACCGACCAAGTTTCCAACCAAGTTCTCGATGAAGCGAGCGCTCACTTCTCCGCCGATGAGTTCATTCACTTTCAAACTGCAGAGTGAGACCTCGATACGACTTTGATTGAAAATTCAACTTAGACCTCTTTTTTTCGTGCAAAACAAGGGCTGCGAGTTCACGACTGAACGATTCAATCGAGAAATGAGGGGCGAAGGAGGAACCGAAACAAAAATTGCGAATTTCGAGATGGAGCCTCTTGTTAATTGTGACTTGAGCTCGTTGGTTTTGGAGCGGTTCCGCAAAAATCGTCCCAGTCTCTCGACCTCGCTTTCTTGACCGTTTCGAGGAGCTCGAGTGCACGGGAGGATGTTTCCCTCGCAGTTTTACCACCCTTGGGCAGAGAGAGCCTCTTTTTGATGGACCGGTAGCGCAAACACTGGCCGAGCGATTTGAAGGAGCCGTGGCGAACTATTTTTAGTCGTTTCGATCAGCCGAGTGGTTGAATAAGAGGGAGGGAAAAAACAACCTCCAGTTGTTATTTGCGTCCTCGATAGAGCAAACTGCTACTTGTCAAACGCGTGCTTGCGCTTAATATTGCATACGAGCCCGGCAGCAACAGCCTTGGGAGATTTTCTCCCGGAAGCCTCGGTGGCTGCAGCCTTTCTTGCAGCCCTTGCCGTTGTCTAGAACACGGGGTATCGCACACAGCTGGGGAAAAACCAGAGGAACGCTCTTATTACGCGTGTGTGTTAGCTAGCGCTCCGAGAAAGGTCGAGTGCGGAAATCCCGACGAGATTATAGGGAAAAAGAAACAGACGAGAGCAGCAGCTGGGAAGAGAAAGGTAGCTAGAGCGACATAAGATATGACGTTTTTGCCCCCAATAATAACACGCTATGAGAGAACGGACAGAAGCACAAAAACCTGGGGGAGAACCTCCGCTATGTGCATTAGATTCACGTGGCTATTGTTATAAGGCACGCGAGGGAACAAGGTTCGGATGTTGTCGGTGACGGTTCCATCTCCGAACAAACTCCGTCCCCGTCTTTCCCCTGACTGTAAATCGTTCATCTACTCAACATTTGATCGTCTTCTTGTTTCAGGATGCCAAGCTCAAACACATGGCCGAGCTTCAACTGACTGTCGTAGCCGATTCCGATAGTCGGCACACCCTGACAGAGCAGATCGGGCAATGGGAGGCCAATTTGGAACGGTTGCATTGCGAGCAATTCCGTTTGCGGTGCTATATGGCCTCCCTCCAAGTACAAGAACTACCCAATCCCAAGAACCTGTTAACGCACGTCTCAAAGGCGACCAAATCAACCCTTAACCAGTTGGGTGTGTTCACGGTGTCTTCATTTCACGCGTACATTTGCGCGCGAAGCCCTTCGATACTTTCGAACCTTCTGGCGGGAAGGAGCGCCTCAAAAAGACGTATGGCTGCTGCAGCTGCCGCAAACTCAAGATCTCAGCAAAACACCTTGTCCCGGTCAGCCAGCTCACGTTACCTCAATACGCAATCATCGACGCATTCTAGTGACATACCATCGCTAGGAGATCGAACTGGTGAGTGAGCGTCGACACATTTACCATCAAACCCCAAAGCATGCCCCCCCCCCTCCCCTCTCTTGTGTCAGTATACTGCGAGATCTACATATTCGAAGCATTGCCGAAACACTTCCGTTCGCTTCGGAAACCGCTCAACTCATCGTTTTTCCTGTTGTCTCCACAGTCGAAGTTGCGATGCCCGAAACTCAGAGTGTTTTGTTGGGGATCCGCGACGGCATGACCGTCGACGAGCTGCTAGGAGCCGCCTGCGGAAAAGGGCAACTTCCAGCGAACGATTACTTCCTCCGCTTCCAAGCTTCACTCGACAGCCCGGAGTATTACGTCGCTCCGCGCACGGAACTCCTAGACAACCTCGTGAGTGATCCTCCAATGACTTCGGTCGTTTTTCGAAATGATGGATTCTTCTATGTATGTCTTCCTTTGTCTACCACGCGGGCAGCGACTCGGCCTCGGCTTTAGTGTTCAGCGCTAATGACCACCGACCCTAACTTGGTTTAGTTGCGTTAGGGCGTTGCATTGCAAGCTCTTCCCAAACGGTCATCTATCCTGCTCTCTCGGGCGGTCGGTCGGATCCCGACTGTTTAGAACTATCGCTTAATTAGGAACACTACTAGCCCTCCTGTCGAAGTACACGGCCGAAAGCCGTTTCTTCGCTGCGGCTGCCACTACTGTCCGAGCTGTAAACGACGTTGATTGCTAACGGTGGCGCCCCCTGTGGTTACTGAATTAGGAACTCAATTGTCGGTGTTTTACTTGCAGCTGTTTGAAGCACTGGAAGTTTGCCCCAAAGTCCTTTATCAAGTGGAACTGTCACGGGCATCCCTCGATCAACTGTTTGGATTCTCGGTGGAAGCCGAACTCTCTGAAAACAGCGATCATCAAGACGAACTCTGTGTCTACGTTTCGCGTGTCGAAGAGGGAAGTCTCGCCCACAATCAGGGCTTAATCAAAGGCGATGAGATCATGGTGATCAACGGAGCGATCGTCGCCGACCTCGACATGATGTACATTGAGTCGGTGCTTCAAGAAGAACTCTCCTTATGCATGATGGTGCGATCGTCACGAATGGAGGCTCCGGACATACCCACTGGATCATGCAGCGTCCGATCTGCCGAAGACTACATCGAATCGTTGGTACGTACCCCCCCGTGTTGTGTTGACGTGTTCCCATCTCCTCCTTCTCCCAACTCTATGCCGTAAACGCCGGGCCGACTGTTCCACCCGCCCCAGCTAGCCCATCGAACTGCACCATCCATGCATCCGTCTGTGCATCTATGAGTTGATCATTTCACGTTCAAGTTCCACCTTAGGCTGCCTGACTCACTGACCGAACGACCGACCGACCGACCGACCTACCGAGCGACCGGCTAGCTGGCTAGATCCATGGCGCGGCGGCGGCGACGGCGCCGGCGGTGGCTCGGCTGTACGTTCTACTTCCCACCACACACGGGTGGGAGCGTCGTATGTCTGTCAATGTGATGATGATCATCGTCGTCCGTGACACAACGGCACGGCACGACACGACACAACGATTCCGTTCGATCCGAGTGAAAGGGTCGCCGCAGCGCGCTAACTGCGCTGGCATTGCATTGACGGACGTACTGAAGAACGTACTGACGAAAGCGCGTCATCGTCGCGACGGATCGTCTGCGAAAGCGTTTTCGAGCGAACCTCTTGAGTGTCCTCCAAACTGAGTGTCTCCCCTGTCAGATGTCAGCGGCCGGTAAAGAAGATCCGTTGCAGGTGTGTCCACCTCCTCCTTGTGACGACGTGCTTTCTGAGGAAATGATCGGCAAGCTGATCGTTCCTTCACCGATATGGGGATCTCAAGAGACGCGGTCGCCTGACACTTCTGGTCGACCTACACCGTCTCCGGTACAACAAGTGTGCGAGCCGCCCGGAGCCACAGGGCTTTCAAGCGAACAAATGGAATCGCTGCTCAAAGTCATTGAGGACTCATGCAAAAAAACTGCCGAACAAGTGACGGAATATTGTCGTGGCGGACCAGATCGGCGCCGATCGAGTCTGGGAGGCTCCCAGATAGATCTGGCATCTCTACAAGGAGGCTCGGCTCCGCAGTATCCTTCGTCAGCCTCGTATGCCGGGCCAACGCCACAAACGGTTGTTACGAAGCAGACGTCAGACGCGGAGAAGCTCCGCAAAGTCATTCTCGAATTGGTCGATACTGAGAGAACTTATGTAAAGGTGAGCCACGTTTCCCAAATACCAATTCGCCATCGCTGTCGAAGGACTGACATCTTCATGTCCTCAATGAAAAGGTGTCGTCACATCTTGTAACACATGGTCTTTGTTATTGCAGCAAATGGGAGAGCTCGTTGAATGGTATGTCGCCGTGAGTCACAAGACCTTACCTCCGAACAGTGAGGTCAGCAAGGTGAGCGTCGAATAGAAACGTCCCAAATCACCACGGAGCTCAGTAGAGTTTCTCGCGTAGTTGACCAGCTCACTGATTCTACGAGCAAACGATGCCGCGTCGGCAGTCGACGGTCGGATTACTGCCATCCCGTTTATTAATTAACGTTTTCTATCGAACGAGATTACAACGAATTACGTGGCTATCTCCGCTGAGCCCCGTGTCTCCGAATGTTGCCTTATTGAATGACACAGATTTTGATAGTGGCAAACTTCATTTGCTCTAGATGATGATGAAAAATAATAGATCGCAAGCACTGAAAATTTCCAATTTTCCTTTTGCAGCATCTAAATAGTTTGCTGGACAATCTTGACTCGGTGAAGCGTGACCAGTTCTTCACCAACGGCGAAATCAGCACGCTATTCGGAAACATCCAGGACATCGTTCAGTTCCAACAACAGTTCTTACAAAGTCTTGAAGAAGCGCTACAATCCGACCCGAGCTTTCTTCAACTGGAACATCCAAACTACTTCAAGGTTCGTATTCTTGCTCTATCCGCGTCATATCATCCCTCTATTCCGTCTTCGATGACTTCGATGCAAAAAAGCTCAAGGCTCTTATTCGACATCCCGTCCCCTCGTTTCAATTGTCGGTTTTCCTCGATCGGTCTCACACCAAAAACGTTTCCGTCCTCATCAGCATTTGTGCATAACACATGAGCAAGCGCTAATGAGCCTGGATCGGAGCGAAGGGCGAGCTTCGATTCTACGTCTTGCCCCTAGTTGCTGCAGTCCAGCATCAGTCCGCGTGAAAGTTCCCCTCGACGGACTGTGCTGTCATTGCTCAAGTAACACGCATACAAAGCTTCTCTGACCTTGACATTGGCTTCTATTTTACAGAATATTCTGTTTGCTTTGGGGAACTCGTTCATGTATTACACCGACCACTTCAAGCTGTATAGCTCCTTCTGTGCAAGCCACTCAAAAGCGCAGAAGGTTCTACATCCGAGTAAGTACTCTGAATCGACTATCGATGCTTCATGCGCCTAAACCGAGGATGAGAAGAGAGAGTTTCCCTGAAAACTTCGATGGAAATCGTGTCCCTCCATTGATTGGTGATAATTCTTCTTTTCAGCGGAGGGCGGTGTCTTGTCTCTATCTGAAATGTGCCAGTCATCGTCAGCTCCGTCGGTGCAGAATCGGAAGGGGACGCATAGCTTTTCTCTTGAATCCTACCTCATCAAGCCGATCCAAAGAATACTCAAGTACCCGTTACTTCTCCAGCAGTTGAAACAGCTCACAGATCCTGTAACTGAAGAACATCAGCATCTGGCGGAGTCTCTCAAAGGTGAGAGAGATGACTGGACTTCTCTAAAAGAAGACCGCGCTTTTAAGAAATACAATATTGATTCGAGTATAATCATCACCCCGAAATTCCGCGTGAAAGAGTAGTCACAAATTAACATTTTCATCAAAACTAGAAAAGCCCGTTGATTCGCCTAACCCGGTTAAAGAATGATCGAGATCACTTGGACATTAGACTGGAAATAATCGATCTCCATTCACGCTAGGGATTTCGGGGTGCATAGAAAGATCTCGCGGGAAACACACTTGGATTATCCCTTTCCCAGAGTTAGCGGAGGCTGTTTCTAACCCTCTACCCCGCTTAACAGGAATGGAAAGAGTTGCTGAGCACATCAATGAAATGCAGCGAATCCACGAAGAATACGGAGCGATATTCGAACATCTATACAGGCAGCACACGAGAACCACAAAACAAGCAGTGGATCTCAGTCCCGGAGAATTGTTATACTACGGAGGAGTCGAATGGTTGAATATTGCGGAATATCTCGGGAAGATCAAAAAAGGTCTCGAACTTCACGCCATGTGTTTTGTGTTCCGCACGGCGGTCGTATTTCTCTGCAAAGAAAGGGTTCGACACAAGAAGAAACTCATGGTAAGAGCCTATCATCAGCGCAAAATCTCGTAGATATACCACTCATTAGGATTAAGCTTGAGGGTCATAGAAGGTCGGATGACCGGCTGAGGAGCAATCACAGTCGAGTTTTCTTGCTGGGTGTGGTGAAGAAGCTATCCTTAATTGGAAGGATAAGGATCGCTCGATGAATATTTCCACAGCGATTATCGTCATTAGGGCTCCTAGCGTGAGCTTCAAGCCGGACCGGCGTTTTATGGTGTGCTCCTTTCGATTTCAGGGCGGAACGAACAAAACTCCTTCGTCTGACGTTGAGATTATCCGATATCAAGTGTTGATCCCAGTTACCGAAGTACAAGTTAGGGCTAGCAGCCAAAAAGATGCTGATTCGAGATTCTTATGGGAGCTTATTCATCTGAAATCTCAAATTCAAAAACGATCAGAGAAACTCTATCAGCTTTCAAACAGGTGAGATTTGCTCTTACCAAATCGAATCGATTGTCGAAACGCGATCCGAGAGAATCAATAACTCCCATACGCGTGCTTCACGAAGTACCTTGTCAATTTCAGTACAAGCGAATTCCGAAACGCTTTTCTACGAACCATTCGTCAAATCATCCGTGAGAGCGTGAGAAACATGACAGTGCCAGCCTCGGGCAAAGACAATCCTGCCCTTACAAAGGTCAGCGGGGCCCAAACCATGACGCGAACTTTGAGCGGAAAACGCCGCAACCGACACAATTCCGGAGACCTTGTTGACAATGAGTCACCGCTCCATGCGGCGACCGGATCTTCAAGCGACTTCCGTACTCGCAGTCGAACCGTAAGTGCGAGCTTTGGTTGAACACCTATCGCATCTTCACATCACTTACCTTGTATATTCCATTCTGGACCGAACGAGCGTACTTGCACCCTGCGCTCACTGCACATTTCCTGTCTAACACGCTTCACTAGGAAAGTTCACCCGCATTAACCGCATGCCGTTGCATAGGTGACTGATTCAATGGATGCTGTTGCGGCTACAGACCTTCGAGCAGTCGCCAATGCAGCTGTCGTAGCTCGGAATCAACGAGGCGCACAGCTGCAACAGATGGCGTCTACCATTCACGACAATTCAGACTCCGACTTGGAGGATCGGCCGGAATTCCTCTTCAACGCGGCAAGAGCACATTCCTCATTATCGGTAATGCAACGAACAACCGCCTCACTAGTAGCATCACTCATGAGAAGCAGTAGCTCACCATAGGTGTTCACCTCTTGTGGAGATATATGAGAAGATGTCGAATCACGGGTGCCGTTCTGTGACCTCCAGGATCCCGACAGCAGTCTGACGTTCACTATGTAAATTTTTTTTCGGCGATTTCCAGGTATCGAGCGGTCAGTCTGTATCGCAACAAGCCAGACTGATTCAATCATCAGTCAATAATAATCAACAACAACAACAGCAGCAATACGATGACCAGCCATCAGAAGAAGCAAGTTCACCAATTTGGAAACCACGGCCTGGTTCTGCGCCTCTCACTGGTAAGCAGAATCATCACACACAATTTTTGCACCGAAGAACCGATGTCCCGATCGTTGCACCATGCCTGCTCTGTTGAAGCGTGATGATCAGGGCTGTGAATTTTTGGCGAACGTTTTTTGCGTTGACGCTATGTATGACAGTCTATGTCGCCCTTCTAAGAGAGGGAAATCTTCGCGGAATGCCGCGAGAATTCGCGGGTCGCAGAAAGTTTCCAGCCCTGATGATGATCGACATCGCGGTCGCATGAGCCTCTTTTCAGCTGTGACGAATGTCTTGTAAGGTCTTCGCGTTCTCTCCGACGAGCACCTAATCATTCTGATGGCGGGATCAATCCAAGTGATCCCTTGGAACTTTTTTGTAGAGTGACGAAGACCGAACAGGGATCCCAGCGCACGTCGTGAAAGCGTTGGATTCTGATGAGAGACGCGTTGACCTGCATGTGCGCATGCGCCGGTTGGATGATTGTTCTTGTGTTTTTGAGCGGCAAGCCACATTTTGATTTTTGAACCCCGTCCTGTTCCCAGGTGCCCAGATGGGAAATAAAGAAGTACTACTATAATCTAAACAGGAGAGCTACAGTCTGGAGACGACGCAGTAACCGAGGAGAAGACAGGTCGAAACGGACTGGAAGGATCGACAGCGGCGGGAGCAGCTGCGGCATCTTCACAGCAACCGCTCAGCGAACAAGAACAGCTCGAGAGAGACCAGTTCTATGTCTTCCACGAATATCATTCTCCGGAGCACTATCAGTATCCGGAAGATACCTGCTAAGGACGACATGACAATGGAATATGTCCAACCGGACCAACGGGGACACGACAGCAAGAAGTCGAGCGGCAACTGCCGTCAACACGAGCCTGAGGAAGAGCAGCACAGATGTCGAACACCGACTGCGATTACAAGTAGCGGACACCTGCCGCCGGCAATGGTTTGTAATATACACTAGTTTCAAGTGAACACCGAGTCCGGCAGGTGGGCAGCAAGCCAGAAAGGCCGGGCTGGCCGGCCCACAGGCAGGCCCGAATGCCAGAAGACCTCAAAACAACGAGAGTGCATACGGATTCGTAGCCATGGCACCAAGAACAACAACAACTCAAACGACAGTGAACGTCTACGCAGAAGACACCACGTGAAACACGGAGGTAAACGACACCAATGCAGCTGTAATATCCGACAAATGACGTGTGAGCGAGCGAGCGAAAACGAGCTTGACGTGGAGGAACCGTTCTGCCGATCCTGACGGCGGACTTAGAAATCAAAATGGGTAAACAGATGAACACACGATGACACGATGAAGGATACTGTACTGGAGCTTCTCACACGCGACAACATCAGGAGCAAAATAGAAGAAGAAGCAAAAAGCAACCTCAGACGAGAACAGGCGGCAAAAACTTGATAATGAAGTACGACTGACTGACTGACTTACTGATAATGCCGGTCTTATAAGAACAATAACAATGACGATGAGAAGAAGATGATGCTAAAGATGAGGAAAGAAATGAAATGCAGAGAAGAGGATGATGATAAACCGCGAAATCGACAGATACACAGCAGACAGGAAAGGCGATCTCTTGAATCAAACTCAAATACAAATGTAAATAAGTCTCCTCTGGGTTTTGGTTATCAGCAAGTGCTCATCTAAAAAGCGGTAAGAGTCTAAAACTTTCCATTCTACACATTCAAAGACTTGAATATCTATCGTTCGATAATCTGTGAATTCCTGGAATGAACGAAGTCCGATCAGAGTTTGTGATAACGTGAAACTGTTTTCTTTGCAGGTAAGGTACCTGAATCCATACTATAACAGAAACAAAGCATGGTTGGGTGATTGGAGGATGGATGGCGAGAAAGGGATGGAGTAAGGAGGAAAGAAAGGAGTAAGGAAAGACAGAGAAGGAATTAACAAATAATGAATCTGCTCAAGTAAGCTTCAGATATTTGACGGGAGGCACACACCACATTGATCGATTAATTGAGATAGAGTGCTCGACTGACTGATGACTGATGAGTGAGGACAGCAGCAGTCTGTTTGTCTGTATCGAAGACACACTCGTTTTCGTCCTAACGGATTCTTCGACTTCATTCAAACTCATTATTCCTAATGATGATGATGATGATACATGATCTCGCGATGGTTTTGAAGCGACTAATTCCATGAAAATTCCTATCATCCTGCAAGAGTGTTTAATTTTCTGTGGAAATTAGATGTCTGAAAATCGAACCCTTGAAAACAAAAACTACAACAACAATAATGATGATGATGATGAATAACAATAATCATGGAGGAAAGGAAAACAGAAAACACGCCCGTTGGGTCACCCTATCCGGCCGACCTTGATTCGGTAACAATTTCCGCAAGAAGTACCCGAGAAAGAAGAGAAATAATTTCATCTCACCACACAAAAACTCTCTGTAACCAGAGCGGAATCATTTACAAGCGAAAACGTCACTATCATCATTATCATTATTTTCTGTTACTATCGTTACCGGTTACTCTTGTCATCATCATTATTATTATTATTATTATTATTACCTATTGATACCACTACTACTGATACTGAAACTAATACTACTACTACTACGATTAATAGTGGAACTAGTGCTATGATTACTATTATTACAATTATTATTGTCATCATCACGATTATATCATCATCGAATCTCTTGATTATGATTTTTATAACCTTTATTGAAATCGTGTTCGCGATCATTATGATTATCGTTATTATCACTACTGATACTACTCCTACTAACACTACTTATGCGACTGAATACTACGTCATCAACAAAAACTTATCCAGCCTGCCGCCGTCACTGCTGCTTCAATTCTATCTTAACTTCGTCTTATTCCATCAATCACAGTTGGTTGATTGATCCATCGTTGATCGATTGTACGATAGAGGTACCGAACAAAAACACAAAAACACTCTCAACTCGCTCGACTGACCGATCACCAGCCGATAATCACAGTTTATTAGGAAAGGGGAAAACAAACGTACAGAATCGCCCTGTTAACAGACCGATAACACCTCACCAAGAGAGAACTCTTGTGTCTCTGTATCTGAGCTAATGAAAGGATTGCAACTTCTCCACGCCCTCGTGCGGAACCCTCAAAAACTTTGCGCAACTTTATAGCTTGATTACATGAAGGATTCATTCTTTAACTCTCGACGGACGATCATCAAGATTCATGAATGAGCCACGAACGAACTTTCACAAACGTACAATCCGGTGATCGGTCGGCGAGAGAGTTTGAAAGGTTTGATTCTTAGGCAAAACATTCCATTCGGGCGACCTGGAACGATCCTCGCTGAGACGAGTTTCTACACCGCCTCACACTTTATATAGTTTCTTGATTGAGTAATCAATTGATCACAATAATGGTTCATGAATCACGATTCGGGGAGAGTAGTCGTCGACGATGACTTGGGCGAGGACAATGGGTAAAGCTGCAGAAGGCAGGGAGTACCGCCTTCTCTAGGTCTTTTTACGCGTCGTCATCGTCGACCTCGTTCGATCCCGGATAACTTTCCTGCTAGCAACTCTGATCTGACCGTTTTGCCCTCTGATTGAACTTGTTGATGGAACGGTTAACTACTACTACTAATACTACTACTACTAATACTACTACTATTGACGATGAGTTCCCGCCATTTTGATGTCACTGCTATCGCTGTTTATCTCTGCTGCTCCGTTGGTCCATAATTTCTTCTGATCCTACAATCCTTTAGCTCGGATTTCTCGATTCGACATGATCAAAAACACGGACGACAACTTTGGAAGGAACAACAATCTTTACCGAACACCCGCACTAAACATCAGTCTCGACAAACTATTGCTACTTCAACTAACACCGGCGATGAAGATGACGACGACCGGATGAGCAACAACACGAAAACTTCGGCGTCAACATGAACAACACCAGAATGCTTTTACCCTACATATGGTAAGATACCTGATGAGACCCTCAACAACCTCATTCGGTGACGTACACGTACGACAATGGTTGAGAGAGGCGAAGCCAGCATTTTATACCAAACTGATACAAACCTGAACGAGCTCAGAACAAATGACGGAAGGGTAAACAAAAACAAGTTGAGACTCATTCTTTCACTTTGACATTACTAGGGGAGTCGATACAAACAAATTTAGAAAAACTTTCGCATTCCGAACATTTGTTCCAAGATTATAATGTTGATGATTGATTTGATCATCCGACCTGATCACGATCAAATGTTTCCACGGTCCCGATGAACGAACAAAGTTTTCTTCCGCCGACGTACGAAATCAGGAGACCGCGAAACGGTTTTATATTCATGCAAAATCGACCTTCGTCGATCCTCCCGATTCGCCACGGCTTGGTTGTTCGCAATCCGGGCGGCGGACCCTTGTGATTCCATTCAAACGATTCAAGCCAAATGAACTTCCTCAAAACCCTTCCTCCTGATTGTCTCACTGGCATTCCGAAGATAATCACGTATCTGTCTCTCGTCCGAATCTCGATTTAGAGTTCCTGGTTGGCATTCAGTTCTATCCGCTCAAACTCGAACAGCATAGGATCAAAAACATGAGAGGATTCGCGAGAGAGATGATCGTTGTGAACATGAACGATGATGACGAGGCTGGCTGAATTCACTTCATTCTTTCCGTGTTTTTTGGGAGATGTTTGGGCGCGTGTTAGGGAGTTGTGTGCAGTCATTCTTTCCGACTAGACCTCTTCCGACTCAACGATTCTCCGCTGTTAGAACCAGATGGGAGACTGATTTATTGTCGACCGACTGGTTTATCGATTGATTCTCATCTTAGGTAGAAATGACAGAAACTTGCTCCAACTGGAGCGACCGAGAGTCACGGACCTTCTGATTCGTTCGCTGAACTTTAGCCAGGCGCTTATTATCTCCACTGCCTGATTCGGATCTCTGACGAGAAGAGAATGTCGCTGCTCACAGAATTCGGGTTGAGAAAGTTCGTGCATTTCATCGTTGCTCTCCTAGCGCGCTTTCTACAAAAGGGCTTCATATGAGGGAACTATCGAAGCGCCAATCTGAGCGCTCTGTTCGAGACCTAACGTTGGAAGCTTCTACACTGCTCGTGCTCCGTTCCCGCCCTCACAGTTTTGAGTGACCCGGAACCTTTCACTGCTCCTCGTAAATTGTTCTAGACGGTCTTCTAATTCATCTCCCCCTTGTAATGGGTGGCTTCATTTATCGACTACTAGCTTTTCCGCTACGGTCACAGAAAAGTCATTCCGTAGTCGCAGTCCATCATCCGAATCACGAAGCGTCAATTTTCGTGAACGATGATCGGATCCTAATAATCAGTCGGCGCGCGTGTTGAGAGTTTTGTTTTTGGCCGATCTCGCGAATATGTAGGGTGACGTTGCCTTGACGCAATCTTCTTAGAAAACCGACGAAACACCACGTGAGAAGAAATTCAGCAGCGACTGCAATTTTTGGCCATGGTCCGCGAAAACACCAGGCCCCGTATGAGTGAAGCTGTGAAGTTAATTATTGTATAGAACCGCAGGCGTGGGATTGGATGCTTGATCGGTATTTTATTCAATTTTTCGAAAGCTTGCCTATCTACATATTTGAGTGCGCCAGCCTGTTCGCTTATCTATCGCTCGTGTCAATGAGGCAAAATGAAACTGACGATCTCCGTTGAGTTCGGTTGACTACCGCTTTCCTTTCACATACAGGAGGAAGTGGAAGCAGGCATCTCGAGAAACCACAGATGATTCCCTGGAACTGTGGATGAACTATCGAAATCTCGTGTAAATCAATGGAATCTTACATATGTGAACTATTTAGTTCTACGCGAACTATTGATACCATCTGTGAACGATTGACGCCATGTGTGAATTTCCAGAACCATAAGTGGAGCACATGAGGTTTATGATCATGATGATGAACACTGTTTGTTTCCTTGGACTTGTTACTGGAGCTTTTCGGCAAGTGTGTGCGATGGGAGAAGAAACTGGAGAGCATCACGGACGAACTTTTGATTTTTCTTGTTATGACCAGCTCTCATTTCAAAACACTTCGGCCGTTATTTCATGATGATGATAATGAGAACACAGATGATTTCGAGAAGAGCTTCCGACACGAAGCGTTGTTCATCACAACCACGACAACATCAACAACAACAACAAAAATGCTTGGCAACAGGGGAGACATCATTGAAAACCGAAGCTGGTTTTGGCGGAATGATTATCAAGTTTTTCGACTTCAACACACAGTACAAGCGGTTTGATTACAACTTCGATAACAAACATTTAGACATCACTTATGTCACAAATGCCCGCTCAGACTACCTGTCCCTTGAACGATGCGTACCTTCGGCACCGGCTCCTGTTTCAAAATCCAATCACAATCACTGATAGGCTGTTGTTCTCCGAGTTAACGTGATACCCTTGCCAAGATTTCAACTCAGTATCAGTAAGAAAAACACTAAAGCCACAACAAGATCTTTGTTAAGCCTCCGGTGCCGCAGGTTGTGAAGATATGAAATTTGGTGCTGCTTCAATAAACCGTGAGATACACAGAGTACACAACAGGGAAATGAGCGGGTCGGACAAACAGAAACCCGTAATGGAATTCTTTCGCAAAATTCAACAGCATTGACTATGATGGAACCTTTTGAGATGAGTTTCTTATGAACATTATCACTTTACACGATGATGACATTAAAAATGTTCGAATCGAATTTGATTGAGTCGTTTCGGTGTGGCGGAAAACAGACAACGTGTGAAGAGAACCGAAATGCTAGGCGGTGACGATGATAACTATTACTATGACGATGACGGTGGTGGTGATGGTTTGTAAAAAGAACTCACGAAAAACTTGAAAACTTATCGAGGGTTTACCCAACAAAAAAACGCAAGGTACGCGGGCGGAATAAACAGGTTTCCAACAGATCGAAAGCAAATGCAGAAAGGGGTGGGAACAGTGAAGAAGTGGGGTGGGAGGATGGGAATGGGCGCGTCGCCTATGACTCGACACTCATGACTAATTCTGGATGAAGTCAGTGGTCCTGTCAACGTTCGTGTGAGTCCTACACATTGGAGCACTCGAACGGGATTTCTCAAAGGCGACGGTGGCCAGCTTGTTATGTAATGACTGATTATGATGACTATGATTAAAACTCGTGGAGACGATAATTAACTATTATAGCTGATTATCCGAATATCTACAAAGTAATAAGATAAATAAATGCTATATATATGAAGGGTATTGGATTGTTGTTTTGCATGAATAAGTACTTGTAATTTTACTGCAGAAAAATAACATTGGATTTTTTTTGGCGGAGCATCGAAAATCGAAACGGCAAAATCTTCCAGTTCGTGCTTCAAATTCCTCCTCACATTCCTATATTTTAACGGTTTTCGATCGGACAGGTCTGACTTTCCAGAGCGTCCGGAAGCAGTTCTGGGGCCAACCGAGATATCGGTCGCAATGGGAAGAGCTCCTGCATCGAAGGGCGATTCATGTTCGGGGCATTGTACGTGTCCGAAGCAGACTTCATAACACTTGATGTCCACCTGCGTACGTGGAAGAGCATTCTCAGGAACTCCGGCTTTCGGTACGGATTCGATCGGGGATTGCTTCGCACAGGATTTCCAACTCTGTCCGGTGCTTCGAGTTTCAGGAGGAACCAGTCTTCTCCGTCCAGAGGGATTTCGTTTCCGCCGCGGAGATCATCATTCGATGCTCATCTTTGGGTTTGGTCTGGGAAAGAATTCCGCTATCCATTCATCAACACAGAGCTGTCTATACGGGGAAGATGAGCGGGATCTTATCTGAAAGAGATACGAGAGAGCTAGAAGACACCCAGAGACGGGAGCTTTGAGTTTGGATGATCAGAACTGTCGTTTACTGGAAGCGACAGCCTTTCGTGTTTGCAACTCACGTGACCTCTGTACAGCGACCTGCCAATATCAAGAAAGGTTCCACACTGAAGTGTCCGATAATCAAGTTTTTCTCCACTTGGACCCCAGAGTCATCAAATCATCGGACGCCGCTGCAGTTACCATTTCAGGGATCCAAACTGTCCGCAAGAAGGAATACACGCAAACTTTAAATCAGTAATATTTGTTCTGGAACTATGTAGGTGCTGAATGCTTTGCACGGTGTGAAACTCAAACTTGAACGAAGCACTTGGAGGCCGGATCTATTTGGCGGAAAACTTTCGAAAAAACCCTAGTAGCTCTTCCGGATATCCTCAACTTCCATTGAATCAGAAATGCATCGCACTCTGCGAACCCATCCTTGCGAGAGACTCTAGTGCTNGAAACAGGACCAAATGGCTCCCATTTTTAGGCCAGGTTTCTTCACAAAAAAAAAAACACAAGGACCATTTCAACTGAAAGTTGAAATTTTGATCACGGAGGAGGCCGTACAAATATCGACGAGCTTTTAGTAGCAAGCCGAAAGTCAATGACCGTAGTATCTTGTTCCGAGATTTAAGCCCAGTTCTCAGTTCGAGTCCTTAACCGCGGCAGCTTTTTGAATCTGTGGGTAACTTCGTCGGTCTGCGGTGGAGAACGTGTAGCGTGGTGGTCGGTGTATTCGTGGCACATGGTGTTAGGAAGGACCGCAGCAAATGAAGGTATGAGAAACGCAGTGAATAAGTTTATTATTAAGTCATCGAATCATCAGATAGCTATCCAATGTTTAGAGCTCATTTTCAACGTCCATGATCACGATGTCCAGTTTGCGGTCCTGTCAGCGAATCGCAGGTGTGAAGGTTATCGAATCTTTCAAATGAGCCAAAAGAATGTAAGAACGCATTTCCTACCTCATCCGCTTCGACGTGGTATATGAATTTCATCGTGAACTTATTGTGTGGGACTTTTTCGATCTTTCGATTGAAGGCTTCCACGTTCTGAGCTTGGAGTTCCATTAGTGTTTCGGCAGTACACCCCATAATCTTTTCGGCCGCCTGCGAATGTTGACACCAAACTGAGTATTCTATTAAGAAAGGATTAGAATTTCGTTCAGGTATATTCACCTCATTGAAGGCAGTGGCCCAGACACTGTCCGTTTGATCATTGAGGAGAAGTTTGAGTAAGAAGCGCCACCGGAACGTATCTGATGTCACATTACATTTCGGACAGAGCCATTTGCTGTCGGAGTCCTCTTCGACTTTTTTACCGCATCTGCCTTTAGAGCAAGCTTTGTACACGAGAGGGGTTTCTTTAATTTCGTCTACTGTCACACTGTTCCAGAATATGATGGTGGACTCGCGGGTGGGGTTTCCAGTGTTGTCCTGCAGTTTCAAGGACTCGAACGTTTTCCGAGGTTTCTCTAGACGATCGACGAGAGCGATATGTGATTCCGTTCTCGCGGCTCGCTTAGTCCACCAGGAGTTCAATTCGTCGGCGCGAGTATTTTTCTTGTTGAACTCAATTCGAGATGCGACAGTGAGGCTGAGACTGACAATGCCTCTAAAGACTCCCGTCCGAACGCGTGTGATTGAAATAACTTGATTGTTTGAAGTAGTTATCAGGTTCGTCGCTCCGCTCCATAGTGTTAGTGTTATCGGTGTTTCAGACTCATCGACGAGACGGATTTCTCGTTTTATCAGTGGCCGGCCGTCGTCCCGACGATTTAAGTGTTGTACTTCGTCGACTCCAAGAAGGACGGCGCACAAATTCACGATTTGATCTTTTGTGCACTTCTGGATTTCTGTTATGCGTGTATACGTACATTCGGGTTCAGGCACATGAAGTGCTGAATCGTCACATAGGGTGACCGTTGCTGATGTGTCTAGGATAACTTCGTACAGGTCGGAAATCTTGTATTGCGTCAATGGGCGCCTGCACTGGAATGAAGAGATCTTATAACTTTTATTAGCTTCGAGAATATTGTAGAATTTCTCGCAAGCCTTATTGAATGCTGTCAACCGAGTTTCGCCACTGGAGTCTGCGATGATTGCGTTCATCAGCTTGCCACTGCTCGAAGGCTTATTCCAGTCTTGCAGTATTGGTAATGATGTTACTTTCACTTTAATCTTTTGATTTCTCGAATTCGGTGTGATTTGACTGAGTGACGCGAACGTCTCCGGGCTCTCGGGATTTGGCTTCGCTGGTTCAGTTACGGGTGTGTTCGGCTGTTTAGGATTTCTAATGAGGGTGCTGTGAGTGGGATCACTTTGCTCGGGGAGCGTCCCCGGTTCGGGAGTCGTCAAGTCGGGGACTGATGACGCGAATCTCGTGGCTTCTGATGATGTTGATGTCGCTTCTGTGGGGTTGAGCGACGTCGGTGCAACGCATGAGGTGGTGAGGCCTTTGGTTGCTAATCTTCGTTTTAGGTTTCTGGTGATCGTTGCTGCCGAAGACTCTTTCGACGATTGGGTTGGTTCTGAAAGTTTTTTCGACTGTTTCAATTGATTCGGTGAGACAGAGGGTCGACCTTTTTTGTTCTGATTTTCGCCAGTTCCGATTTGGTTTTGTGTTTTCCGTTTCAAAGGCGTTGCTCGCTTCTTGAAGGACGAGTTCATATCTGCATCCATTGAGTCTTCGAGATGACAACTTTGTTGTTGACGAAGATAGACTCTTTCGATCTGCATTGGTTTTTATAGACTCGGTGACCGATGTCCGAGTTATTTAGGAGAGATTCTCATTATTAACGTGGTTAACGGGGGTGGAGTCACTAAAGAAGTTTTCGAGTCCTGCGAAACTTCATCAATGTGACTTTTTTCCGTTATCAACCCAAGGTGTTCCCCTTCATAAGACTTGGTTCGCTATGTGCTTCCTGCCGTACTCATATTCAAGGAGTGGATTTCATAACTCTGGTGAATTCTCCCAAAACACGGTGTGAGCTGGATTTCCATTGCGTTTATTCACTTTCTAGTTGAATTTTTAGGACTCGACGGTGAATATTAATCGAACAACAGGAACAACGGTCTATGATAACTGAAATAACTGACATTCGGTATGCAACGAGTGATTCCTATGTTTCTCCCGAATATCAGATCGATACAGGTGTTACAGTTTGTTGTTGGAATTTCATGGGCATTCATCATCGTCAATTCAAACTCTTCCCTCATGAATGCTGTGAAATTTTCCCTGTTGGTGGTCTCGTTCATATTACAGTTGAAATCTCCACAAACAATCAGTTTCGCCTCAGAAGTCCGATCGGGGATTGATCTTAGGATTGTACTGTGACGCATCAGGAATCTCTTCATGTCTTCTAACGATGTCCCGGGATTAAGATAAATCGCGACGATTCGGGTATGTGCTCCTCCAATGATGTCCTCGGCTACGCAAATGTCGCCTGGGTCTTCGTTTCTCAGATTCGGTTGCGTTCGAATACTATATCCATTGGCTGCGTCGGGTTTTCTACTATATATAGCGACGCCGCCAGTTCTGGAAGGCCTCTTGTTTTGCGCTAGTAGAAACAATCCGGGTATCTCTGCGGACACTTCGTTCGGAGTCCAAGTCTCGGTGAAGCAAAAGTAGTTCGCCTTCATCAGGACTTCGTCAGTGATTATATCCTCCGAATGAGCTCTTAAGCTTTGAACATTGAAATTGACTAATGTTGTGACTGCGGTTTGCATTGCCTGCAGTATGTTATGGTCGCATGTTTGCAACTTGTACTTATTCAATCGTTCTAATTCCCCTCGTAAGCGTAGAAGTCCTGGTGATTGCACTGGTGTCGAGTGATAGAACTTGAAATCGTCCTTGGTGTTTGTTAGGTACAGTCCTTCGATTGATCTCACTCTGGACAAAGCCACGTAGACCAGTTGTTGTTGCAATCCGTGCGAGTAGTCAAATACAATCGTATCGAAGGTTGCGCCCTGCGATTTATGTGTCGACATGGCGCATGCGAGATTCATAGGGAGATTGATACGACGGCACTTGATTTTCTTGGAGACTTCAAATGTGACGATTCTCTTGTAAATCGGAGTCCAAGATTGTTGGAGATCTATTCTTGTTAGAAGTGCTGGACGACATTTGGCTCTCGTTTTCTGTCCGATACGGTTGTTATCTTGAAATTCGATCCAAACACGATATATCGTCGATTCCGTCGTATCTTCAACGAAATTGCTCACTGTGGTTTCATTCTCATCGGGGCTGAGATCAACGTGTCTCAGTAATCCGATGGCACCGTTGACTATGCCGTCGTCGATATCGATATTTGAAGTTATCATGTATGGCTGATTCAAGCCGAGAGGTAAATCATATGGTATGTTTCCCGTGGCAGCGGTCGCCATCCTATGAACACGATTACGAGCACTGGCGAGTTGGGAGTGGTCGCTGTGTCCACTGTATGTATCTTTGGCGATGGAATGACATTCGGCAGTGACTGTCTTGTTGTAACTATCTACGTCAACGTTTTTGTGATACAATCGAACGGCGTCTTTGACATTCGCGTTGCACCATGCGCGCGTCCGAAACCGAGATTCGATGAGGGTTCGTTCGTCCTCGTTCAGCTCATCTCCCGTGCCAATTTTCGTTAGAATATTCGAAAACGTGAGGTCTTCTTGACGCATTACCTATGATCATAAGACGATTATAATCAGTATTCCGGGTTTCATCAGTTGCTTAACGCGGAATTCATGTTCCTGGATACGTACTTTTTCGAGTGGGTGATACGCCAGTGACTGCCATAATACGGATCGGTGGAGACCCCTTCGGACGGGCTCGTATATCGGTGTAGCTCTGACAGGCGGAAGTTGCCGGAGGTCTCCGCAGAAAATGATGTCCATGCCACCGAATGGGGAGTCGTATTCCATGTTGATATTTTTCATTCGATCATTTACTGTATGGAAAAGTCCAGCACCGATCATACTCACTTCATCGATGAACACCACGCGAATGTTTGCAAAGGCATTGCGATACATCTGCAATGCCTCAAATCTTAATCCTCCGTGGCGTTGAGTCAGCGGAATACTGAAAGCACTATGAACCGTCGTGCCTCCAATTGCCACAGCGGCCTTCCCAGTCGATCCTGCGGCAATGTATACATTCCTCTGAGCGTCATGGGCTTGTGAAAAACGATTGTAGGTTTCCATGAGGAGTTTCAAGGTATATGTTTTCCCACTTCCAGCTGGTCCGGTGAAGAAAATTTGGATCGCAGGCAGTGTCGGGTCATGTATTCGCGCGATGCAGTGTTTTATAAGAGCTCGTTGCTCGAAGTTGGTTCGTCGCATTTGGTCGCAGTATTCGACTGAAGACAGCACATTGCTGCGCCTTTTAATAATTGCGGTCAATGCCTGAGGAATGGGTATCAGGCGCACGTCATCATTTCTGTCTTGCAAGAGATCATCATGACCAAGGACGTATCTTTCCATATGGGCTCGCGAAGAGTCCTCACAATCACCTTGTGGTGTAGTGACCCAGAGCTCCTTGTATTCAGCCAATAGTTTTTCGAAATCCTTGTATTTCTCGTATCGCTTCCGACGCAGGAGAATTTCGGCTCCATGTGCGTCGTATATAGCGATGAACGCATCATTATCTAGTAGATCCACTTGTTCATTGGCGAAAGGATGAAACAGTAACGTCATGATCCTTTTGAAATTGTTCTGATCAGTTATGTCGAATGCAGTGTATCGGAGAATTCGGTCGTATGATCTCACACGGTACTTTTGCCGTCCATCGCTATCTCGCTTCCCCCGACAAGGTGTCATTGTGACGGCGAATTCCGCCAGACACATCCAAGAAAGTTCGAGAGGACGGTTTTCGTACTTTTCAATGATATTGTGACACCACACGTCTCTCGATTCCGGACCTAGACTCTCTTTGTCCATCTGTGCACGTCGTTTATGAGCACGCATTCTCTCATTGGGGACACATGTAGTGATCAGTACGGTCTCCCGACTGGCTTCAGACATGGGCTGTCGGAGCAGATACCACGCAGCTTCCTGTGTTGTCATTTCGACAGCGTCTAGCATACGAAGACTCACTCGTTTCAAGAGTTCCGTATAGTCCTGATCTGGATACTCTTCCTGTAATTCGGATAGCTGCTTTTGGAGATTAGACATGCCTCGATTACTCTTGTTAACATACTCTACCACATACGAAGCGCAGCTGTATTCATCCAGAACGAATTGGAGATCCATGTTAGACTTCAAGTGATTCGCAATCCAAGGGTTGTAAGTGTTCGTCCAAATGTCAGAAATGTCTCGCTTGAAGAGAACTGTCGGGCGTATAATCGAAGCGCGAATTATGTTCAAATATCTTTCGTAATCGACGCCATTCTCTCTGAGAAAGTGGTCGATGTCGTTGAAAGAGCATTCCTCCAGTGATTTTTTCATGTTCCGCCCTTGCCTCTTGTAAACTTCGCGACGACCATCGTCTTTCGCCATCGGTAACAGAATTCTGGTTTCCCGACATGGCCAGAATGGTATATTAAATCTGCAGTCAGTAGATTGCTGTCGTCCCCCGCTGCTGTTTTTGTAACAAGTAAATGTATGCTTGTGAACTTGGAGCGTGGAGTAGGATTGATCCTTCATATCACGAACGATGTTCACTGAACATAGACGATTTATGAGGGCTACGGTTAGCGGCATATTCTCTGAGACGCACTCTTGAGGCTCATCGTTCAACCAAATCAGCACGTGGACATGCGGGGAGCCTCGATGCTGGAACTCCGTTCGTATGAAATAATCCACGATATGGTTAGGAGCGAATGGACTCAGTTTGCTGGATTGCAGTATCCTCATGATGGTGTTCACAAGCTTCCAGAAATATATACAGCAGGTTACAGAATCTTCATTAACGAGACTGGACCTGTATGCTGCCGAGAAGCGTCGCAAGATGTCGTCCTCATCATTGGTCGTTTTTGTTCGGATTTTGTGGAGAATATTCAACAGATGAGGCCAACGAATCTCGTTGGCACTCATTGTGAGAAAGAAAGTGGGCTTACCCAGTTGTCGGATCATTGCGAATAATTCCTTCTTCTTTGAAGCCCAATAATGCACAGAATTCGGAATCGATTTCAAGAAGGCGAAATTATCCGTGACACAGGTTTCAATGAATCGGCGATCCTGTATCATTTCACGAGTTATCCTCGACAAGTCACCGCTGTGGCGGAATGTTGCATGGAGTCCTTGAGAGACGCGCAATCGCATGATTTTGACAGCCATGTAAAGGATATGCTCTGGTGTAGTTCCTCTCCGGTCACTACGTCGTATTTCACTTGTAACTATTTGGAACGGCGTAACTCTGACGCCTTGACGAAATGTTCGGGGAACACCGTAGTAAATGGTTGGGAACGACAATTCTTCGGCAAACTCGTCATAGATGATACTCAATGGAGTCGCGTTCTGCCCCGGTGCGATGTTCAAATATTTGTCTTCACTCCACAGTAAAGACTGTTGGTTGGCGATTAATAACTCGCAATCGTTATCGGCTGCCACAGGCTCTAGATCTTGCTGCTCGTCTCCATTTCCAGCGTTATCGAAATTTGTCCAATCTATGGTTATTTTGTTAAGCTTATACAAGGGTGTACCTTGGAAATGATCCAGGTACTGTTTCAGATCTTTCTTCTTCACGAGTCCCGAATAGGCGGAACTCTTGTGTATGATGTGTTTCTTCAGGGACACATTGAAGGCATAATCGTCTGCCAGGTTTCGCGGCAGCGATAGTATAGTTTCCTGGATATCCACAGGAACGTTTATGATCTGCCCGTGGATTCTATATGTTCCGGATTCGTGGCGTAGCCGCCGAATCTGCATAAACGGTATGCGGGGACATATGAGGCGTGTTGTTATCGCATTCAAAGGTGGCAAGTTTTCGGGAATAGGAGGATATCGGAACCCGTTGTAACATGCCATGTTCGGGATTTTCGACTGTGCGAGAGATGCTGCACATGTGCTGCACAATTTCGTAGTTTGGGTTTGACAACCGATGATCTCCAATGTTGCAGAATGAATCGGCTTCGCGTCCTTAAGGTCACCCCGGAACCACAATCTGTCGCATACTGAACAAGCAACTCCATACTCCTGATCTAGAAATCTCCTCTGAAATTCACGACTCGCCAGATCGACCTCCGTGTCGATGGGGGTTGTTTCTCCTTCCTCGGGCAACGCAGTTTCCACCGGGACAGATAGACCGATACGTGCACGCTCCTGACGCAACCGCGATCTTTGAGTCGACGTTAGTGCGACAGATTGAACAGCAGGGTTCGTACGAGGGGCAGAGCTCGCCAGTGGGAGACGATTGAAGAGTAAATCGGCAAACGAGAAGCCGGACTCCGTCTCACGCTGGCCATCGAGGTCCGCCGCCGGGGCCGTTTGGACCGGATCGACGGAAGCTCGCGAACGATAAGCTATTCGCATCCTCTTGGCGTCTCCAGTATTTCGGCTAAGTGAAGATCGCTTGCGCGGCATCACTCATGCAGCAGTGGTATAATGTAATTCGTTTCTTATAAATATGTACAGTATATCTGACTCGCAGTCGTGCCGCAGACAAATCTTCGTTGTCGGAAGTCAGCATAGGAGGAAGTCAAGGGGGCTGTTCGGTGAAATCTGGGACCGCTCAGAACGATAACGACGTATGCTTAAATGAATTAAAATCTCAATGCTGTGGGGTTATCGAATGATGAGAATAACCCTATAACCTTCCCAGAGACGTGAGCAACACTGGGCTTAGAGTTTCGTGAGTGGGACAGCGACCGTCGAACCGTTTATCCCGAAGGAAGCCATGGCGGGCATTGAATTCTCGAGTCATCTCGAATTTAAACCGAAACCGTACTTTCTTACATTCCCGGATAGCCCGAAAAGCTTTCTGCATAAGCCCAGTATGAGCCTGACCAGACGATCATTGCTCTTACCCCGCTCTCAGACCGCCCCATATATAACAAAATTTCGAGTTTTTTGAAGCAGACATCTACATCCGTCAAAACATCCGTTGTGTCTCGGGTCTTAGACCCTCGCACATAGACGGCCTCCTCCGTCAAAACCCTAGTAGCTCTTCCGGATATCCTCAACTTCCATTGAATCAGAAATGCATCGCACTCTGCGAACCCATCCTTGCGAGAGACTCTAGTGCTCATGCTTCCATCTCTGACCCACGTACGTTCGTCGCGCTTGGATCCTGTCATCCCCTGCTCGGCCCATCTCGCCAGCACAGCCGCACACGAGAGGAATGCTGATGTACGAGGTCAAAGTAGTGCGTTCCAGCTCGGAAACTTTCAGTATCAACTCCGAAAGCTGGCTCATATGGTGGGCAGCGCAGAGATAGATTTCTAACGGGCGAGGAATGAAATGAACAGGGAAGCTCCGCGTGGTATCATCGAAACCTAGATTTTGGAATGCTCCGTAATCCATATTTTATCCGTATCCGTAATTGTCATGGTAGCGTTCCATTCATCTAATCTATTGAAACTTCCGAGTACGCTCCTGAGAAACTCGCTCTACGGAAGCTTCCCTGAAGTGTGTCTCTGAATCAGTAACTGATGAAAGACTTTGGAGTTGGCAGCGATTCGCTGAACAATGGTGACGGGAGCTCTTCACTAACAGTTGCCACCATATCTCTCATCTCCTGATTCCTGATACATTTTTTCATCCACAGAAGAGAACCGAAGAAGCTCAGCGGGAGTTCTCATTCCGTTCAGAGGCCCGCCGAGAGACACTCGAAATTGGCATGAAAAGCCTCAATACTGTCAACCATGGTTCCATGATTTCGAGGAAGAGGTGGATCGAATGTTAGAAAATCAGACTTTTCGATTCCGCTTGTATGCACCATCCCCACCCTCCGAAGTAAGGGCAAGGGCATGGGCTTCTGATACCATCGGATCCGCACCTTCCTGTGGATAATTGTGCGGGATCAGGATTCCGTTGTAATCAATTGAGAAGTCCTCACAAATCTAAAAGAACCCAAGAATTTATACGAAATATACTGATAGATACATTTCTGTACGTGTTTTGTGGATTTGAGCCTATGCCTATCTCTCTAAGTCTCTCTCTCTCTCACTGCTCAGAACATATTCAGCCGAAATTTTCAGCATGCTAAGTTTGTTTCCGAACACCGATCACGATTCCAGAAGGACTACTTCTTTTTCTTCTTCTTCTTTCCATCCTTCTCGTCTTTTTCGTCCTCAGGATCGGGGTCTCCTGGCCTCCGATGGTGAGCCAGTCGCAGTTCTTCATCAAATACAAGTCTGTGTAAGAGCGCGACGTTAGTTGAGAGTGGGAGAAGAGGTCAATCTGGTATTGGCGATGGGTTAGAATTGAGCAGAACATTGAAGCTTGAGGAGAACGGAGGTGGTTCAATGCAAGCTGCAAGCATTTGGCAAGGTGAGAGAGGTGAATGAATGCCGCCTTTGAGCGATGAAGCTCAGTGCATTATTTGCACTAAGCTTCGACACAGAAGTTTCCGCCTACTCAAAGCAGCGTGTGACAGGAAAACCTCGGAAATTATGGACCGAATGTCAGGCCGTGTTTCAAGATCTTGAGACCAGCATCTCAAGGGTCTAGCGAGTGCGGTCAGCAATCATTCGTTACTCACTTGACGCCTAGCCCGCTGTGATCGATGTGGAAGGGCTTACTAAAATCTCGGCGGTGCTCTGTTTTCTACGGCGATCACGATCACTGCAATGGCGCAGGCTTAAGTTTTCATTCACTCAAAACGCGGGATTCACCTAAATTGCTCGATGCTCGACTTCGTTCGGGGTTTTCTGAATGCAGGATTGAACATGCGCAAAAGAACCAAGAAACGGGGCACCGAGTAGCTACAAACCTTGTGAGTTTACAATCGATTAGGAATGTCGCGATGAGCGGCAGACGCCACTTGCCCTTCTGTTTTGGTTTCGGCATGCCGAATATGATTAACTTGAAATAGCCGACGCGGACCGGTGTTAACACGAAGGTTATCCGTTTGTCCTTGTCTTCTCGCGAGAGCATCCCTACAGAATCGAGAACAGGTTGAATACTCCGTAGAGTTTATCATGATCTAATCAACTGAGGGACCGCTTCTTTTTCGGTGGTTCATTCTCCAACCGAGAGGAACATCGCCACTGACCTGTCGTATCGATTTCTTGGCCGTCGGCGTCGAGAACTTGGTGAGTGATGAGCATGGCCTCATGGAGGTCGATCTGAAGCTTTCTCTTGCCGCCCCAACTGACGATTACTGGTCCGTTCTGGTTCACTAGTTTCATGTTGTAGTCGTAGAATGTTTGCGTCGGACCCCAGGGAACTTCATTTGAGGGATATGGAATGAGGTATTTTCGAGCTCGCGTGCAGTTCAGCAAAAATATTGCCACATTTTGAAGAGATGCGTCGTCTTTGCCCATGTCCCGCTCTGGCCTCGCGTACACCTTGGAAGAAAACGGAGGAAGTTATAACATGGCAGAAGTTCTCACAGCTCAGGTGAGTGGAATTCGTCTGATTCTCAACGAAAAAGGACCAAGTTTGGAGTTTGAGCTCTTCCTCTGGGCCCTCATTTAGGCATCCGATCGGTATGGTTTTGATTCTCTGGATTTTGCGCGAGCACCTTGAAATAATAACGACCCTCTGTAGGGGGAGTGATTCCGAAGCAGCTGACGAGCCGATCTTCGACCAGATGACAGAAGACGTAGTTGTTGAGTGTTGAGTTTTCTACTTCTTCGGCGGGATACAATTTGAACTTGAACCTCATGTGATCGTGACTTGCGATGCGAATGTCGGTGCGCACTCGAAACTCGAGTGGGTTTTGCACTTTGGAACGAATCTTCATCGAAAACTGAAAGAAATGCGGCGTCACCTTCGGGAGCGAATTGAAGGTTTCCAAAGACATTGGAACATCCAAGAGTTGCCATCTGAAAGTACGTCTGGCGGTCAGATTTCTCGTCAAATCTATCGTTTCCCATGATTCGAGCCGGCGAATATTCCCGCTGTTTCAGACGGATCACCCCGCGGAGAAATACCTTTCATAATGGGCCTCCAGATCGTCAAAGGGAAAATGAGTCCAGATGAAAACCTCTGGGTCGGTGAGGAAAAAGTGTTCGTTGAGCTTGCGCTGGAAGACTCCAGTGTGATCTGTGAAGCCTGTTCCCCACGTCACGTCGATCAATCTCCAGCAGCCGAAGAGGAAGACAGCATTCCACGCGTGCGGAACATCCGCCCCTGGCGAGAACTGGTGCCCGGGTCTATAATCGTGGCCTTTGGCGAATCCCTGAATCTGTTTCACGCGGATACCAGCATGTCTGACGAGAGAAACGTGGATCATGTCATGAACTCGACATATTTGTCATGAAAGGGAGCGAATGATCGAGTTGACATTGAATGTCCTGGGACAGTGCTTCATTCAACTTACTTGCACATTTCACAGAATAAACTACAGTAGTCCTTGCACACTCCTTGTTTCGTCCGAAGAACGTCTTCAGGCTCAAGTTTCTCATCGATGAATTTCCAATCGAACCTTCGAATGAAGTGAATTGGATTAAATATGAGGAGACGCGACAGATGACTTTTCCTTCTGAGCTAGACCTTGACTCGATGTTGACTTTTCGAACGGATATTAAGGTGCCTCTCCGTTCGACTGCTTAGGAGCTTGATTCGAGAATGCGAAACTGGACTGAATGAAACATTATTTTCGAAGCAAAGCGGGCCGGAGGTGTATTGGAGAACGGTCTCCCATCAGAGAGGGGCAAAATGCACGCGCTGATTCGAATCATTGTGTGTAGAAGAGATTTTTTGTCGGAGCGAGTCCGTTGTGCTGTGGGATTCTCTATTTGTCGGTGCACGTTTTACAATGTACCGTGGCTGCGAGAGCGTAAACTTGAAGTGTACGTGAGGGAAACTTGGAAGTAATTACGTGACACTGTATCGATGGCTCATCGATAATTTGAGCTGTGACCTTTCGCGTTCGGATATTCAGATGAGACATCAGCTCATTTTGTGGAATCGACACAATCGAATCATGAAAATCAAGGTCTCACACAGCTCGGAGGGGAAAAAATATTATCGACGATGATCCTCGTAATCGGTCTCTCTGCGATCTAGAGCACGGTGTCATATTCAATCCCGACGATTGCTTCAAGTTTTCGGGTTCCCGTTGAATTACTAAAGGTTTAGTTCGAGATACTTACGAAATGTTATTTGTTATCCAGCGGAAAATGGCACGAACTTTGAATAGGTCGCTTCTACATTTGGACATGAGGTAATTCACAAGGCTTTCGATTCCGCCTTCTTCGATTTCCGCAGGTTCCTGTAACTCGGTTGAAATACTTCTTTAGGATCGATTCAATACTCTTTTTGAAATCGGATGCTGACGTATCGTTCCCATGATGCGTCAACGCTCCCGGAGGCTTCTGTTCGGTTCAGTGTTCCATCGCTCCACTCTCGTAGGTCTTCGTTCGATTTTGATGTTGTAATTCGCCAGCGTAAGCGAACCTTTGAACGGCTTCATGCCTCATTAGAGTCATGAAGGAGGAAGTATGGAATCAGTCGGCATACCTACATGACCGAGATGCCGATCGTCGCATCAGCCCCAGAACTCTTCCGGGCGATAAAGTAGTCACGTCGAGTGAATTGTGTTCCGATATCCTGAACCACACAGCGTAACAGCCGAGCGGCCGAGGTCCGAATTAGTCCTACCACGATATTTTCATCGAATGAACAGACGAGTTCTGTTCTGGGAAATCTATTCCATTGCACTACTCCTGTTCAGGTCGAGTTGCCATGCTTCCGAGCACAAAATCAGGAGACTTTACTGTCGAAGTTCGTTTGATGATGGAATGTTGAGGTTCTTGATCGATCTAATCTTGCCTCCTACGGAAAAGGCACGCTACAATCTCTGTGAGAGACGACCTGCACACCCTGCAGCCGACGCATTTATACTATGTGTGTTCTGCTCATCGAAACTGCGTTTGACCTTGACATTATTTATGGTGATAACTCGCTAAACCGCGATCCAGCGGCAGATCCCGTGTTCAAAGACCTGGGTCGGGGACCGGATCTTGTCAATGAGGGAACTACGAGTGGAATACCCCGCGTTCCCGGAAGTGCAATGTCGAACAAGCATTCGTCGTGGCCATTCTCGTCGCTTGAAGCCGTGTAGTAAACGTATTTCGACATGTTGAAAAACTGGTTCCTCATGACGACCGCGTCTCTCATCCTTTCACGTCAGAAGTCAGCCTCGCGCTTGCGCTCAAGCTCGTGGGATATTCCTGGAGCCTCGCTGTGACCTCGATCGCTAACCCAGGGAATTCACCCTCCAAACCCTCTCAATCAACTTGGCTGTCGACCATGACGACAAAACTCCTCTGTGGTCGGCCTTGCGCGGAGTGAGGCCATGGCCTTAGCCTCGACTTCAAGGCAAACCCCCGCGAGGTTCAGGGCGCCAAATAGGTTCAAGCCAGAGCTGATCGCTGCTAGGTCATGCGACTTCATTCATGGCGTTTGGATGTATGAAAATCGTGGATGAAGCCATTCGTCCCAGTTTCTGGTGCCGATAGACCTTCCGCCACGATATCACACCGAATTACCGAAAGATCCAACAGACGGACACATATTATAATATCGGCGCAAAATCGATTAACTATTCGGGTAATCCATCTCTCCGACGCTGTGGTCGACTGTCCGCTTATCTGACGTGCCCAATACCCATGACGTTCGCGGACAACGGCAATGCTCCGGAGAGCATGCGGCCGATGAGCCAACGATCTCGAAGAACGCTCGGAATTCCGCGGGCTTTCATACGAAATCGTCTTCAGACAACAGCTGGAATGAGACATTCCTCCTCGAAACGACCAGAACTTACCTGGCTAACGCTCTTATCGACATCATTGAAAATTCCGGGGATAGGGATCAATTCTTTCTTTTTACAGGGTGGAGGACGAGCCGCGAATTCAGCCGATTCGTCGGTCGTCACATCGTTCAAAGTCTGAACCGCGATCTCGCGCTTTTCGATGATAGTTGCCAATCTGAAATAGAAAGATTATTATTCGTGGTCTTTGGGTTTGTACAACATGACATCGGACCCAGATCGACGGGAGATCGTTCGAGCATTACACTCACGGATTGCTCATTGAAGAAAGTGTCCCGGCCCTGGAGCCTCCACCCGCAACTGTTTTCTCGAGACAATCTTCGTCTTGGAGCCGCCCGGGAGATTTGACTCCACTTCCATTCAAACTATCCTGTGCACTGTAGAACAGGTTCGAGTTCAGGCGAGAAATTCTCTACAGGCAAGGCCGGACGATGGTTTCATGCGTTGCTTCAGAATCGGAACTCACCTGCTTTGCGACATGCTATCATGGGCGTGATCCAGTTCCTGCTGTATGAAATGCAGTTCATCTTCGGTCATTCCAAAAGCGTTTGCGGCGGGAGCTCTCGATATGGGCTCGGTTTGACCCTTGAAGTCTGAAGTCACCTGAAAACGACGCCGAGCGGTGGCTGAGCAAATCTCTGCGGCTCTATCCGCGAGATATCGTATGTCTCCCAGATCGAATCCGAGGTTTTCTGGTTGGAAAGTTCTCAAGATTGCAGTTGGATGTTATTCTAGTTGACACTCACCCATTTGGAAAGATCTTCCTCGCTAGCTGTCCACTTCTGCTCCGCGGGAGTCTCAATGACCTCGTTCGCAGATAACTCCTCAACCTCGCCTTTGTCGAGCCTCTTGTCGAGAGTGCTCTCTTTATTCTCAGATTCCTCGACAGGCGACGGGGTGACGTCGTCGGAGAGTCTGCGAACCGAGTGAGACTCATCCGTTCGGCTCGGAACAAAAGGTTCGATTTCGGTTCTCTCATGTCGATGTAGTAGCGTTTGGATTTTCCTGTTGAAATTCAATCCGGAATTGAGCACCCGGGACTTCCCTCGTATTCCTCGCGCTCGATTGGTACTGACTTTGATCGAAATCTAGTTTTATTTGCGGTGAGTTTTTTCACTCTGTTTGTTCAGATGGACATGACATCATGAAATTGAATTTCGCCGTCATCAATATTTCGCTGATTTTGCGGCATTTTCGCCAAAACACAGGACATCTTGTAATCAGTTTCCTCATGGTGGATGAGTTCCACGCGCACGTTCTTGTTTGACGTTCTGTTTTGACCGGTTCGACTCAGCGACGCATGACGACCGCGTTTCAGGAGTATTTTCGACGTGTCGGCCACTGGGTGACCTTTCCGTACAACCGCTCTTTGACAATTTTTGTTTGTATCTGTATGTCCAACCCTCTGAAGCCTGACTTGCAAAGTCGCGACAAACACCTTCACTTCAACCGTGATAATTTAGTGAGGATTGCTATCTCTCGTATCCAGTTCGTCCCCGATACCAACCGACGAGGAACGAAAGTGCTAGATTTAGAATTCATCGGCTATTTCAGGAAAATTTCTCCTGCTGCGTGGACATCGATCGTTGGGTGTGTCGGAAACATGATGCTAGGTGAAGTGGTATTATTTTCGAGAGCATTACGAGAGACATGACCGGCATGCCAATGTTCCAAACGTCCTCAATTACGTCAAGGTCATGACTTCCGGGGCGTGGATGTTTCAGTACAGAGCGACATTTGCTGTGCTGTTGGATGCTTTAGCTTCGAAGTTCTAAGATTGAGTTCCGCTTACTTGTTCGATGAATAATCGTACTGACGTAAGGTCTGAACTGCCGCGTCAATGATTCCGATGTCTTTCAGATGCAAGTGAGTCGTTGTCACAATCTCTTCAACCCGATGCATACGTTGAGGCCACCAGCTTTCCTCGGCACACGACATCGTTTCGTCCAAGTCCTCGTCTGACAAATAGGAACTCGGGTAATCCACCTGTGCGCTCTGGTCTTGAAGGTCTTGCATTGATGCCTGTCGGTGATCAAGCAGCGTTCAGTTATGACAACCTCGTGCAGAACCCTAGTCTGAGATAGTACCAAAACTTATCTAGAAGCTCCCATGACCTCTGCAGACAGAGGTATAGCGTTCCGCTCTGTCCGCTCTGTTGAGGTCGGAGATTTTGTTGTTTGAGCCGCGTCAGCTCCCATTTCAAGGATGAATAATAAGGGAGCCCGGCACACCCAGCTGTTTTCCGTTCTCCCTTGGAGAATGGGGAACATTCAGTGGGTACGCTGGCATGTGACGTCGTTTTGCGGAGTCACGTGAAAATGAAGTCAGCTAGTTAATTATCGTATGACTGTCCAGTGTCGGAATGCTCTTGCTGCTTGTATGGACATGTCGAGATATACTCTCTGGTCTCTTCGGCAGTCCTTTCTGGAACATTTGGAATGAGTTCCTGATCGCACCGGAGCATCGAATAAAATTTACGGCCCAGTCACAGGTGAGGGACAAGATTCAGGAATTGAATCTTTTGAGTGATTGACGTTTGGAATTCGAGGTCACTCAGTGAGGAGGAACGACTCGTTTAACACGTCTAGTGTATTATTCACCGCGCCGAGCTTTGTCACGTGCAGGCAAACTGAGGTTAGGAGGAAAGCGTCGTAAATTCCTGCTATCAAGACTCTCGCGATCTGAAAATCTGTGTGTTTATGCGCTCTTCATGCTTGTGTTCTTTGCATTGTACTTAGAGGTTGCCGCTTAGGTCGAGTCTCGTGAGGTTCGGTCAAATCACAGGTTCCAGGCTTGAAAATCTGAGAGAAAACACCACAGGAGTTTTTGCCAAAAAGACGGAGCTGAAATTCTCGCGATGATAAGCTCTTGGTGATGAATGAATACAAAGCCTGTCTCGTGAACTCGACGATAAACACACGCGAGGTCATAGCGTAGATTACCGTGATTCATGACCCGTTACATCCTACCAAAATGAGGAACTGAATTTTGTTATTCGGTGATCTTTCGAAGAATCCCACACATCAGGGAACGCCTGGAGAGAACAAATGCGGATGATACCTCGGCATTGCTCCAACCCACGACCATTGGGCCGCGGCTGAGCACCCATCAACTGCTCTGACTGAGTGAACGAATGAGCCATCATGGAGATCTTGAGGGAACGTCCATTCTTGCGAAACTACAAGTCCGATAACATCGCGACTAACGGCTTGGGTCCCAGCACTCCGGAAAAAAGCCCTCGTTCCGGGAGACACTTCGCCGTATCGTTTTTCTCAAAAGTTTCCATCGATGTTCGATATGGTGCAGCGAGAATCGCAGTCGGCGCGTGTTTCTCACCTACCTGAGTTTCGGCGTGACGCATTATGGCCGCCGGCTTTGTTTGGCCCAGAGTGAAAGGACGATCTCCGGCTCCTGGGTTCCAGTCCGCCGTAACTCTGGGCGGCTCTCCTTGCGGTTGAACCTTACTCGCCCCACAGCCCATTCTGCACATCAGCCACAATCCAGAGGTGAAACTTCACGCAAAAGCTCCACCTCGACACTTATCCTCCGGCTCCGCGCTCGACAGAACAGAGTTGCTTCTTCCGCTTCCTGTCCCTATAGCTGGACTTCCAAGGCTAGAGAGCGATGACGGCGATCTGAACCGTTCGACGATGTCGCCAGAATTGGATGTCGAAGACAAACTACACGGGAATTCTTCAGAGAACTTATCCCGGTTGAAGATTCCTCTGCACAGGTATTGTTGGCGGGGCCATGGGGTCAGTCGTGTGAGCTTCAATCGTCGTGAGGGCCTTGTATGATAGTGTATTGTGTCTACTCACGTAGTACAACGAACTTCCATGCCCACAGCACCGACGGGCGAAGGGTAACTCTCGCCTGAGTCAGCTCGCTTGTTCGCGTACTTTCCACTCACTATCTATCTACCTGCACTGTCGGCCAACGGCTCCAATGTCGTTCAGGCTCCGAGTGTAATAGCATGAACGCCGTGGAAGCGTCTTCACTATCGTTTGCCGGAGGCACGTAGTTCCCAAGTTTAGAAAACAGAAATAAAGAGTTCGATGCATGACTTTCTCATTCAAACAGGGCTTCAGTACGACGTCGTAAATGACTACGACCGCCAGACAACGACCACGAAATAGGACTCGATTTCGAACCAATCTCACTAAAAGTCTTCCTTCTGGACTCATGCGACGAGAGTGGCCTCAGCCAACTGTTTTCTTCGGAGAAAACGCGTGAAAAACACATGAAGACGAATATTCGAGTATTTCCCAAAAGCGATCGCGCGTGGGATGATGCCCCCCAGAACAAGTAGACGCCGTGCCATCCGAGAAAGGCTTACGATTCAAGGTGACCTCCGTCTGAGCTTGCCGCAATTCATTCACCGTTCAAGAACGTCATGGAAACGATGCATCTCGAGTCGCTCGGAAGCGCCGTTCTTCTCTTTGTCTGAAGCTCTCCACCTGCTGGCTCTTTTTTTTCTAGAACCTTTCATCGTACCAAATCCCATCCCTCGTATTTAGTCACGGAAATATTCCTTGTTCCCACTATCCGTGGATCGTGATTGTGATCGGACTTCACCTACTGTTGTGCGGAGTAACCTTGAAAACGTCGGTCACGTCAGGTAATCTCGAGACCGGAGCGTCCTTCACCTCATTTGTGGGACGATCGGACGAAGCGACACAGAGCGTTCGCAGTTGTCAAGGTAATTGAATGCTCTCTCATCTGGTTCCGCTACTGCTGCTATAGTTCCTGACACATCTCCAGCCATCGCCGCCCCAATATTGTGAAGAGACATCCGAAAAATAATCGGCGTGAAACTGCTCGATATCGGATCGGATGATCTACCTTCACGATGCCTATCAGAACATTAAACAGGCCTGAATCTGGGATCCGCGATCAATCTGTTGGGGGTTTGTTAAGACATGCGTGGAATAGAGCATGAAAGTTGTGCTAAATGCTACGCAGCTTATCCTATAGTTTTCGTTGATGCATGTTAAGAACAGGCCGTGACGAGCATATACACTCTGTTGCAAAATTATGCGAGCACCCGTGTTTTTCATCATAACTTTTGAACGATACGCTCGATCACAGTGGAATTTGTCACGATAGTTAGGTCTCCGACCTAGGTCAAAGACTCCATCGCCAGAATCACGAACTTCCATTTCGGTGGAGTGGGACGGTGGAAAAACGCGAAATCGACTACTTTCATTTGTTGCAAAATTATGCGCGCACCCCCATTTTCCTCCAAAATGTTTGTTTGAAGCGTTCGATTGTGTTCAAATTCGTACTCTACTGTGAATCCCTCGGTCTCGGGCATGAATGCACCGCTGGAGCACCCGAATTCTGACTTTTGAATGGGAAAATCGAGGAAAACGCGAATCTAACGATTTTCATCCACCGAGTAACGTCCAACATGTTATTCATTGTGCAAACTCGATAAAAAAATAAATTTTATCTCTTCCAAGACTTTTTGGTATATGTTTCACCGCTCTTTATTAATATTCGGTCACATCTCCTTGTTCGATGCCTCCCTGTGGATGTAATTTATCGGATTCTCGTTTTTCTCGTTTTGTCCATGGAACAGTCGGAATCGACTGTTCCAGCGGCGCAGTGATGCTCAGTCCGGACTCCAGAGTTAGGATTCACAGTAGAGTACGAACGTCAACACGATCAGGAACTTCAGACAAATATTTTGTAGGAAAATGGGGGTGCGCGCATAATTTTGCAACAAATGAAAGTAGTCGATTTCACGTTTTTCCACCGTCCCACTCCACCGAAATGGAAGTTCGTAATTCTGGCGATGGAGTTTTTTACCTAGGTCGGAGACCTAACTTTCGTGACAAATTTCACTGTGATCGAGCGTTTCGTTCAAAAGTTATGATGAAAAACGCGGGTGCGCGCATAATTTTGCAACAGAGTGTATACCTCTCATGGACGTTCTCCATCTTTAATTTTTGCGACCCGGCTTCGTCTAAACCACTGATCGGCAACCTTTTTTCTGATGTCACTTACACCCCCCCAGGGGGGCGTGCCGCCCCCGGTTGCGGAGCGCTGGTCTAAACATTGGATGGAGACTTCGTCAAGATTTTGCTAAAATTCAAGATCATCTGCGAGAAAAGCGTGAGCCTGGCTCGGTGTTCTACGGTCAGGCCTCGCAATCGTATCGGAGAGACGTCACGCTAGTTTGATCCAGTAATCTAGCGGGACATGAGGCTTCCCGAAGCGCCGCGACCTCTTTGGTTCTTCGCCTAATTCCATATTTGTCGCGCCGATGAACTTCAATTCCATCGCACTCAGAGATACATTCGGATATCTAAGCGAGCCAGCGTTGATGTCGGGTCCTGGGTCCTGTCGGGCGTTAAATCATCAGTCTGACCATGAGAGGATTTCTGTTGCCCTGATAAACTGGATCCCGCGCCCGTCAATCTTCGAGATTCTAGATCTAGCTGGAAAGCATCCTTGAATAACCATCACCCGTTCACTGAGGGATTTCCTGGAGCTTTTTCGCACATTACGAGAAGCTTCATGAGCTCATTTGTCGACACCGTAAAGTCGTGAGAGATGAACACCTAGTTATGCGTACCAACAAAGACAACGTTATCCCCGATGCGCAACTCTTCCTTCACTTCCCTGTTCCCGAGTGTGGAAATCATGCCCCGAATCCACTTTTTCGTCTATACTGATTTAAATGAACTTGTACTGATTCTACCAAAAGCTAGATTGCTTGTCGCTCCCGGCCGCTTCCCGGCTCATTCCGAAGTAGACCCACGTGACACCAGACCGTGACTATTCCCAACCAAGCTTGTATAAGTCTGAAACTTCGTATGTTGGATATATTTTCCTCCTCCAACATGGTTGAGCCGAGAACCTTCCCTGTTATATGGGGAAGATGCGGTTGCTGCATCTCCTTTCAAACCTTGATGAACGTACAAACAGTTCGGACGAACGAGCATGCCTGGGTTATGAGAGAATGTCCTCAATTTTATTACGAAAATGTTTCAATATCAAAATATCTTGTCGTCTGTCCTTGGCATTATATTACAGATCATCTGCTCTGAGTTCTTTCAGTTCGTTATATTACCCACGAAACTTTTCAGACTTTCTACGATCGCCGGGAAATTAGACAGTAATCTGCTAATAGCATAAATTATGGAAAATAATATCATCTAGTTCTCGCGCATACACATATACATGATTTTAAATGTGTATATATATTATTTCGATTAACTTAAGAGTAAATGTAGGCACGAAACGATGTCTTCAAAATCAGACGATGAAGCTTCGCGACTTCTACAGAAACTAGATGCCTCACATTGTCACAAGGTCAGTGCTTTCGGTGACACAATTTTCGACTCCGTGATCTTTTAAGAAATTTACAAAAGGGTAGCGACATCACGCTCTTCATGACATGTGATGCTCTTTCAGAATCAAAATTGATATTACTATTAAAGTCCGGATTCAGGGCAGAGGAAAAGTTCTCACGAACTCATTCATCACTCGACGACTGAATTTCAACACTGAGTTACGAAATTGCGTGCGACCACCGTGATGTACTCGACCAGAAGAGATTACGGTCTCCGGGTGACTTTTACATTATCTTGAACAAGGTATTAATGATGGACATGACCGCTATTATTACTTAAAATAAATTAAAATAGGAGAATAACGCTAGCACTACTATGGATCATCTAGATAAGCTCTTGCTACCATGTCAATGAGTTCTCAATCTATTCGTTGATGAAGGTCGATATGATTTGGCGAAACCTCGTCGACGAATTTCTCCATCCCATGGCTAACATCATATTGAAATAGCAAAACAGGGTTGTTCGTCGACGACCAAGACACGAGCGTGGTGAATTATGATGTCTAGCTAAAATTGAGCTTTGGAAAAAAGTTCCGTCCTGCCCTAATAGATAGTCCAGCAGAAGAAATTCAGAAACTCGACATCTTTGGCAGTGTGTATCGTGCTGTATGTCGTTAGGACTTTTTCGTCCTTAACCGGGATATGTGATATGGATTGATCAGTAAATACTCACAACAGTGTGACTGACTACCTTTGGCTGAGCAGCTTTGAAACAGCGCTTGGAAGCTGACTTCCGAAAAATGTCGCAAGAGTTCTGTCAACTCCGCCTCGCTCCACGTCATCAACAGTAATAAATGGTTATTATGTCTGAGATCAGTTTGTCCGTTAATCGATTCGCGCACAGAGTCGCTCCCATGATGAACGCTGCGCAGATTCCAAGCTAGGTAGTTCAACAACGAGAAGCATAGGTACACAGTTTTGAAAGGCTTTCACTGCGGTGTCCGGTGAGGAAACACTATATCTTACGAATTTTTTGATTTGAACTGTGAACCCCGCGGCCTAGGTCAGAGATTTTCGATTGGAGCCCTTTTCTCAAATCCTCTCCGGTTTGATTCTCAAGACCCAGGCAACCGTTTGCAACAGACCGCTTGGCGGTCGGTCCATTACGACCTAACACGTTGACCATCATCAATTTGTTCGTACTGTTCCCAAGTGCTGGAGTGTTCCAGGAAAACCGTACGCAAGTTCACAGATCGTCTTTGGTCTTCATCAACGCCATTGAAGAGATCGAAGCCCATCAAAGTAGTTCTATCACTAATGGCCGTCATGCATCGAGGAAATTTCTTCGTCCTGGCTCTGCGGGGAATTGAGCGCCTCCTTTTTAGGACCGAAAGCGAACTGAGCTGCCAACGTCTGGATAGAATATGTGATCATGTTCAGATGTGCAAGAATCTCTCGTTGAAATAACAGTTGGGCTTCTTGAGCAGCTTTCTGATCGGCGATGACCCGCTGTAGAATGTTGTGGATTTTCTTCTGCTCGGCAGCGGTCTGAGTACAGCTGTTGCAATTCGCTTTGGGCGCTGGAGAAGTTTTCATCGCTGGAAGCTGGACGAGGGGATTCGCCATTCCGAAGAGCATGCTCGGGTTCAATGTCAGGTGACTCGATAGGGCTGGAAAAAACGGTAAATTAATGAATTTGGGGTGATCGCTCACGAACTAGTTCGGTACACCTATCCATCAACAAGTAGAGCTCAAGTAAAGCTTGTGAAGAGACAATTCGAGCAACACCTACCGTGGGGAAAACTCGAGGGCAGCACAGAAGACTGGCTCTGGGAGATTGTTTGAACAGGTGTGCAGTTTTGGCTCGAGCGGGGCGGCGTCCTTGACACGGGTGGGGACCGGGAAGGTGGAGGGGTTTTCTCCTTCTTGATCGTCAACGAGAGCGGGCCGCTGGGAACGGTGTGCTTCTCCGATTCTGGATTGTTCGATCTGGCTTCTTCACCGTTCTCCGAATGCCCGTCGTGGTGTTCGTGTTCGTTTTCCGAATGACCATCAGGCACTTCGGCGTTGCAGGACATCGGACTTTCGGACGCTGTAAGGAAGAAGAGAACCCGTTTAGCTTCGTGCATCGGAACGGCGTATACTTCCATCTAGATTCACTCAAACGGGAGAACGAAGACGAAAATTTCTCACAGGAGAGCGAGTTCGTTGAGAATTTGTGAAAAAATTGATCGACCAGTTGCTGATAACTCGAGGTGGGTCGTCGTTGCTGGGAAATGCTCGCTCTGCGCTTGAAGTGAGAGCCTCGAAAACCTAACGGTTCTCGGAGATCGTTGTGAAACGCGGCGTTCGGATGTGAATTCTCGCCCCAGCCCTCGCCCCTTGTCTCTGGTGACCCCTTCCGCTACTCAGGTCCCCGACTCCCCTGTTACCCCCAGCGCGCACGAGACAGCACGCAACGGCGCCAGTTGAACTCTGTCATAGGCGTGCATGGGTTCGTTGTTCAACCCTTCCCAGTCCCTGACTTACTGTCAGATTATTAAAGTCGATCGACAACTTTTCGCTCGTCATACCGATCAATGCCTGCTCCACGAAGCTGACTGAGCTCAAAAAGTGGGATGCATGAGAGTGAGCTCAGGCAAGCTTGTGGAGTTATATGCGTCCTTCCCTTCCTCCAGGGCGTTCTCCGAAGGGGCCAAATCCAAGTGTGGGACTCCGTTAGCGAGACGATGACGACAACACCAACAACGGCGACAACGACCAACTGATCGGCCAGGTGTTCTTCTGGTGCTCCCACACTCTCTATATGCCTTTGTATGCCTCTCTCCGCCTGCCTGCCATCCGTCTGCCATCCAGCCAGCCAGTCAAGCTTTCGATGGCACAGAGTCTGGGCGCTGAGCGTTAGTCGACCCTAATCGGAGCTTGAACCCTCACTTCATGCAACGCGCAAAGCCAGTCAGCAAGTTTATTAGAGTTGTAGCTCCTGTAACATTTGGCCTGATCGCTGTTTTACGAGCTGAGGATTGTCTTCCGCAGTTTCGTGAGAGAAACTTGTTATGGGTCGCGCTCAGACTCGAAAAGGTGGTCACTGCCGATGATTTGTCTGAGCTCACTTTTCGCCACAAAGTATTAATCATTTTTAGATCTCTGATTCTCCTACGAATCGCGGGGAAGAGGTCAGGTTCCTCGGATTTTGCCGGGGAAAAGCGCAAAACTTCCCAGGTTTTCTTGCGTGCGCCCAGTTTGGTCGCGAACGATTTCGAAAAACGTGCGTCTCTCACGAAACGCCCTCGTCTTCTTCGCCTAAAAAGGTTGAACTCTGGTCTTCGCTCGGGTCGGATTCAACACAGCGTCTTCCGGACAACTTCCTCAGCAGTGCCGTCACATGCTTCTGCATCCGGGTTGGATGCACGGGCAGACTATTTCTTGGTGGGCAGTGTCGTGCTACCTCCAATTTTTGTTGAATTTTCCCTCAACCCGGACTCTGTCAGTTGATCAGACAGTTGCCCGTCTGTCCGTCCATCCGTTTCTCCCTCTGTCGGTTGGACGGCCGGCATATCCGTGCGTCCATTTATCCGTCATCCTAGTCCGTCTGTAAACCCTCCCAGCAACCAGGTGCAGAGTATCCGGCTCGCTCGCTCGCCCGCTCTCGCTCATTCGTTTTTCGGAGTTGTAGTACGGCGAAGTGCACATGATTGGAGCGACAACGCATACACCAAACGGCCCATCGGAACATCTGGGCAGTGTTTGGGGCATATCGCCTCCACGGTCACCGCCAACGCAGCGCCAACACCCTCAGTGCCATATGTTCATGTCCTCAAGCGACTTTTATCTCTTTCTCTCTTTCTTTCGAATCATTCGCTAAGCGTTGACTTCGAACCCGAACGGTTTTGACGAGAGCCAACTGAAGCGACTTTCTTCATGGTTGCAAGCTGTGGTGAGATCAGGCATCACGTACGGGAGGTGTCATTTGGTTACGCGGTTTCGTAGTTCTTCGTTTCATGGAAGCAGAGCGGCGGACAGAAGCAAAACAATGCTCGAGCCCAAACGCGAAAATCATAGAAGCTGCGCTGAAAAGCTTCAGCTGTACGAAATCGGTCATGAGTCCGGTTCTTCGGGAGACGGCCTCATCGATGTCGATTGAAAACTTTTGGGGACAAAGTTACAACTCCGTCCCCAGACTCGCGTTTCGAGTCTCACGTGATCATCTGGGAGGCATTGAGCTGAAGCAGGACTTGAATACAATCCAGAATGACTTTCATGATTTTGAATGGCAGGACTGACGAACGAGTGCAATGAGATTTCTCGGCTCAGTGGCGAATCCGTCGACGACCTGTTCAACCACCCGCTCAGTTGCCTGGATGACTGGCTGGCTGGATGGATGACATGCTGCCCGCTTGGAATCGTCGTGACTCCGGCCCGAACACTGGAAACAGTCGGGAACAATGGCAGGAGCACCAGGGAGCGTTCGACTGCACCAGCCGTGGCAGAAAGTCAAGTCAACGCCATGAGGGGGAAAACAGACCGGCGAAGCAAGCGGCCGAGCGGACAGACGGGCGGGCGGCGGGCGGCCAGTCGCTTGGCCCGATGGCCGCTCGGCCGGCCAGCCAGCCATCAGAATAACTATCCAGCAGAGCAGCAGCAACAGCCAGTCCAATGGAGGATTGTTGCCTCCCCTGGTTTGCGGATAGGAAACTGTTACATTGAACTTGCTTCACTCTGTTCTGGCTTTTTCTCTGGGTCAGACAGCGGTTATTCACCCCGGCCCGCCGGCTGCTCCCGTCAGTCGGCCGGTCGTCGGGCCGCCAGGCACGCTGGCCCTTCAAGCGCCGACATTCGTTCAGCCGTCGTTGCCGCGGCTGATGTTGTTGTTGGCAAGCAATGTCAATGAACGCCCTTGCGAAGGAAGTTTGTTGACTCCGCGCGAACAGCCGGTCGCGGCCAGCAACCGGTGGTGGTGGCGCCGTCGCTTGCTTGGGCGTCACTCAGTCAGTCTTCTATCCGTCAGTGAACGAAACGGCAAACAGACCCGCAAGCGGTTACCGACCGGCAAAGACTTAGAATGCGCCCAACTCTAGATGGGGCGATTTGAGCACAAAGTGAAAATTACGATGTGTGCAAAATTCCTGTCAGCATTCACGAAATCCACAGAAAGCGCGAAGGAGACGGTCGTGAACGAGAGGCAGAGGCACCGTTTACGATCGAGGGCATTCGAGAGTCAGTTTGACAGATGCGGTGGAGAAAAACGAAAAGGAGGCCCCATTTTCGAACCTTGGGAACTCATTTCGTCAACTCAGCGGTTGTGAGAGTTTTCGCTCCTTGACCTTTTTTTGCATTCATAGACGAAACTGAGACATCGAACGTGAGACCCCGCATTGGTCGATTATCGATGCAAGCCTGTCCAATGGCCAGTCGGTAGACTCGCCAAGATATTTACGATGGGGTAAAAGTGAACCGGCACCTCTGACTGTCCTCATCACAACAAAGACAACAATTGGGGTCGGTTGGACTTCATTCCTCCAGCAATATGAAAATTGCCGAATCATACTCAAAGTTTCCTCTTTCCATCGTGCCCGAGGAACTATTGGCTATGATAGGCTTTCTGGTGATCACGCGTTTGAGATCGACAATGTACACTAATTGACTAATTCAGAAGCTATAGCCTCACCCAGACTTGGCTCGCTAAGAAGGAGCAAACGGACTAGTGACTGTCTGGCTGACTAGCTCGGTTTGGTCGGCGATAGACGGCGACGATACGGTCCTCTGGATCGATTTAGAGAGCGCTTTCTCCAGCGGCCCCCAGAAACGCTCGCTCACTCGTTGTCTCGCTCTGCCTTGCTACCAGATGACTCAGAGGGGGCCTCACCTCCTCCAGAGCAGCAGCGGCGTGGGTTTCATTCAGTATTCAACATATAGAAAGAAGTGGAGGGGTACCCCGACGACGAGGGGTGGAGTGGCCCAACTAAGCAAGAAAAACCTTCTCGATCTCTCTTTCTCTGTTCCTCTATGGTTTTTCTTTCCTCTCTCGCTCTCTCTCTTTCACCGGTTTGCTAGCTCTCTCGTTCATTCTCTATCCACTATGTATAGTCTTCATCTGGTCCAAGGTTTAAAGCTCTTCCAGTTCCATTCACAAAAGATGTACCGTTAGCTGAGATCAATCAGCTCATATGAGAGGTTCTTTCCCGTACGATTCTCCCTGAATCCAGAGTCCACATAGGAATAGAGAACGGCAAACAGAACAACCACAAGTTATGATTCAAATAACTCATACCGTTTCCAACTTGGAAATTGTTGGGAAAAAGCGTTCGTTGAGCGAGAAAATGAAAAGAGAAGTACCGAGTGAATGTTTTAACTGAGCGGAAACGCTCGTGCAGGAGAGCGCTTGAAGTGCAGCTTTCGCAATACGCCCGTCACAAGTCGGAAACCTCGAGACCCTCTCGAAGTGAAGCCGTCTCAAGCCCTCGGCTGAAGGTTCGTGACCGGTTTCAAGCGCTCGCATTTCAGGCCACTCAACTCCTGTATATGTATCGTACCTCGGCAGCCAATCACCAACTCAATGTTGCATGTCAATATCAAATGACTGACTGTGAGCTCTTTTGCATATCACCTCTTTCTCGCGCTCTCTCGCTCGCCCGCCCGCCCGCCGAAACAACCGACTTACCGACCGATGAGGACGAATCTCCCTACCAACCGCCCTGCTTGGCCGAGCGTTCGCCCAACTGGTTGAGTCCCTTCATATGCCGTCCCCCTGTCATATTCCTCCAACCCGACTCGCCCCGTCTCTCCTCCTGAATCTCATCCTGGTCCCCCTATCCTGACTGCCAGACAGCCGGGCAGCCGAGAGCAGAGAAGTTCCTCGAGAGAATGCGACGAAGGCCAATGTATGAATGCATTTTGATCGAGACACGCGTTCTGGGATCGAGTGCTACCACCAGTATGCTGATTCGTCGGTCAACGAGAAGCGAAAGAAGTGCTTTGTCAAAATGGGGACCACAGTAATGTGCCGCGTACCGCGAACTCTACAGATTACTCTATGGCAGTCGACGGCGGCTTATTCCCGGCAGCGGTGGAGCCTCCGAGCAAAGGGGCTCCTACCGGATGCGAGTCCAGACGGGTCGGCTGAGAGACGGACGCTTCTAACCAAACCAAAAAGCAAGCCTGCCAGCGTAGCTCCGACCCTTGCCAGCTCGCTATCCGCTCTGTTCGATTCTAAGGACTTTATGGCTGCCTCGGAAAACACCGAAGAAATCCCCTCAAGACACCCTGAGCTATCCTTAAGTACGACCGTGCTTGATGAAACCGTTATGTGTCTCTTCTGGGACATGCAAGAAGAACGGGAAAGTTTCGAGTCGATACTCACTTGGTTCGTCATCGTCCGGATACGACATTTCGGTTGAAAGTACGTCGGCTGGATAATACGATTCACTGAGACTTCTCTCCGAGAGCGAATTATTGTTGTTATTGTTGTTGTTGTTATTGTTCACTATCGCCTTAAGCTTCTCCGTGTTTTGAATGGCGGCCTGTTGGATCATACTCGGCCGAGTGTAAGGAGACCTCCCGACGATGGCGCTCACTCTTGCTGTGAACTCGCCTTGCTTGTGTTCTCGAACATCACGCTTCAATCTCTTCAAGCGTTCTCGAACCTGCATCGGACTCCTTTCGAATCCTTGCCCCCGTAAAAGATCGGAAATCGTTCGATAAATCGATTGGAACTTCGGCTGCATCATCGGAGCGGTGTTCTTGTCGAAGTTTGCGTCCTCTTTCGCCATTTCGATCTCGAAAACATCAAGCAACAAAGACGTCTCCTCCCGAGACCAAGAGCTTCCACGACCGCCGAATTTCTGAGCGTCGTTGACGGCAGCCGCGGCCGCCGCTGCAGCTGCAGCAGCTGCTGCTGAGACGTTTTTCACGGCACACACAGAAAGATCTGTGGGCAGTTGGTAGGTCGTGAGTTCCATTGTGGTTGTTGTTGTCCGGGGAAGTCTTCACGGCAGAAGCGGCACCATAGAAGATTTTCAGAGTCGCAAGCGAAACTGCTTCGTCAGACGTTGTTCAGATTGTCGAGCTTTTGCCGCTTTGGATGGCCGGCGAGGTTCAACGACCGCTGGATGTCGCGGCCACAGTGCGAGAAACGCGGCCCTGCTGCTGCTTGCCGTGTTGCGGCTGTGTTCCGATTTCCAATGAACAGCAGCTAGCCCCTGCGAAGTGGAAGCCTATTTCCCCGCAGGTCAGTCGAAGCTATCCGAAGAGCACTTTTTTTTCTCGGAGATGATGCGGTGACGCCGATCGCCAACGACAGTAGTCGTCAATGGTCACCTTCGAAACCTTGAAAATCTCGATCCTCGCAGCTTAAAGCCTAGTCTAAAGTTGAAGCGGTTTTCCAACAATCAAGGTAAGGTCGTTCAATGACCTCTTTCGGGCTGCGGCGGCGGCGGCAGCGACGAGTGGAACAGTTTTCCTGTTTCGCGTCGGTCGGTGTGAACGGCTCTATGGAGAGATTGTCAACGATGATCTTCCGGGACAGCCTGGAAATGTGTACACAGTTGGAGTTAGTTCCAAACGCAAGAGGATCTCGCGCAGCCCTATTGGCTCATTTGATTGTTCATGCGTTCCGTCTTTCGGTAGCTCCCGGCCACCAAGAGCAGAGTCGACAGCGGCCGGCCGGCCGGCCGGCGCGGCGACAACGGCAGCAACAGCAAACAGTCCAAGAGGCCGATAACCTCTTCCGCATTGCGGTGGCGGTGGTTTCCATGCGGTAATACACACACTCTCTGAGATCAAATAACAACATTCGACGCGAGTGACGGGTTCAATCTAACCAAAGCGTTATTAGAAAACCAAAACCACAAGTTCGACGGTTTGGGTGAATTGAAAACGTCTCCGCCTCAACCAAGAAAGCCTCATTTCAAGGCTAACAGAGCCCACGATGCCGGGCAGAGCTTGCGAAACTATCCGAGTTTCCGAAAATCAATTTTTGAGTTCTTTCTAGAAATTCCTTCAAGTATCCAAAATTCACGGTATGTAGCCGGAGCCTCGATCAATGGAGAGAGTTTTCTCATGCCTCTCGAGTACAGAACGGCGAACCGTGTACAAAGTCAGAGGAAGCTGTAGGGGAAACGAGCGTTTTCTTCATCGGATCTCATCTTCAGAGTCAGGATGAGCATGAACGGCCCTCGAAGTCTTAAGTTGTATGCTATGTCTGGCGACTGGCGGTGGTTACTCCCCCTACGGTCGCAATCGGATGCGGAAACGAAAAGTCGTTGCCCCTCCGCGGAACCAGGTGTTGCTCATCTGGTGTACGACGCGAGACTTCAACCTCCTTCTTCTTCTTCTTCTTCTTGGCTTGCCTACGGCTAAGCGTCGCTTCCGGCGGTTGTAGTACCCTACTACAACTACCTCCACGACTACTACTACTACTACTACTACTATGACGACGACGAAGAAGAAGAAGAAGCGGAAGGGAGGAAGGAAAACGTCTACGCGTACGGCATGAGCCCAAGTACCAGTCTCACCTATCGGCGGCTCCCATACGAGTCTACGGAACGAAGCAACCGCCAGCCAGTCAACAAACGACCATCTGGGGTTCGTCCCGGACAGAGTCGCTGCTGCTGCTGCTGCTACGACTGTTGGTGCACGGGAACAGCCAGTCAAGCTCCGGCTGCCGCGGCTGACTCTCGGTTGTTGTACCGTTACACAAAGGGGCACACGCTTCAATGGTTGTCGAGTGAGCTTCAGCCAACGCTAGCAGCCAACCAACAGCCGCGGAGCTTAACACTGGGCTCTAGCGCCGAAAGCAAGATAGCAAGAGAAACTCCGAGGGCTGCTGGTAGCGGCGGTGGCGGTGGTGGTGCTACAACCCATTTGGACAGATGGCTAGAACAAGAAGCAAGAGGCACCCTAGGGCTGCGCTAAGCGTCCAACTGGGGTTTGGGGGCGAGTGAGGCAGTGATCGATCAAGAGACTTCAAACCCGCGCCGGCAAAGCTACCTCAGTCGCATGTCCGGAAGCTAACATTCGAAGATTCTTCTGGAAGATGGATTTCGTCTTTATTCCGCATGGCTCGTCGAGCTTCAGTACTCACAGCAGGTCGTCAAACCCGTTCGTAACTCTGTAATCCCCTGCGATAGGTAACGGCGAATCTCGATCCCACCGAGTTGCGAATGCAAAAATCCGCCGAGCATTCTAACGGTGTTTTCAAAGTTCACAGTAACAGGGCGAAGTCGACGTTCCTTGACATGTCAGCCTAATGAACTGATTCTTTGCCGTTTATTGATGTCGCCCACTGTATGATCGAATTGAGTGCGATCTCTTCGCTGGCTCGGGATCAAGGGAGCGGAAAGAAGAGAAAGGAAGAGGGGCGAGCAAATATTCCGGGAAATGGATGGATTCAGATCCGCGATTAGTCTCGTGTCTGTAGTTCAGCTCGTTTGAGGAGAGCAGCTTTCTCACGAGGATAGTCGATACTGGCTGATGCCTGCTTGCTTGCTTGCTTGGCTGGCTGGCTATTCCCTACCCGGTCGACCTTACTTCAGACGACCCCATGCGGGGGGCCAGACGGGGATCGTCGGGGACCGACCGAGCAAGCAAGCGAGCAAGTAAGCAACCAACCGCCCGCCCGACAGACGGACAGACCAGCCAACCGCCCATACCGTCTGCCTGTCTGCAGCCAACCATCTCCCCAAAACAAGGAGGGAAGTACCGGGGGACCGACATGGGGGATTTATGGGGAGCGGAGAGACTGGGGCGCTTGTTGCACCTCGGCGTGTCTGGAGTTTTGTGAGAGCGAAGGAGCTGGCGCGAAGGAAGAGCAATGACCTCGTCAAGGGCCGCCAAGGTAATGCAAGCACTCATCTTCAGTGGAAATTCATTCGCTTTTCTGCCTCGCTCTCTCTCTCTTCCTCACTCAGTTGCACAGATTTCGACATCAGAGAAATCTGTTCCGGTCGCAGAAAGCGTAACTTGTGACGTCTGACTTGAGAATCCACGAAATCGGCAGCGCTTGATGCGGACGATTCGAGTCATTCGACCGGAAAAAGTTTACGGAATCATCAAAATCCACTCTGAATCGTACAACACAATCACAATAATCAATCATGGATTGCGTTTTTCCGGCAGTTGCAATTCTAGAATATCCCAGTTACTGTTGCAGAGGGTTTCGCATGGAATCCGTGGACAGATGAACTTGTTCAAGTTGATGCGTTCATTCCAGCGCTATGCTTGTGGAAAACACGCCATAGTTGAGTGACCCAATCGTCCTTATTCTGTAGTGAACAATCTGGCTATGACTAATTTCTGTTTCATAACCCATAATTCACTGACTAACTCTCTCTTCCTAGTTGTCATTGTATGTAGAACGTCGTCGCGCACCTGAAGCAAACATCGTTGCTCATGCGGAGTCATTTCATGATCTTATCTCCTCACTTTCTCTTTCGAAATATACGTCAGTCAGGCAAACACGGAAGCATTGGAAAGGAGTTCGTTTTTCTGCGCCGCATGCTTAGACTGAACTTTCGAGCGAATAATGAGTTGTATCTGCGCGCTGGGTAGTAAGTGTCAATTTATCATGAGTTAAGTATCGATTTCTCCGTAGGTTTGCTCTGTGACATACATCGCAAAACAGAATGAAACCGGAACAATCGTTTTAGCTCTCATCAGATGATATTTGTTGTGCGTTTTCAACGATAAACAAAAACAAACGTAGTGAATGCAATCGTGTCCGATTCCCGCACATGGATCGCGAGGTACATTCTGAGTTTGTTCGAAGCATGAGTTCCCTCGTTGCGCTCAAGGATACATGCCCGAATACGCGATTTTCATACATGGCATTCTTTCTTGATCATTATGAGGCTCGTACCGTATTTCTGGTGATAGACCGCTGACTCGCGATGTTGCGTAACACACAGCAAGCCTTTGAGTCGGCACGATTTTTCTAGGTCGCGCCACAGTACGGAGAAGAGACACAGAGAACAGATCGCCGAACGGATAAGAGAGCAAGCCACGAGAGTCATATCGTGCATCGCAAAGACCACCAGGAGGAGTTTACGGAAAACTCGAGCGACTAGGAAGAGAGATCCTCGGAGATTTAGAGGAAAAGAAAACTCTCTCTTTGAGAACTTGCAAGACTCTTCCGGTTCCATCTTGAAGAGCTCCTGTCAAAAACATCGGCATCTTCTTGTTTTTCTTCCGCCCGCAGACCGAATCGTGAGCTCGAAGACGCAACAAGTTTCTTGCTACGCCAATTTCGCTGAATTCGCTTCCGTCGTTCGGTTTAGTTTCAAAAGTCGCGAATTTCGTCATCAACCAATGTCGCATGATCTCAGATTGAATACCGAAACTCTGTCACGTACCTTTGCCGAAGCGTTCCAGAAATGAAGTCGAACGATGATGAAAATGGGTATCCAAACAGAGAAGAGTTCGATTTCTACACACTAAAGATTCGTCGTACTACTATTCGATATTTCGTCGTCGTTTGTTCGTTTCATTCGCGAGTCGATCGATTGGTCGGTCGTTGCGTGAATGACACTTCTGTCGCACGAACTGCAATGATGTGATCGGAGCTCCGAAGAACACCGAGTGTTCCTCGCGAATGGTCTCTCCGACCAGATGGTCGCTTCTTTTGGTCGGGGGTGCTCCAGCCAGCCAGTCAGCCAACGGTAGTGGAAAGAGTGATCTCGGTGCTGCTGCTGCTACTGCTGTATTGGCTGTCGTGGCTACTGCCAGACTGGGGGCTGCTCAATGATGTCACGCGTATGTGTCTACCGAATCGACATGTGCGCCTCTGTTGTAGATGTTGCTGCTCTACGCGCGCACGATCATGTTGTACTCCTTCTCAGCGGCAACATCCGCTGCCGCACCAGCAGGAGCGGCCCGTGCATGTGTTCGACGGAACTCCATGCGAGCGGCAGAGAAATGGCTGATACCGTACAACCACGGAGAATGGCTGCGACACGATCGGAGGTCTTCTATTGGTGAAGATTGCCGTGAACGGTGCCGTCGATGGCTGCGGGCTCGCTCGCGCGCGCGCCTGACTGCTACCGCGGCAGAATGAAGCGTGCCACGAGGTCACGAACAACGTACTCGGAAGTTGAGGCTGAAAAGTTTCACAGCACAAAGAGGAGAGGAGAGCTGGATGCGGCCGTCTAGGTGGATAAGGGGGTCTCCTGTTTCAGTGTATCCACTGTCACTCCAAGAACGATCCGCGCGAATCGCCTTTTGTGATTTTGATATTGTTCATCGAACTCTCACCGAGGAACTCATGTCCCGGCCGAGATTCGGAGATCGGTCGCTCAGAGAAAAAAAATTCCATTATTTTCGGCATCCTACCATGCCATAAAGAGATCTTTCCGTTGTTTTCTCCATTCTAGGGGTTCAAATTCACCATGCTTAGATTCCTATTCTCAAAACAGGCTCGTGGTGAACCTAATATCTTCCTGTTGATGAATAACTTCTCTGCCGTTTCGAAAAATCGTTTCGAGCTGCGAACGCGACGAACATCTAGGATACGAAAGAACTTGTCCTGCCACTATGATTATGTGTTTTTCAGAATCTGGGCTATATGAGAATAGTGCTGAGCATACGTGGGTACGATGACACTGGACGTCTTTCCGGCGGATTGAGCGTAGACTAAAATGTTTCAGAGCGCCCCGATTTCCGGAAAAAAGCTGCGACATTGCGTGAAATTTCCTCGAAAAATCCTCGAAAAAATCAAGGCAGACAGTTTTGCCATCGCGCGTTCCAGTTTTCCATTCATTCAGGGTAGAATGAATATCTTGAATTCGATCTGATAACCCCGATGTCGCTTAGGTTTGGAGCCTCGATCGTCGAAAGTGTCTCATTTAGATTCAAGTCGGCTAAGAACAAGAGCTCGCCATGACAGACCCGGACTGCATGGCCGCAAACCAGCGGGCGCAGAAGTCTTTGAGGTCATTCGCAAAGGTGTCGAGGACTCATCTTATCGAACGACGACCCTTCGGAAAAACGGGGAAAAATAAGATGCTCCCAGGATAAAGACGGAGGTAACCCCTAGCCGCCAATCGTACCCCATCGTTCCATGTGAGGAACGATATCGGCTCTAAAATCTGAGTTTCTGTTCTCGTCTGAGGTCAATTCTTGTTCGTGGTTTATCGCCGCTTGATAGTTCCTGCGGATGCTGCTCCACAGAGAGAGCACATTGTGGGTAGTGGCAGATTCAGGAGCGGCCAGAGCAGCAGTCGAGCTTCGAACACACACCTGGACCCGTAGCTCGAACCTAGGGCACAACTCCTAGGCGCAACACTACCATTCAGTTAGTGGAGTAGGACGATCCTCTGGAGTAGGCTAGCAAGAAGGCCGACGGGTCAACCTAGGACGCTAGTCTACCGACTATCCAGACAGACACCGCCAACACCAGGTTCAACGTGAAGGTGCCTCAAGACAACAGCTGGTCTCTAGACAACACTCACTCGGACCCCCGTCTCACACTCACTCACAAGCTCACTGGCTGCATCAGTGCCCGATTCGCTCGCAGCCTGCCTGCCTGCCTGCCCGCCCGCCTGGCTGTTGGTTGACTGGCGGCCTGGCTGAATGACGAGTTAGTAGAAGGGTTACTTTGACCGGTCGAGAACCCAGACAAACTAGCCAGCCAGCGATCTGACCAGAGCTAGACGCATCGCCAGACAGAAGGACATGCAGACACCACTTGGCCGGCCGGCCGGTCGGCCCGCCCGCCCCTCCGAGCGGCAGTACTCCACACGCGACCATTGGGGATACTTATTTTGTATCGAACTAAAGGCGCTTTGAAACCCCTAGCATGTTTGAAAAGACCTAGTTCGAGTTACTGAATTCAAGAACAAAACGAATTTCTCAGGTAATCAATTCAAGATCTCAGAATCTCCGTCGGGAAACCGCAGTCGAATCGAGTTCCCATGCCGACTGCTCAAATTCACTGTAGACCGCGCGGCACATGACGCGCTCGGACGCCATTCCAGCTCGGCAGGGAGACTATCGTGAATGAATAGTTAGTTTCCAGATCACTACGGCAACGATTGATTTCGTCGTCGTGGAGAGAAATTCCCGAGCGCTCTTGGCGCTTTCCACTTTCTGAGAAAGAAGTCGACTTTCGCTGGATTCTGTCATCGTGGAATCTTCAAACAGGTTTCCAAACGTCTCTTCTGTAACATCCCGCCAACAGCTGAGCTCGCCATCGACGGGTACCGAGCGATTATTCGCACGATTTGGCGGCTTTAGCTCTTGCTTTTCTGGAAACTGCCGCGGTCTGGCTACGACGAATTGAAACAGAGAACATATTCAATCCGGCAAATAATAAATAGATGTTTATTTAAAGTTCCGTCTCATCGATGTTTCTCGGAGCAACCACGTTTACGCTCTTCTTACATTGTCAGTCTCATTGGTGCCCTGTATTCTCTCTTTTCAACCATGTCGATACTTGATTTCCAGTTGCGTAGACAACGATATATGCAAGACAATTATTTTCAATGAGGATACCTAACTTCCTGATTGTATTGGTTTTGATTGCTTATCAAGCAACAAGACATTGGATGCGGTCTGAGAGAGTGCTCAAGGACTGACCGCTAGGCCTCACGGAGCTGCTTCCCATCAAATGAGAACGAACAGGAGCGAAGGGGAAATCGACGACAAATAAGTTATAAGTATAACTCCACTTCAAATTCTTGATTTCACTCTTTTGCGACGTGGACAAGGTTCGACACCGTGTTCACATTCAAATACAGATATTTTCGTCTATCGTCTTCTCCGCTGAACACTGTGGACACAGAAATTTCCAGTTTTTTTTCTCTCGTTTTTGTTTCGCTCCGGGTAGTATAGCTGACTGTTTCTCTCGACGCCGAAATTGTGAGAAGACAAAATGGAGAACAATTATCAAAATACGGGAAACGACAGCTCCCGATCATCGCTCATTATCAACCGGTTCCGCAGCTGTCCTTCGATTTCGAGTCTCTAAATCAATCGCAAAGTCTGGTGAGTCTCCGAATCGCTGTTTCTCCGGTTGATAAGGAAACTATTGCATTAGGAAGGAACGAAAACGTTGGGAGAACTTAACAACTAAATTTCTCATATATGACAAACTAGGTAGCTGGATCATTAACATACATCATCGTCCATCAGGCGGCATACACGCACTTAGCATCAGTAACAGTGAACGTACTCCTTCGGTAATAGCAAGCAACGTCACAACATCACGCGTGTTCCTCAACGTAGTAGAACGGCTCCGAGTTTTCGAACGAATGAAACCACCTCGCAGTTTTAAGCATCGGAAATTAGCTCGCGAGCGTTCGCAAAACGTACTTAACACAGAAATCGTTCAGAATCTAATTCTAGATGAATCTCGGAAAGCAGAACTCGGAGCCGCTCATGCACCGGACGTCACCAGAAGGCACACAGTCGAACCACGACGAATTCTTTCTATATTCTAAAACAAGTTGTTCTATTTGACTCAACGCTTGTACGACATCACATTTTTTTGTTCAATCAACATTAACTTCTATAATATGTGTGGGTTCGTATATATCCAAATGTAAATATGTATAGAGAGTAGATCTATAAATCTTTATGTATATAAGTATATATATGTAAATCTATGTCTCTATGTAGTCTGCAGACGAGGCTCGTGTCTCAATCAATCAATCAATCAATCAATTCACCGATGCATCCATTCATTCACTCATTCACTGATGAATGGTGGACAAGCACCTTCACCGGATCTGCAGGATTATCGTGGTTCGCCGATATGGTCGTATTTACAACTTATCGCTCTGATCGATGAAAGGAAATATAGTCCATCGCACTTCCGACCACACTCTTCTCTTATGCTTTCGTCATTAACTTACACCACTAACACACTCTCTTCAACTTATCACAAGCTGTTACGCTTACAACGCCGCAGGAGACCACCGCTAGTTTAGCTGCTCACATGGATTATGAAAAAAAAATATCGTCAGGATTCGAACATTTCGATCCTCAACTCTGGAGCCTTGCTTCACTTGACGTGGGTCAAGGAGCTCAATCTCCACTGCTCAAGGAGAAGGTCAAGCTCAGGAACCAGGAGAGTAGGCGAGCGACCAACCAACCAGCTGATGATGTCGGCCAACTCAAAACCCGAGCTCAATCGAAATGGCTGAGGATTTGAAACTTGTCAGTTTGACTCGGATTCAATGGAGGTCCCTGATGGGAGAAGGGGGAGAGCCAGCGTCGTTGTCTTCGGGGTTGCTGTGACTTTCAGAAGACGAGTAACGCTTTGAATCTGGAGAGATTCGCTGCGCCGCCAAACCCTGCAGAGTGTACGTGATGCAGTTGAGATGGGCCAGCATCTGCCGTTGGAAGAGGAGCTGATTTTCGGCGTTGGCCTTGTTGTCGCTGACGATTTTTTGGAGCATAGCGTTAATCCGTCTTTGTTCCTGTAGAGTCTGCGAACAGTGAGAACATTGAGGAGAAGCCGATCGCTGCGGAGGCTGAATCACCGGCGTTTGCGATTTGCTGCTCGGTGGAACTAGAGACGCATGTGTAGGATGTGTGTACATCATTCCCTGGTGAATCGAGAGGTTCATTGGCAAAGCCGGACTGGGCACGGGTTGCAAGTCCATTTCTTCTTTGTAGATCCGCTGTCTGTAGGCGTTCTCGATAGCGGCGTACATTGAGTGAGTGTAAGGTGTTTGGGATCTGGTAGGCGCTGGATGCAACGGCAGGTGAGGTGTGTGTGGAGGACTTCGCATAACTGGAGATGATCTCATGCTGCTCGAGCTCGACGACATGCTCAACGAGCTCTTTTCCTTCGGGGCAGCGATAACCGTACTGTGGCCGTTCGCGCTGGGGACTCGTTGCTTTTCATTACGGCCGTGTGATGGTTTGGATTCTTCGTGTTCAGAGGACGAAGACGAATCGTGATGATCCGTTTCGGAAGAGACACCTTCAGGAACCTCAGCGTTCATCGAGATCGGGCTGTCCGAAGCTGCAAAAGAGACAAAAGACGATCGATTAGCTCAGGCGCTGCTTTCAACTGTCGATAACTACTGCTGACCACTCTGTCGGAAGTCTCTCCACGCGAGTCCGAGTTCTGGCGTGGGTGTAGTAGGTGTCGTTCGTATTGACTTCATCGTTTGCTCGCGACTAATTGTGCTACTCTGAGCTAACATGAATGCTTAATGGTTGGAGTCTGAAACTGTTTTGTGTTCGCGGACGGGCGTGTGTTCGTGTTTGTGTGTGTGTGTGTGTTTATATGTGACGCAAATGACCTGCTTCTAGTGTCAGCTACTTTCTGGTTGACTGACTGGGCAGTTGGCCGGCCCTATCAGAGTGACCGTCCCTTGTTCTGTGAGAGGCGACGGTGGCGGCGGCGGCGGCGGCAACGGCGACGACAGACAGAAGATTCCACCAACAGCTCCCCGGGCACTTCAGAAAGAAGATTTCGCGGCGGCCGTCGCAGCTGATGCTGGGTCGGTCGTTGACGGCAAGCTCTATTCTTGTGTTCCTTCTTCGTCGTCGTCGTCGTCTTCTGAAGGCAGGGCGGCCGCGTGACGGCATTTGGGTCACAACGGGGCTGAAACCGCGAGCGAGCGAACGCTGAACCAACGAGCAAACGAGCAGAGGAGTAAGGGACCTGGGCCGTCGGTGCCGTTGTCGTCGTCGTCGTCGTCCAACGGGCAGAAGGAAAAGAAAAGGACGTGCACACGATACACGATCTACAGCTGAACTTTCGACCGACGACGGAGGGACTGAGCTAGCCATAGAGCGAAGACCGAAACAATCGGTGGCAACTGGCAAGCCCTCGGACGGCGTGCAAGACCCCTCGATGAGGAAGGACGTGAACTGCATGAGTGTAGAGTAACTTCAGTCAACGAAAGAAGGAATGAAGTCTTCGGAATTTCGGAATCCCATCTAGGAGTTCAGATACACTTCCGTGCAATACTGATCGGAATTGTCGTGGTCTCATGAGCAGCACTGAATAAGCAAACAGTAGCTGCCGTAGCGGTCGTTGTAGTATAGTAGTCGTAGTGTGGGAGGCATCCTTCGACGGAGGCTCAACAAACCTCTCTCGCTTTCTGAACCTCTGAAAAGACCAGCTATCCAAGCTGTACAACACAAAGGCAGACTGAATTGGGGCACCTCTGCCGGTTGGCCGCTCGGCCTGCCTAGCTTGCCTGTTAGGCTGACTTGCTCCTTCTTCAGTCCCAGTGGAGAGATGGGCCTACCGACCGACGGACGGACGGACGGACGGAGCGACAGGAGAGCCAGCTGGATCGAGAGAGGCAGGGAGAGACTTCGAGGTCGCCCAGGAGAGCATCTGGTCGACCGTCTAGAGAAAAAGGACGGACGGACGAGAGAGACTCTAGTCTGCTCATGCCTAACTGCCAGCCAGCCAGCCAGCCAGCCAGCCCTAGCGAGCAGAGGAAGTTCGTCCCCTCGACCCATCTCGTCATTTTGCCTGCCTGCCGGCCGGCTTGCCTGACTGCTTAGAGGTCCCCATTCGTTCGCACCAGAAGAACACAAACCGAAAGAGAGAGAGACGGATAGACAGACGGACGTTCGCGCACAAAGTGACACACAAGAGTTGTCAGACGGATTTCCGAAAATGCCTCTGCCGGGGGGTGGAAGGTGCGCCTATGACTGCAGCTAAATTTAGAAACCGCTCGGTTACATTCGATTTACTACGAAACAGCGGAGGAGTATACGAGTTGAGTGTGTGTCAAACGAACGAAAGAACTCATCTCAACCAGTCCGCTCGATACCAACGAAGTCTTCCGTTCTCTCTTCATCTTGTTTGATGTTTGCGGAGTCCTCACTTGTCCTCAGACCGATCCCTTGGTCATTCATCGACCAATCCATTCAGCAATCATCAGCAGAAGTTGACGCATTTCGTTTCTTTTTGATTGTCGTAGTCGCTCCAAGAGATCTCTTCGATACATCGAGTGGAAGATCGAGCTTCGATCAGAAAACGCGACGCAAAAAACAAAGACTGACTGAGAGTGACCTCTATCGTGCAGCTCACGAGGAGTCATGCGAAAAGCCGGCTGGATCTACGGCCCAAGTGAGCGACCGATAGAGTCTGTTGAGTCTGCCCTCAACGCTGTCTTCGGTGATTCAACCTTGAATCGCCCTTCTGTTTCTCTTTTCTCCGCTAAGCGCTAGCGATCCATACTCTAACCTTCCTTCCCCTACCGTCGTCTTGAATCGACGCTCACTACGACGCTCGATGCACTTCATGAACGACCGACGGATCGACAGTCTCAAACACCACATGGCGGCCTCTCTCTCTCTCGGTCCCGAATGCTTTGTTAGGGCAAAGACATGAATGGGAACACACAGCCTGAATCAAGTAAGCCTGCCTGCTAGCGACTGAACGAAGAACGAGCGAGTCTTGGTTGGGAAAGATGCAGCGCAGGAAGTTCAGCCCCAACCGAGGTGGGGTGGGGTGGGGTCGGTCGGTCGCTGGGATTGGGTTGGGGTGAGACCCAGGGCACAGATGGCCGGGCCCAGTCTGGTCGCCCGTCCGCTCGCTCGCTCGCTCGCTCGCTCAGACGCATGAGTTGGGCTTTTTGGGGACAACTGAACCAGGTGCAACCGGGCCAGGTTTGATCAGACGAACCAGCCAGTCAGCCTACTCCAGGAAATCCAATCTTGCAAACCCGGACTTTGGGACGAACGCCGGGAAAACCAGTCCGCCTCGACATCCCCGGGTCCTAACGGTTCTTCCTATTTCGTTTCTCGAAACGAGGATGACCAACTGGTTCTGGTGAGTGAGTGAGTTAGCGGCCGACCTCCCGACCAGCTGAGCGCCGGCTGCCGCCGTTTCTGTGGTTGGAAGCTTCAAACGGCAACAGCGGTGTTTGGACAGCGCGCACGGCAACCGCCCACCTCCGCGGGATCATCGTCCGGCCACAATGCTCCAGCCAACAAACTGAGCATCCAGGCTTCCATCCAAACAACCAGTCAGTCAGTCGCTTGGAGCCCATCAGCCAGTCAAGCAGCCCCAGGCAGAAAATCCAGAAAGTGTTACAACGAACCCGCTGTGGGTCAGCTACGGGTCGTTCAACCCGGCGCACAACCGTCGCTCCAGCCGCCGTCGTCGTCGGCGGCGCCGTCTGCCTCCATCCACGCTAACAGAAGATCTTCTGCTGTTCTTCTTCCTCACCGGCGGCGGCTGCGGCATCAACAGCAAAGCGGCCAATGAACGGCCTTCAGATCAGCTGATCGCCTGACTTGAAGTCTGAACGGTAGAGCGGGCGCCGCAATTTTCATCGACTTCAACATCATCGATGAGATTCATCATCGTCATCATGAACATGGCCACCAATACTGATCAGAATTGTCATTATTGTTTACTCCAATCAGCAATCGAGATCGATTCCTCTCGAGTAGACTCCGATTCCCAAGTGGGGAGTCTTTGTGGGGATTCGGATCCGCTGAAACGTGGTATTTACTTCGAGCGGGTGATCGGCACGATCGCCAACGTTGCCGCCGCGTCGAGGCAGTTGTTTGGCTCAACGCTAGCCCTCAAGGGCGGAAAGGTTCGTTGCACCGTGCGGTCTCTGCCGCTCGATCGCCCTGCCATCGTCGGCCCGCCTTACCGCCCGCAAGTTCATTCGCTGTGGCTTATTCTCTATGATGAGATTCGAGGGCACCGTTCGGACGGCTGACATTCCCTCGAACACAGAGAGAAACCATCATTCAAAAATCCGCGATAGCGATGCGGAGATTGTGAGCACTTCTACTTTCAGAAGGTCACTGACCACCACTGACCACCACGCTCTCGAAATAAGTTCACAGCCGCTGTTGTCTAATTGCAGAATTCGATGGTTTGCTCGTTCCTACTTGTTCTCTAAACCCTCGATTTCTGTCTCTATGGTCCCTCGATCAGGATCGGGGATCTCGAAACAGCTGATCTAATTCGGCGGTTTCTCGTTCGGTGTCGGTTGCTCTTAAGTTCAATGGCAACACAGTATCAGTGTGACTAAGCGGGTAGAAACAGCCCAGAAAGAACGTCGCTCACGGACGGGTGAACGGCCGCGCTGGTGCAAGGGTGCAATGGCCGCGAATGCCTAAGAGTCGATCTCTCACACAGCTGACGGCGACCTTGGAACAACGCCAAGCCTATAGAGACCATCGAACGAATTGTGTTTGCTTGCTGTCTTTTGCGATCACACGAACGGGTAGACAATGATCGATAGAAGCCAACATGATGACTACAACACCACCGCCACCAACGATATGATACCTGAAGATTTCATTCCGATTCCCTCTTTCAACAATCGACCTCGCGATCAGAACCCCCTCGACCTCTGCTGCAGCAACGGCTCGCCTTAGTCTGAGCTCAACGCACCGCTGTCTTTGCCCAACTTCTCGCCGGTGCCGAAAGGTCATTGAACCCTTGACGTCAGACGTTTCGGTTATTGTTGCCGGCTTCGAGGAGGGTCACACTGGCCGTCGTCGATCTGTACGTCGTCTGCCCGTTGGTCGGTTGGGTGCGAATCCTTCTTTCGGTTCGTATGCTGATTCGGCCTGAGTTCAAGTGTGAGGTCTCGTCTGCAGCAGCGCAGAAACCGCGCTCTCCGATGACCATCGTCGTCGTTGACGTTGAAGTGAACGATAGAGATCTGAGCAAAAAAAAAACTCTAGAGTCCATTGCTACGGGCGGTTCAACGATCGCCGTAGAGAGTTGGGCAAAGCCACCAAGCTATCGGTCGATGGCCTCGCTTGCACCTGAAAGTAGTCGTCGGTGCTATGGCCAATGGCAAGGTTCACGGGCCACGGCAAAACGAACGCGGACGCTCGATACATGAAGGGTTAAACAGATATCCGTCGACGCTTTCGCTGAGCTCTTTCTTGTTCGGACGCGAAGCCTCCGAAATAGCGCTGCCCCGGCAACTCTTGCAGCGATATCACGGAAACTTTTGCGATTTTTTGTTTTTTGCAGAAAATTCAATTTTCTTGCAATTTCATGGTACAGCCTTCCTCTAGTGGTAGGGAGCAAAACAGAAATCACGGAGCTTTTTGGAACCCCGATCGGTTTGCGAAGCTCTAAGAAACCGTCTTGAGCCAGAGGTCATTGACCTCGTGTCAGGTTCGGATTCAGTTTCCACCTGACACCTCGAGAAAAGCGAAGATTTGGACTGGGAATATTGCTTATGCGTTCATTGCTCGCACTTCTGTACTTGATAACCAGTGTTCTTGCATTGCAGTAATTCCCTAATCTTTCGAGGCAGAAATACGAACTTGACAAAGTCAGAGATCGTGGATTCTAGATCGACGGTCGGCGAGGATCCAACTCGGCGAATGACCGAGAATGACTTTTTTGAGATTGCGGTATCGAGGTCGGAGACTGCGGCCGCGAAAAAGACAGAAATCGATCTGGACTTCGTCGATGAACGAACGAGGACGCTGACATGAGTTTTTGAAGTTGTTTCAGAGCAGTTTTCTCTTGACGACAACTCGAAAAACAGAGATGAAGTAGAAAACTCAAATACTCACTGGGTTCATCGTCGTCGGGGTATGAGATCTCGGTTGACATCATGTCAGTGATCGGGTAGTATCCTTCGATGCGGTCTTTCTCGTTGATTTCCTTGAGGATCTTGTCTCGGCCAAGAGCGGCCTGTTGAATGAGACTCGGCCGAGTGTACGGAGATCGTCCGACGATGGCACTGACTCGTGCCGTGAATTCGCCCTGCTTGTGTTCTCGGACGTCACGTTTCAACCTCTTCAATCGCTCTCGGACCTGCATAGGACTCCTTTGGAAACCGTGTTGAGTGAGAACGTCTGAGATTGTTCGGTAGATTGATTGGAACTTTGGCGCCAGAGTCGGCGAGTTCTTGTCGAAATTGGCGTCTTCTTTGGCCATTTCAACTTCGTAAACATCCAGTAGTATTGAGGTCTCTTCACGGGACCACGAGCTCCCTCGACCCCCGAAGCGACCCTGGAGGTCTTTGGCTTTCCCGACCTGGCTCACAGACAAATCCGTTGGCAGTTGCGCTAGCACAAGTTCCATAGTAGGCAATGGGATTCCGGAGAGATATTCGGACCGCGAGATCTATCAGGAGGTGAGAGTGATGGAGATCGATGGGGCGCGCTTTTCGATCGTCTGTCAGGTGGTCGGTCGGTGAAGGCAGGAGGGCGGACCTCAACAGGAGTTTATCAAGAAAAGAATAGTCGAATCGTTGCTCGGATGAGTTGAAATTTTGAGGAACAGCACAAAAAGTCACTTGGTTGACGTTTCGAACACGACGTAGTCTGGCAGCCTCTGTCGCCGCATTCAGAGAGCCGCAACGACAGAGCTTGCGGGAGCTCTGGAGCCTGAACTCTGAGACTGTCACTCACAGACGGAGGAACGTTCCGGCGAAGCACTTCATCCGGCCGTGCAAACTCTACTGCACCGACTGTTTGTTGCCGACTGACTGACTGACTGACTGACTGCCTCGCGACTGCCGGTTGGGCTGCTTGGCGGCGCAGAGCGTCCCTTCTGTCGGTCGGGCTGTATCACTCACTCGCTCACTACTCGCTCGCTCGCTCTGTTTCGCTCACTCGCTCGCTCTCGTGCTTGCTTGCTAACGGTCCCTTGGCGCGGCTGCCGTTGCCGTCATCGTCGTCGTATTCGTTGGAAAGGGAGGTGGTGGTGGTGGTGGAAGTCATAGGGCCTGCCGGGCTGCCTGCCGGGCTGCCAGTGGTGGTCTTTCTTTCTATCCAGAGAGCCAGAGATAGCTATTACGCGCGGACGGGATCAACGACCTCCGACAACGTTATGTTTCTGTTGTAACATCTCTCCTCGGCGGCAGAAGCTGGTCCGGCGCGGCGGCAAGAGCACTATAGCCGTCGCCGCCGCGCCGGCCGTCACTACCGCAATCCTGTTACGCGCGCAGTCGCGATCAGCTGTTCTTCTCCATTGGCTGAAGAGCCTGTAGACTGACTTGTTTCTTCTTGACTCGCTCACTAGAACAAAACGGTTTCTTCTTTTTCGCCGTCGCTGCGAACGGTCGCGGTCGCAGTAGGCCACAGGTCTCCGATTCACGTCACAGCTTTCATTTTTTCTGGTTATCGGTCCCGCATGAAGTCTGGTTTGAAAGCTGAATGGTATTAAAGCTCCAGCCTGTTATCATAGGCAAGACATTCCGGTTGAGAATGGAATTTCGACAACGAGAAGCTTTTCCTCGTGAACTGGAGGAGATTGGATGAATTGAACGGTTTCTTTTGCCATCAGCTGAGAAGTCCTGGTTGAACGCTTTCGTATTTCGGGACGAAGAACGGGAGGTTGATTCTAAGCCGTCGATGAGTTCAGGTAAATTCATCGTCAGTTGCGATTGGGCGTCGCGCAGATTTCGCGCGTTAGACTCTGAAGTGCCGTTCACCTCCTCCGCGACGCATATAGACCAAGGATAGATTGTTTCCAGGCCGAGCTTCAATTAAGATTAAGCGATCTCTCCGTGAATCTCTGTACGCCCAACTGAGTGTCTTCCAGACAACCTGAGAGTGATGACCATAGTGGAGGAGGAAGCGAAGAGGCGGCGTGAAGCACTTTTGAAGCTTGCCATCGACCGAAGCTCCGTCTGACACATAAGCAGAGTCTACGCAGTGCTCTCGACCTATTCATGCCTTCCGTTGACAACAGCGATAATGGATGTATTTCTTCATCCTTGTTGTGTCTGAAAAACTCCTGAGAAAGAGATCGTCAAGGGGAGTCGGAGCGTCGACTTCTCGGTTCTGAATGAATCCGTGAAGTCGGGTCTCGGGAAGATCGCAGGAGGAGCCTTGCTCTCTGCTCAGATTCGTCGTGCTGATCCATGGGCGCAGTCGCAATCTGAATCTCGTGTCATGGTTATACTCCTCGAGCACCTCCCAGAGGCATCATCAAGTAACCACGAATGAAGTTGATTTTTCGCTCTTGAACTGTCAAACGCTTCATTGATATTTGGCTGAAAAACTTTGTAAATTACTCGAAAAGCACGCCTCGTTGAGGAAAGTTCCTGCTGGATGACCGGCCTCGAAATTCGATTTGACGTCGGATGAGGTTTAACCGGAAAACACGAATTCCTTCAGGATCAGCCACCCAATGTAAACAACCTACCACACCAGTTGTATATGGCCCCTTTGAATCTACGACGGTGACAAGGATTCATCTTTCGGCAACCTCGTCGGTGGGGTCGCAAGGTTCGGATGGAGTTTCCTTTGAAGACGGAGAGGAGCTCGAGTGGATGGACGAGACGCTTCACGCTCCGCCGTCATTCAGCATTTCGGGAACCTCAACACAGACAGATTGCGCACTCGTTGAAGCCTGCATCTGAAGTCGTAGATGAATACTTCCCATCAACTCCGAAACAGTCTGATGCATCTCGAGAGATTCCGAACATACTTTGAGGTTGAGGGCTTTAAAATATGATTCCCTCCGTACGACGGATCCTACGAATACGAGATGCTTCGTTGACCGCTGAAAGAGTGCTAAACCATTGCGAAACATGGGCTCGCGATCGTACCAAAACAACGGCGGAAAACACCTCGTCCTCTAATGTTCACATCGTTCAACAAAGTTTCACTACGGAACGGTTCAACGGTTTCCGCCTTCTTCGAAACAGAGATCGATCCCTAACTACAATCGAAGTTTAAAGAATCTTGGAGCTGCGTTGATATATCCGATCTGAATCTAAGCTTAGCTCGTCATATCGAGGCACTAGCGATACCATTGAATGTCGGATTGATCATCTCATTCATTTCGGAAACATTATGGTCTTACAAATGAATCTGGAGCGATGCGATTCGTTTGAGATCATCCGTAGTTCTCATTAGAGCTACACAAACCTCGATGGGAAACGATATTGCTCTGAGATCGGCGACCAGCGAAGAAATCAACCCATCCGCGCCCCGCAACGCTCAGGGAGGTATTGGCTGGCAGCACAGAACAAGAACTCTGAGGGGGGGCGGGGAAATGTTTTCAAATCACCGAATTTATTATTTGCAGATCATCGAAAGGAACCGTACTTGTCGCTTCCCCGCTCCTTGTTGTTTTCGCCGCTTTCCCTTTCGTGGTGGACAAACGACACTGCGCTTGATCAGGAAAGTCGTCGTTGAGCATAAGTTCATCATTCAGAAGAGATTGATCGTTTCCCCGATTAGTGGACTATACGACGATGCGGTAATTGGCCCGTTTAGTTGACCGCTATATCAAAATCTTTTGGACGGACCAGAGGGGCCGCCGCAACGACCGCTGGCGCAGACTAGAAATCAAATATGTATCTCTCAAAAGAGGTCATCGGTGTAGAATCGTCGCGAATATTGGTCGCCACACGACAAAATTCGGCGTTCTCTGCTCGCAACTACTAGTTTTAAGGGAGGGTAATGAGGTCAACTATTTTGATACGTAGCGTTCTGGCATTTTTTTTCTCCGCTGTTACACTCCAAATTCGGTTTTCGAGGAATCCTCACTTGTTTAATTTCCTCCTAGCAGAGCTCCGGTGCATGTAATTCGAATCTCGTCTTGAGTCGAGTCTGCAGTTCACGAGTTGGAAGAAAAGGCGACTCGATGTCTGAAGAGGCTAGATTAGTACACAGCATCACAGCAGCGTCTCACCTTCTTGTAGAGCGGTGTTTCCCTATTTCCGTGTCCGGGGGAATCCTGCAGGAGACCATTTGGTCCGCGCGAAAAAATTATCTTGGAACATCAAATCGTGAACTGCCAAATTGCAAAACAGGTTTTCGAAAATCTTCTATAGAATGCGATGTCTCTTCGGAGATGCCGATTTCTCGAAGGGTTCCATGCGGTAATGTGCGTAGATCTCTTCTGCTCTTTTACGAAGAGGACGATAAGGAATCACGTATTATGAAGATCCTCCATCGGATCAATCAGTTTCTTTGAAGAATTCATTGAATTAACGAGTGTCGTTTCTCGTTAATAGACAAGAGTGACAAAACGTAGCTTGAGACACAAAACCTCAGCGGAATTCACGGTAATGTTGCACCTCACATGGGCATTGTATATACATCGCGTCGCGATTTGCAAGCATGTGAATGGTTTCACATGATATGCTCATCTTCTTGTTTGGCTGAGCCGAAACCGAATAACGAATTATTTCGCGCACTGGAGGCATTTCTTGGAGGGAGAAGGCTGAGTGTGACTCGTAACGGTAAAGCAGAGGAAGCACAGTTTCTATCCTGGAGTCCGCCTTTCCGTGGGAATCTTTGAGTGTCGATCGTCTCTGTGAAAATGGGGAAATATATGATTCTTATTACTTATTAGAGCAAGCTCACATCGGACTGGTATGTCCACCATAAGACCTAGAGTCTATGACGGTGCTTGTCTTCGTTGACATTGACCTCCAGCTGGGATTTCCCTACTTCAATTTCCCTGACGGAAACCCGAAATCCACTGCGTCTTCTAAGACTGTTCATCCTGTACCAGTTCACGAGCTCGATTCGTTCCGCGGCAAGAGTCATTTTCCTGAGGGCTCGTCAACCGGAACTACCCCTCCCCCGACGCCTGCTCTTAGACGACGGTACCGAAGGTCGAGAGCTCCGCGGGCGCAAGACTTCCTTTTGCGCTCTGCAGATTTCTGTTGGACGTAATGGACTAATCAAGACGCATATTCCCGTGGATCAACATTATGCGCAGGGGGCTCGTTCATCAAGCCACTGGTTCGTTAAGAGAAAATCGGTGATATCTTCAATTTTATGTGGGATGTTCGTTATCTGAGCCGTTTGCTAAGCAGGATCCCGCTGCTTTTCCTAAAATCAAGAATTCTATCGCGAAAAACAGATGCAGTGGAATCATTTGTTCAATATTGCTTTGAGAAGGCCGAACAATGATCGCGTCGGAAAGCTTATATACGGGGCACTTCTGAGCAGCCTTCGGCCCGGAGACTTGAAGTCTCGATCGGTATCCCGAAAACTTCGCAGAAGTCGGAATCGAATCCTGAACATCTGGGCGAGAGCCTACAGAAGCTGCGAACAAGGTCGCATTCAGAGTGGAAGGGGAACCGCAAGCTCTCTGTGTTCATTGATTCCCATCGAAAATTTCGCATCCCGATGCCCGAACATCACATCAAAATGCATAAGAATGGATAATTCGGTACTTCGGCGCCCAAGATGCATGAAATGGAGTTTGGCGCATACACTTGGATAATTCTCAGTTTGAATTGATCGACGATGGTCAGAAAGTTCACATTTCTACCTTGAAATCTTCTCGGGATCAAAGGCTGCTTGGAGCTCTGTATCATTTTCACATTTTATGCGTGATTCATGACTAGAGTCTGAAAGTTCAGGCGTTATTCATTAATCACTCCCCATCGATTCATGGAATAGTTGATCGGAGGTCGACTACATCGATGATTTCCGCCCAATCACGGCCTGGGCTGGAACAATCAAGCATCAAATACTCATATTTCCATCAATTCAAATTGAAGGACGCAGGGTCGAAAATGATGAATGTCTGAACTTCCAGGCTCTATTTATCGCAATCAGATGAGCGACTAATACCTCGAGTCTTCCCCCTTTCGGATATGGACATCTCCACCGTGCGACCTGTTTAGGGAACGACCTGCCTGCTTCTCTCAGTGCTCTCACCGTCTATTTTGCCGTCTAATTTGCCCTGAAACCGAACATTTCTCCCTGGAACTGGGCAACCTCTCCGAAACCTCAGAATACCAGGACATTTTTTCCAAAACTTCAAAGATTTCTCTACGTCAAAATATCTTGCGCAATGGCGTAAAGAGTTTCATCTATGAAATTGGTTTTCAGCGTTGTTTAAGGCGAGACTCTTCTGCTGCTTCGAATCGTTAAGCCTGTGTGGAGTTCGATGTAGTGGGTACATGAGAATCGATTCTCCTTTCAAATCGAGAGATATATACTGTGTCCGTCAACTTTGGAGTCTTCCGGGAACCGCAAAATGTCGCAAACGAGCTTTTCTCCCTGCCTGTCCCGTAGGTCAAGCGGACATGGCGGAACAGATCTGACGAGGTCCACATTTTCCGGAGCCAAACAGGCAACCTAATGGTATTCTTACTGAAGAATCATGAAATGATAGTCAGAAAGAACAGCCATATCAACTGGTCGCCCATCGTCAGATGATAATGTCAAACGCCAATTCACCCGATCGGATCACTCGGATTTTCAGAAGCGAGGAGCCCTCGATTGGGAAGCATCTTCTCTTCTAAACGGGTCGTTCTTCGAGAAATGAGACCCTCTAACTGTGCTTCCTCCAGCTCCGCATTCACTGTAGATGAGGAATCTGAATCAACATATTCGCACACACAGGAATTTCATCCGGCAAAATTTGATTCCGGAATTGTATTTTGGAAACACTTTTAGTCGCTAACATCTATCTATCAAACAGATGCCGTAACACGCAAAGACCCCACTTCAGATTCAGCGAACGCTCAAGCAAGAAGAAAGAAAATTTACCAATCGATGTAAAAAAAAATCGAGAGAAAAACGATGGAATCTTCCCTCCATTGTCTTCCTCTGCTGATCGGACGAAGGAAAATTTCGGAATTCGGCCGCTTCCTCGTTGAGTCTAGAACATGCGGGCGGACCTTGGGCCGCCATTTGAACACTCGTGGTTCAGATCATCCTCGATGTCACCATGGAAGGCACTCAGAAGACATCCGCTTTCCGATATCCTGCTTTAGGATTTGGGGGAAAAGGCGCGGCGGAATGCCCCGCCCAGCTTGGGATATTCTTGACTGATAATCGCTGGAAGAGTCGAGCCAGGGCCATCCGAAGACTCTGGAAGGAACGAACGAACGAATCAACGCAGGGGTCATCACCCCGAGAGACACACGTCCGATTCCAAGATCGACGAAACAAAAATTGATTCGATTCAATATACTCTGAGCATGAAACTACGCCAGGCTGTAGAAATCGTCCAACGTTCGCCGGAATAAATGTACGTCGAAAATTCCACATCGGAGCTCGGATGAGCTCGGTGTTTTCTACAGAGAAAAAACTCAAGGTATCTGTGGCTCACATGGCATGCAAATCATTATTTCGAACGTAAGATCTGAGGCCAGTTGGAGTTATTTGCTGGATCATCACTAGAGTGCGAATGTTCATGCAGATTGCGCATTTTGCATTAAGTTGAACATTCCGGGCTCGAGACTCTGGGCAACAACGACAGGTTGCAGAGTTCAGCCTGTCCTATCGCGGGTCCAAACTGAGCGCAGTCTCCTGGAGATATCTTCCAGAGGAGCCGAACACTCGCGCAGCGAACGGTTCAAGGAACGGTGACACTCAGCTCCCTGCGTCAAATCCGGAGAACCCCACTTCCCTTCTTCGTTGTAGGCCTACGATGACGGCGTATCTTTCATCAAATTCATCAAGGGTTCATGTTTGCTGGCGTCGTCCTGGGATTCGCGTAATGGTTGTGTTCAGGATCGCACATTTCGTGGGAACATATATATAGATGTGAAAACATTATTTGGCGTACAACGCATAGGCATACTCTTGAGCGAATGAAGTCTTGAAGGCAGCCGTGATTCAACTTGAATATGACTCTTGTTACGTACCGAAAGCAGTGATGATAACGTTCTCGTTTCGAATTCCCAATGAGTCATAAACGCATAAATTAAACATTATGAATACATATTATCCTTGTTTTCAGTGCATATTTGCACACATGTTCTGGGGTTTTTAGTGCATGAACATTTGCACTCTAATTATTACAATGATCACATGACCTGAGAGGAAGTATCTAAATCGAAGATCATCGTCGCTCAGTGGTCAAAATCGCCAGAATAGGTCCTCAAAAGTCAGGTCCTGAAACCGACGCTATTTTTTCTTTGATCGTGGATCAAATCAAGTAGCTCAAAGAAACTCAACGCCACCTCGATTCCAGTTGGATGCTGCGGAGGGGAACAACTGATATGAGAACGCCATCGAGTTCGATCGGATTATTTTATGTGGCTTCTAAACCTCCTGAAAAACACACTCAGCCTTTTGGCGGCCCGAAATTTACGCTGCCGTCGTCGTCGGCCAGGGCAGTGGTTCCTAAGCTCTTTCGCCCAAGAGATTTCCGCGGAACGGTTCTCGGCCCCGTGTTTTCGTGCGCGATATGGTCGTCTTTGGATAATTTGGAACAATGATGGCAGCCAAGGTACGCTTTTGAATTATTAAGTATCAGCTGACGGTGAGAACGTCAACAAGAACAGATTCAGGGACGCAATCCCTGTTTCCCACATAGAGTAAGAGGTTTTCGCGGATGGTGTCTACTTCTCCTGAGGCGGAACAAGTTCTGGCTCATCGTCTGAGTTTGCAAGAGACAGAGGAGTAGATGCAAGATTGTCTGAAACTGGGTCTAGAGAGAGCAGATTCTTTCACGGAGAGCAAACGGAGGCAGCCTGAAGTTTGGATAAATTATGGCAAATGATCGAGGTGAGCTGTTTTTCTTTTCCATCCTTGTCTGGATGTCAGCTTCCCGATCATGGTGACAGATCTTTCGGGGAATCCCGATGGAGGGAATCAGAGCCGTCGTCAAAGACCCGGAAAATGCCTCAGACTCTAGAAATATGCTTCGGAGATTCATTTTGTGTGTCGAATCTGAATTCGGGAGCTCAAATTAGGATGACTTCGCTCAACTAGGGTCCTCTCTTTGAACACTGGGCGTCGCCCATTGAGACCGCTAACTTAGATACTTATGAGCGGTTTTGACCCTTCTATGAGAGAATTTGATCGAACCCGAAATTCTATTGCAAATCTCGGTAGTTTGAGGTACTCCGGTCAATTGACTGAACGAGAAACGGGATTCATTATGGTCGCCGGCTATTTCATGAAAGTCCATTGAATGGAGTTTATTGCCTTCTGGTCTAGGTTATGTGACAAATCAGTATCGGCTGAAGCGCATGTATTACCTAGATATTCGGACACCGGCGATCGCTGCGCATCTTGCGATCGATTATTCAACGCCTAGAATATTCAATAATTCTCTCAATAAGAGTTGCAATCGTAGAAATGCGCTGCTTGTGGCTGATGGTGCTCCACGGAAGATGAGGGGTCGACGATAGCGATTCCGGTCGATTCTAGAGGCGACGACGGCAGAGAGAACCGGGGCACTTCGTCGAGGATTTTACCTGGAAGGAAAAGACAGCTTCGTAGCACTTGTGCCGGTTCCCGGGCGCGTGTCTCCAACCAACCGATTTCTCATTGAATCCTCATCTCCCATTTTCCCAAAGCTGTCTGAACCCGAGCATTCAGGTTTGTTGCGTTCCCGAGGGAGGGAGGCAGAGCTGAAGTTCATTTCCGAGATTCCAAACCTTCATACTTCCTAAGCTATGGACTTTTGCTTCGGAACAGAGATCCTACAGTGTGTTCCCCCTCTCTGTGCCCTACTCACGGACGTGTCGCGTTTCAATTGTGATACGTGCGTCGTCGCACTTTAGGATCTACGCGTGACTTTTCCGCGTTCGTCTACCCGCCTGCACTGCCGCACTCCGCCGACTGAACCTGACGCGCGAGATTTCCAGACATCTTTCTGGATTCTGTATTACGGTCATGACTGCTCGGAGACCGACGGCTAGACGCTAGTTTGTTGGCTGGTTGGTTTCTTCGTTCGTTTTCTCGTTTCATCTCTCTTTCTCGGTCGCCCGCCCGCCCGCTCAACTGCCCTCCGGATCGACCTCTGTAGCCATCAAATGGATTGAGACTGAATTATTGTTGAGCATCTTCCCAGAACGCCACAACGACGAGGATCGAGAGAGCGACAACACATTTCCAGCCGAACGATGCAGCGTCGTAAAAGTCTCAAATTTCGTTTCAAAAACACCGGCCAACGGAGCGACAGCGAGCCACTTACGGAACTGTTGTAGGAAAATAAAGCTCACGGTCATCATGCTGCATCTTTATTACAGAGCATGCGACAACTTGTGACCGCTATCGAATGACGACGCTCGTTGCGGTCTCTCAGCTCGCCGGATGCCTTGTGCATGAGCAAAGCTCTCTTTTGAGCCGGAGTGTGAAACAGTATGTTCATGGACGCACTGTTATAAAAAGAGCGCCGGAAAATCAACATCGTTCTGTATTGCTTCCTCGGAACAACCTCCTATTATCTTTTACGAGGACAAACCAACGCCGACATGTGTCCCTTCCCTCATCGTGACACCGATCCTCGACTAGTTAATAACACATACACACAACTTTTTGTTTGTTTCTTAATTTGTTTGTGTTCTCCAAACACACCGACGATCGAGAAATCCGACTCAATTGACGAGCATGGGGAACCGCGAAATTAGTCTCGTCACGATTGTGTTTCGCGGAAGGACGACGCACTTTGTTCTCTGGGGAATAACGACATTGAAATTTGCCGTTCAATGAGGGGATTTCCGGAACTAAACTTATGAACCCTCGAATCATTCGTGGTTAGCCGCGAAACTAATGAAGTTGCTGCCTTCTGGAAGCGCGCAGCCGAAGTGCTAATCAGCTAGAAGGCCGAAACAAGCGAGAAAGTGAAATCTGTGTCGAGTTCCGAGAGCCGACATCTCATTCGAGAAAACCAGACAAACCGATGGCGATCACCGGCTCCGGGGCTCACGTTCAGGCTGATCCATGGATCATCGGGTCGAAGATAAAGAATCTCTGCGATGTGGAGAATATCGAGGGAAGCGAACGATTTTTGGTCAAACCCCTCGGTCGTGAGCTTCCTTCCAGAGATTTCTCTTTCCAAGCTCGGCCTGCTGTCGAGAGAATTGATGCTAATGTAAACTCATGTAAACCAACAATGGCTTACCGTAAACACTATTGGGGGGTGGTCGCGCGCCAGTCTGTCATCAGTCAACGGCTCTCCGCCATAAACAATGCCTCTCTAGCCGCTAGTCGTCCTATTCGCGCGGATCGCACCCTTGTATTACGCGCTCGAGCGATCCGCAATCTGTCGCGTGAGTTTGTTACATAGAAAACCGAATGGAATCGGTGGAAAAAACATCCGATGTGACAACAGGAGGTTTTAGGACGCGTCGATCGAAACTTTCGAACAGTTTCGCCAATGGAAGTGACGAGCTTTCGTTCGTTCCGAACAAGAGATCATCACTGATCGTTCGCGACCGAGAAACCTTCGGTAGAGGGTTCGCCGATCGGACAGGGAGGTGAGAAAAGGTCCAGGTGGAGGAATAGATTCGGAAGTTCGGCTGAGATCAGAGGATCCGAGCTGACCGCTTGGAAAAATTCCAGTCCGAAACTCGAGAGAAGCTATTGGATTCCGAACACGTTCGAGCCTTTCTCATGGAGCCGGAGCGATGAGGCAATGTTTCAGGAACACATCCGCGGAATCAGGCTACAGCGATATCAGCGCTAACAAAACATGACGACCGATCGACGGAATCGCCGGCCGACCGACAGACAGACAGAGGACATGAATCTCTCGTTTCACTCGAACCAGTCGCAGATGGATGCGAAACTCGGTTGGGAATCTGCTCATTAGTTTTGAAAAATGGCGACTACAGCTAAAAAGTGGAAAGGAAAAATATATCGCGACAACACAAGAGCACGGCTAGAGTTAAATCATCGGCAAATAAACGAGGCATCATTAGGAAGCTTCCAGCGGGCTTGAGGCTTTCTCAAAGTTTCACATAAACATCTCATGAAATGTAGCAAAGTCGGCAACTATTTGTTCACCAAACGCGGAAGCTTTTAGGATCTATTCCGCGTGCAACACAAGAGCTGGCGGGGTAGTAAAAATGGACGCGAGCGGGGTCTCTAATCAAAAACGGATGTCGGCCATCGAGACGAGGAATCAGCTTTGTAACAAAGATTGCCGAAGCAATCCGAGACCACCGGCCTTCCGAAAATGATACAACACAATGTTTTCTGAAACAACTTTTCATCCATTGTCCACCTTCGAGATCAGAGCTCGGATACCGACAGCTTTATTGCGTGTTCGAGTGCGTCATGGCGGTCAAGAGTAGGTCTGAATCGAAGGGAAGCCATGACGCGGTCATGTGGGAGAGCTTTGCGAAATGCGTACGCAACTCGGGAGTATTCGTTCAAGTTTGTTTGATGTTTTCATCAAGTACGAGAAACCAGTGTCTTTCTCAAGTCATATTCCGTTTTGAATGGAGGAGAACAGTCAGAGAGACGGACGGGCTTCCCACAAACCGACGAATGCAGACGGGGGAACTCTTCAAGTGGAGCCAGCCCGCAGGGCCAACGGATCTTGAGTGGCCGTCAAAAGCAAAATAGCACGTCTTCTATGCGTGCTCAACGTTCTGTACCCGCTGTCTATCTGGTTTGTGAGACGCCTGTCTGAATCACAGCTATCCATCCGTCCGTTCGTTCGTTCGTCCCTCCATCCATCCATCCATCTATCTATCCATCCTTACTCACTTAAATTTGTCAATTTGTAATATATCGCTTACAAAATATCCAATAAATGGAATGTTATCCATCCCGTTCTCGTCTACATTTTTGAGAAACGCCAGCATTGGCAGGACGGGCCAATCTTCCGACAAACTCAAGATTCGAAGCCGAACGATTTTCTAAATATCGACCACCACGACGACGACCAAAGAACTAAAATCTAAGCCAAGCCATCGACGCTGCCAGATACCGCAGAAAGCGAAGTTTAGTTTTCATCAAACTCTCCCGGCGCTACATTATGCACGAGCTTTCGTCTTTCGGAAAAGTGTGACCCTCATAGTAACCTGACCGTGAAGAGCATTGATGACGTCCGCCTTCAATACCGAGAAGCCTCAGTGGGAAAAGATAACAGTTCGAGCGGTGTCCAGCTATCGCGCGGTTCGATAATACGCGCTCATTGCATTCCTCGCATCGGCCACCCACAAAGAGAAGCACAGCTTTCAATGCTCACTCAGTCGAGGCGGCGAGAAATGATCGGATCAACACATTCGTCGTCATCGTCGACGAGAGGCGGACCGACCTAGTTGACTGACTGGCATCGAGCTATAGGAACAGACATAGTGAGTACAGACGGAGGGACAGACAGTGGGAGAACATGCTGAGCTGAGAACCAACCCATGCAGCAACAAACCCGCCAACTCCTTAAAGCCGCTGCGGGCGATCATCAATGGCACCACCTAGAGCACATAAACAGTTCCGCTGTCAGCAAACTGGACGAATCTCCGTCAAGCATAGTCAGCCATCGCTGGTTCAAGAGCAGATTTCATTGCTTTCGAGATGTAGAGGTGCGAATCTTATGCGGCCCGCGATCACGGCTCCGAATTCAGCAAGGGAACGATCGCGACAAATCCACTGCTCGATGTGTGCAACTACGTTCGCTCTAGAACAGAATTATGCATAATCCGCTTGCGTCGCCTACCCTGCGGTTCAAGGGTCCTTGATGGAATCAATGGACGTCTCCACGCAAACTGATTGCGGTCCAAATACCGCGGTCGTAGTGGTCACAAGTACTTCATCAGATCACCGTGTATGACGAGCAACGCCAACAACAACTTTCACGCTCGAGCACGGACTACACTACACAGTTCTCTAACGGACGGTTGAGAGTTTTCGGAAACAAGCGCGAATCTCGAGACGCAGGAGAACATACGCCGGACTGGAAGGACGGCTGACCGGCCGCCGATCCCGCTGCACGGCAACTGATCATCGCAGACAACAGCTTCGGCGTAAACTACGAGCGACCGACGAAGCGTAGAGTTTATAAATAATACCAGAGGAAAGAGAGAACGTTTACATCTCGAATATACATACACATTCATTTTACACTAACATTCAGACATCGCTGACCGGTGGTATGACACTGATGCTTCCTGAGCTTTCTCTGATGCAAAACCGAGACAGACGACTCCATCGTTCAGTGAGTCGCTGCAAGACGAGAAAATCTTCCGTCCGACTTGGTCCTCTCAGCTCTACCGCTGTCAAAGAGTACCGTAAAATGTTGTAAGGCTGTGGGTGGTTATCCTTGCGGACTGCCATCACCGATAGCACCTGGAGTTTTGAAAGCTTTACTGCAGGCAGATCTGACACAAGCAGAAGCAGGCTCGCGCACGCACAAGTCTGGACGGACAGCGGACGAAAAGACGGCGGGCGTGAATTTAACAATGGAATAGCTACAGCTTGTAACTCTTTCGCCAACGCTCGACTACCGGTGTCCAGCCAGCTTGGAGCATTAAATCTCTCTCGGAGAAGAGAACTCTTCAAGAAATCTCGCCCGGAGCCCCTTCGATTTCCAGACTGTCTTCCAAGATCAACTGTGACTGAAGCCGATCTTGACGAAGTTTGCGAATCGAACTTCTATAGATTCGGAGTCAGGTTGACCGAGCAATTAGGCTTCTTGTCTTTGTTGTTCTAAGGTTCGTTGGAATATCTGGCTTTTACCTTCAAGCGAAGCTTTTGTGCCCCTCGAGCTCTCCCCTCGGAAAAAAAACGGCGGCGGCAACAGCAGAAGGAGAAGAACAACAACAAGAAAAGAAGTTGAATGATTCACTGCGTCGAAAGATGCAGCAATGGGTAGACGTCGGTAGAACCTTAGACTCGTCGGCAGGCGGGCGGGCAGGCAGGCAGGCAAGTAAGGAAGTGAGCGAGCTAGCGATAGAGCAGGCAGGCAGGCAAGTGAACCTCCTCCGACATGATCGCCACCGACAAGAACGCTATAAGTCTCCTCTTTCTGTGGTCTCGAACGAACCAACCATTGAACCCAATCCTCTCATGTCAATCGGCGACACCTGCATCGATTCCAGAGTCCGCTTTTCTCCTTGTTCCAGCGAAAATGCGGATCGAACTCGTCGACAAGCGTGCGATGAAAATATTGCTGCGATCCTTTCAACACGGAGCCGCTGTTTCGCCGGAGATATGGCTGATCATTCATCGCCAGTGCAGTACTCGTACAATTCCGCGCAGACTTGCTCTACTGTTTTCTCGGTGCGAAACTTTTGATCCGAGAAAAAGAGAGTTCCGTTTTCCAGGATGGAGATTAGGATCTCCAGGAAGTTTTTCGACTCTCAAGAGTTAAGGAGTGCAGCGAATGTATCTGTCTGTGTGTGTGTGTCTATGTGACCGCTATTCATCATATTCTCGCGCTTTTATATTTTTTCGCTTTGGAAACTCGTAAAAATCCTCGGATGGAGCTAAGCGTCTTGATGGTATCAAAGTTTCCCCAAGGCACCCTATGAGAACCAGAGAGAAGATTTCCCGACAAGTTCCAAGACGATTTCCTCCGCTCGTAAAACGCCGTCACTGTGAGAACATCATCTGAGAACCATGTTCACGGCACGGGAATTCTCTGCTCTGCAGTTACTGCTCCAATCCTTTTCCTCGGAGTTCGAATCAGAGCTAGAGTTCGGCTCAGACAAGTTTTCCATGTCGAGCTAAAACTTCAAGAGATCATAATCATCCACAAGCACATATGAGTTCGTTCCATAAATGCCAGACGAACTCGGGTCTCGTAAAGGTGGTTGCCCCCGCCTTTCCATATATAATAGTTTTTCATGGGAAGAATGGTGGCTCAGTTGTTGGGTGCTCGCTTTCTTTCTTTCTTCCGTGGTCGGCTGACTGACTGAGTGAGTGACTGGCTGGTCGATTGCTTGCTTGCTTGCTTTTGGTAGAAGGGAACGGTCATAAAGCGTACTCTTTACAACCTCTATCCAGTTTCTGCTGTTCACCCCGAAAATGTGGAAAGAACGACGTGGGAAGGCTTTCTTTTATTTTTTCTTCGGTCAAAATTTCTAGCATCGTTCTGCAGTTTTCACTCACAAGGATTCTTGATACAATGCAAAGTAGAGCATGAGTACTCTCCAACTCAGCCTCTCCCACTGGTTTCGTGGATAGGTGGTCGTTTTCAGTTGATGTTTTTTCTTTTTCATGTCAGAGCTGATCCTCATCAGATCGATCCAGTCGAAAGTGTCAAAGGTCAAGATGTCATCTCGAGCCCGACTCCGATTTCGGCATGAGGAAAGCACTGGAAACGGGGGAACGGGCCTTCTTCGGGGAGGGGTGAAAAACGCTCACAAAATAAATAGCCTTTTGATCTCGGAGAGACATCGGAGGAGCGTCCGCGAGTGCTGGAACAGGGTCAGCAAAAGCGTTCTCTCGGCGAACAGAGTGAGATGGCAGCCGGTGTTGTTTTTGAACATGAGTACGAACAAGTCGAACAGGACTGTGGTTGCCTGCCTGAGTGCTTGGCTCACTGGTTGGGATTCGAAGCTCTTACATTCGAAGACAAACACATTGAGACTTATAGATGGCCAGACAAACACACTGACGAATGAGCCGACCGACCGACCAGAGATGACATCGTTGAACAGACACCGCGACAAGTACTTCCCTGCTTCCGGAATAACAGAGCCAATTGGAAATCGGCCGATCCCGCTCTAAGCTCATGAGAACGAATGGGAGAGTTTCACCGACACCATCACTTGATGACGGCCTTAAATTGATGACTCTGTTCCTTCTGCGATTTGCCGCATTCACGAGCAAATCGGACCGCTTTTCAATCGGATTCAGTGAAAGTTCTGATATCCGACAACTTGACTTGTTTGCCGACTCGACAACAAACGAAACTAAACTCCGACCGTGATTGAAGAGCTTGATTGCGGGTAAAGAAGCTGAAAGCATTCCTAGGCACAAACACAAGCGTCAAAGATCGAACGAACGGCGAAAATGAAAGCGAGGAGTGAGTTTATCGGGTTGGGTTTAATGGTGATGAATTCTAGAACATGAAACATTTACATTTGGGTTAAGTCGTAGGGAGGATGTGCAGTGACATGTTGTTGCACGGAAGAACAGGATATTTACAATTGCATTATTATCAATCCGAGAACGGAGGATGGGAGTTCGGCCGGGACTGCAGATGTTAGGCGCGAAGCATTCACTCACACGGTGCAACATCGATTACATAAAGAACCACATACCGTCGGAGGAGGAGTGCTCGTGTACAGAGTTGATCATTTTCGGATACTCTTGAGGTACCTCTTGGTATCCGGGATGAGGCACTGCAGCATTGGCATCGAATCCACTGAGTGACGGGAGGGGCTTCATGTAGTCGTAGCTCATGGTGGGCACGGCGGAGTTGACGTAGTACTCGGAACTCAGGTAGGTGTAGCTCTGATAGTTGCTACAGTCGGCCGCGGTGTAGCTGCTCGCAACCATTTCGCTCGGGCTGTAGCCCTGTGTTGCCTGAACGGGACTGTAGTAGGTGGGAGCGTACGACGGGGCCGGAGGTGCCGTCGAAATCGGCGGAGGTGTGGTCATGTTAGCGGCGGTGTAGTTGGCCTTCGCTTGTTGACACTTGTGGCGGAAACCTCGAGGTCGTCTTCTGTAGGAGCCCTGTTCGAACATGTACTCCGAACTCGGGTCGATGGTCCAGTAGTGACCTTTGCCAGTTTTGCCGAGACCTTTTGGAAGTTTGTTGAAGCAGTCGTTGAGCGACAAATTGTGACGAACGCTGTTCTTCCAGCCCTGGTAGGTTCCACGGAAGAAACTGAAGCGCGTTTGAAGAAACTTGTAGATTTCGTTCAAGGTGAGTCGTTTCGACGGAGAACTCTGGATGGCCATCACGATAAGGGCGATGTACGAGAACGGAGGCTTCTCGAGTCTTCGTTCTGCAGTTGATTTGGCTTTTTTCGTTTTGGTTCCTGGTTTCTCGGCGGGAACTTCGGCGGCCGGTGGGCTCTCAGGCTCTTGGATTTGTTCGCAGTTCGCCTGAAAGATGACGATGGAATTAATGTCTAGAGTCGTCTTGTGTGGACCCCGAGAACCTTGTCATAGATGGACCTGACCACTTTTCGGTAGGACCTCCAGAGAGAGAAAAAAAATCAGGATCAAAGATGGGCTGATCGGAAAGCGCGCCCTCCTTAATCACGTACGCGCATCTCGGATGAATCATGCGGTTTCTGATCCCACTAACCAAGCGAACGAGCGAGCGAGCGAGCAAGCAAGCGAAAACTAGTCAGTCAGTCCGTCTGTGTGTCCATCAGACGGCCATCGTGGTCCAGTCGTGGTGTTGCTGCGGTTGGTAACGAACGCTGGCCACAGCTTCAAAGTGATGAGCTTGGCACAACGATCTAAGTAAGTCTAGTCGAGATGAACTGCGAACGTTTCATGCTAGACTAGCGTGGCGGGGAATAGCGTAGCAAAGAGCAGCATAGCCAACATCTGAGAGAAAAACTACTCTCGGTCTCACACTAAATCGCCAACTAAATTGCTCAGCAGGAGAACGCAGCCTCAATGCATTAGTTCCGCCTGTTCTCGAGGCGCGGTTAACATCCTAAACTACGAGCCGTCAATGCAATGCCGAGAGAGTGATCTCGCTCGCTCCGGACAAACGAAGAACTTCCTTCTCGCTGACTCGGAGGGCTTTCGACTCTTCGGAAGAGCTTCCAAACATCCAGACTACAAGCTCCGAGATCACGCGCGAAAAAAGAGGCGATCCGCGAGCTCCTCCACCATTCTCAAGACAGTGGCCATCAAACTTGCTCCTGGCTCTCGAACCGATCGACAGATCAACAATCGGTTTCGTGGTCGTTGGGAAACTTCACCGCCAGGGCATTGAAAACGGGCTGTGCCTCAAAAAAAAGTTCAAGGATGGGGTTTCGCAAGGCATTCGAGATTTTGGTTGTCAGAGGACAATTAGAGCTGAAGCTGGCACAGAGAACCGAAGCAAACTAACCTGAGATTGGATGTAATCCTGGCGTACCATGGTGCGAAGCGATGCGGCTTGCTCGTTATAGTAGTTACTGTGCAGATTGTTGTGAGGAAGGTAGTTCTCTACCATCAACGAAAGCGACGAAGTGCACGGACTGGTGGCCGCGGATGGAGTGGTAGGAATGAGGTCTCTCTGAGGGCTCTCTGAGTTTTCCATTTTGATCATCATGGCTTGAAGTTGTGGAGTTTTCGCTCCTAGGCGATGGTCGGTTTCCAAGTCCTCCGGCGGATTAGGCGGCTGGTGAAGTCAACTCGAAGTTTTCGGCGCACTGAACTTGAGACACACGGAATCAGATGAACACAAGGTCGGAGATCAAGTTGAAGGCGACGAAAACTCCTAGAGTGGCAACAACAATGATTGAAGAACGTTTACGTTCACTGTTGCTGCCGCCGCTACGGCGGTTATTGTTGTTAATCGTTCGGCCTTGTGTGTGTGTGTGCGTGTGTATGTTTGTCCGTGAGTGTTTGTATAAGAGTGCGAGTGTGCCTGTGTGTGTGTGCGCGCGTGTGTATGTTTGTATGTATGCGGACTGAGGTTAGGGTTTGTCGGAACTGAACCCTGCTGTTTACGCTGGCGGTAAACAGCCGTCGTCGTTGAAAACGTCAAAACGAATCCCTTGCACGACGCGTCGACTCGTGCGCTGCTTCTTCTGCTCACTATCAGGCTGACTCGCTAACTGGCTGCCGTGCTCGCTACGCTGAATGGTAAATATTTGAATCTGCTGTTCACTAGGGACGACACGACGACTACCATCACCACCGGCGGCAGCGGCGGCAGGCGGATTTCGGAGAGCGTAACTCAGAGAGCCAGCCTTCTCGCAGGCATTCGTTCCTCTCGTTGCCGCCGCGCCGCTGTTCGTGGTGGAAGGCCACTCGCTCAGTCTCCGTAGTTGGAGGATGAACGCGCTGCCAGAGGGCGTGGTCTCCGCTCAAAGGCGGTCCATCGCTCGAGCCGCAGTCAGCAGGGCCATTGAGACTACACACGCGCAGCCGTTGGCCCAGGCCATAATCCAACTACCTGGGCTCGAAATGATGATAATGTGCTGACAACGTACTCTTTAACGCAAAAATATGTTTGGACTTTTCGCAAGCAATAGCCGCGAGCCACTTTTTGATGAATTTCCTCATTTTTGCATCATCGCCTGGTGTTTGCGTCCAGGGTCAGCACTCGAGAACATGTCCCAACGTATAGATCGTCTTTTCAGGATTCGTTGAAACCCTCCTGGTAGCTCGAGGTCTTCAACGAGGATTGATCGGATAAACCATTGTCGGGAGATCGATCAGCAACGCTACTTGCTAACTGTGAATCCGCCTGACGGAACATGACGGACGGTGACTCACATCGAGAAGTTCCGTCCAACGCGTCGTTACTTCCGACTTTGAAACATCACCCACATGAAACACCCCATTGAAACATCACCCATGAAACATCACCCACAAGGTGGAGCTTTTTCCACGAAGAGCGTTCTATACAAGACTCAGTTCGAGTTTTCGTCAATTTGAGACTCGAATGAGTTTCCACCTCTTTGAGGTTACGCAGCGAACCAACAGCGAAACCACGGTCATGATAAACTGCCCGTTCTATGTAAATGACGCAAGAGCTAGCGTGAGGTAGCCCATGCGTGGTTTCGAGGAAATACTTTCCAGATCATCGACACCTGAAAAGAATCGGACGACGAATCAAATCGATGAGGATTATGATGTTGGAGCTCGTTCCCCTTCTTTGACGTTGAAGTTCGGAGCTTCCTGGAGGAGAAACTCCTGGGAGAAGCCACATCCTCCCATCTCAGATCTTAGAATCAGCAAAAGACTCGCAATCGCTGCATGTTTTGGATTTAACGACTGAGACGCCTCGATCTAATTCGATTGCAGAGTTCAGGGATATCTTCAATTCTATGGCACTTGATCTACGAGATCACATGGGCTCGTTGCGGGAAACCCTGGGAAGTCCTTGATTGATCGTGGACTTTTCATGTCTGTATTTGCCATGGAATCACGTTTCGATCGACACTCAACCGGATTTCGAAAATGATGAGCAGAGAAATATTCCTACGAATGTATCTTCTTAAATCCACATATCGCTATTTCAAGGAGCGAGGAATGAACGAAGAATGCTGACATGAGATGAACGAAGCCGTGGTCTGGTGCTTGTAACGAACAAACCCTGTCCCTCTTCTTCATGCCGTGTACTCCATACCCAACTCTTCCCAAGCTTTGTGCTTACCATGTTAATGATAGGTAATACAAAATTCATCCACTTCAAGGCTTTATTTTGGCCATTTTGCAGTTTGTCCCGCGGACAGCTCTATGAAAGTTAGAGAATTGCGTCAGATCCGGCTGATCGCTGCTCTGAGACGATGCCTTTAGATTCGAGCGGACGAATTACGTGGCTCCGCAACGCAATATTTTACCCAAAAACTGGACTCTCGTCAGATTGAAGAACTTCACGTCAACTTCGGTCAGATTCAGATCCAAATCCATGCCTCTGTGATTGAGCAAACGGGGTGTACGGTGGGAGAAAGGGGTCATTGTTGGGTGTTGACGTCGTCAAAAGCCGGGAATGACAATGAACGATGATGCCCCATTTCCAAGTTGGTCGATGAACGATAGGGTATCTGTAGAACAACTCGGTCGAAGGTGATGGTAGGAAAAATCTCGCTCGAGGTTCACCTGATCCATCGCTGTGTTTATTCAATCCGATTCGCCCGCGACGCCGGAAAGTGCTAACCTACGAAACAGGATCTCCTACCTCGCTGACACTCTGTATTTGATCCAGTCAGCAACACAGCTAACCATGCACATGTTGCTGAAACTCCAATAGGAATTGTTTATCGCAGACTGACGTTTTTACGCCCCGAGAGAACCACCCATAGCGAACGGTGGAATTGAAGTTCCGATTTGGTCCAGACCGAACAAGTTGATGGTATGATTCCGCGACTGCTCGTCTTCGACCATGCCCGCCTTTCGGTTAGATAAAATGAAGTATCGGTTGCTTCCCGAAAGAATGATATATTTATTCTGATCTGGCTCCGATGAATTCTCTCAAGCGTTCAGTAGAATCGAACTTCCACAAGACTTGTACACTTCATCGCACGAGTCTCTCGGGACAGCCAAGCCTGTCTCCAAACAAGATGGAAACTCTTCGTACAAGGATTATCCCGAGCATTTCTATATATTCTCGCGAAATATCTACATCCCCTTTTTAAAGGTAGAGTTCGAGATGGTCTACTTCTGATCCGCGATTGCTGTTCAATTACTCAAACATGGGTCTCGACGAATCTCAACTGTTGGTCTTACTTAGAGGGAGACCTAATATTTTTTTCGAGTTCTTCTTCCGTGAGTTCGGTCTATTCCATAATTACGCTCTCTCCACGCCCCACATATCGGCTCGTCGATCACATTCTGTGCTCTCCAAGGACCGATTCGATCCACTCGAAAATGACGTCAAGCTCACTGTGAGCAACAGATTTCGAGGAGCGGAGTTGTTTTGAGCGTACTTTCCGCTGCCTTCGAAGAATCTGGAGGTACATGCGAATTCCTTTCGAGTTTTTCGCACGCCATACGAGGTTCTCGGACGATTGTCCCGATTGTTGACAGAATGTGCTGGCCAGACAGAGGGAAGAATCTCTTTTCCCGATTCCGTAAGTGTGTGATTCTGTTTCCCGAAATTCTGAAGAAGCATTCGGTCATAGACACTCCAGCACAACAGAATCGTTTTATTGCATTGCGAAGTTGGCAGCCCTGTTCTTTGTTAGTTCTCCCGGGCGGGGTTGGAGCCGAGATGGAGATCGCGTTGGCAAGCTTGTTGTGCGCTGTTGACGCTTATGCTGAAGTTCTCTTGAGAAGACACATCTTTGTTTGGCTCGGCATGTGGAGGCTCTGAAACAGTCTTATTTTATTTTTCTCTCTGTTCTTTACGAGTCGCATTTAGATTTGTTTGTAGGAGACTCTGGCGAACTGGCGCCATCAAGTCTTTAGTTTTTTTTCATCTAAGCGTCATCATCGGCGAGCTGTAAACTCGGAGTGTCTTCAGCGGTGGTCCGTCCGTCGTCCTCTCTCTGTTCTTCCATCCATCCATCCGTCCATCCGTCCATCAGATCTTCCAGCTACAATCAATCTATTCGAGCGTTGGTTTGAGAGCCGACTCATTCGTCGGTATGGCGTCCTAATTGTTAGCTGAAAATTCACTCTGTTTAGTTTTCGGGCGACAGTGGATACTCGAGATGTGCACTCTCGGTCACGAACGCACGCAGCGACAATCGGGAAGGTCGCTTCGCGATCGGGGGCGAAGGCCTAATCAAGTCGAGCATGACTTGTTTTGATGCCGATCGGCTTGTTTAGAAATCATGAAATAAACTACACAGCGTTTCCTCTTCCTCCTTCCGTCCTAATGAAGAGTCGGCTGAGTGAACGTTAGAGATAGCACGATTCCAACGACCGACGTGTCCGGGAATTCCACTCATGAACACAGATTTTAGTGCTCCATTAGTGGTCTCGATTCGAGACGGCCGATTCCTAATGAAGCCAATCTCACGTCGATTGCCATTTCTGTGCTGCAGTTCAGGTTTCGAAATTTCTCATTGCAGACTTAAATCCATTTAAGAAAGAGCGTCAGATCGCATTGGAAAGCAGCGCTTGACAGAGTTCTGTCCACATCGCTTTTGAGTTTTTCCTCCGAGCGCGACCGCGAATCGAGTTCGAAACCCGAACCTTCAAGCTTGTGGGTCTCGTCCAGAGAACGATCTGGCGACAACACCCTTTTCCTTCTGAAGAATCAGAGTGGCGGCTCGTTTGATCGTCCGCAGTGATGATATTGGTGTCGTGGTGTTCTTCCGGAGAGACGGAACCTTCTCCCGACAATGGATCAATTGATGGCTAACTGGTAGCAGGAACAGCAGCCGCGACCAAGAGGACTTGTGGTGGGTGTCGTCTGAGACGAGAGCCAGACCCCAAAAGATTTCGGTACTTTGCAGAACTCCCATATTCAGCTGTGGGAAGCAGGAATCGTCCGAGTGGACGTACTGACTGTCTGCTCTTTGACGACTCACTGTACATTGCCAAAAGCGGGGGTAGCGGAAAGCGGAGTGCGTGGGAACACCGGGACAAACTTGAATCCAAGCGGACTTTCGAGGACATCGTCGGCCCGTCTCGACTTCTGGCTTTTGGCCGGACAGTATACGCAAGCTAGCACTCTCCGGGAAGCTGACGTTGATCCCATCGATGACACAATGCTCGAACGAAAACAAGTTGGATTGCGATGGAAACCGCAGACGCCGTCGTCTCCCTTGAAAGCGACCAAACCACTTAAGCGTTTAAATCCACGCGTCGCCAGATACTTGAGCCAATCGCGTTTCCGCCGGAAACGTTTACGAGAGAGTCACCGGAACCAGGCAAGAACAGAGCCTCAACTGGACTCGCGACTTGGATATTAATTGGTCGTCGATTGACACTCGGGATTCAACACTTTAAACAACTGTTGCTGAAAGATCTGTGACCGAGAGTTTACATCGGAGACTTCGATCGTCGGTTCACGAGTTAGAGATCAACACCAACGTGTACTTTCATCCAATCTAGCGCGCCTCCGTGTTCGACGGTGGCCAATGTCCATCTCAGTGTTCCCCGAATGTGGGGCGTCGCGACGCTCCACCGGTGGGGCCTGGCGAATTTTTAGGTGGGGCCAAGTTTGTAAGTACAGCACAACCTCGATTATATCAACTAATTCGTGCAAAAAACGGTTGATATAATCGAGAGTTGATATATTCGAGAGTCAAATTGACAAGTTGATATATTTGGGAGTTGATATAATCGATAGTTAAAGTGGTCAAGTTGATATAATCGAGGTTGTACTGTACTATCAAACTCCAATTCTGTGGGCATAACTCCGATGAGATGAGTTGTGAGTGTGTTAGTTCGTCTCGCAATGAGCGTCGTCTCTTTCGCAGCCGATATTTCGAATACCTAATAATAATTCCACTCACCCTCGGGAGACTGGATTATTTTATGATGAATGCAAGTCACTTGTACTGAACTAAAGTACCATAGAAACCCTTCATCGGACTCATCTATGTTTCGCCGAATGCCTTCATTCGAGAGCTCCGAGAATCGACGTAAATTGTTTCCTCACGCCGCTCAATCTGCGTAGTAAGTTGCGGTTCCTCTTTCCTGAGGCCACTGGCTTAGAGACGACAAACTTGTTCGATGCAGGCGATGGAGGTATACCTTCCATAGAACGATATATATACTGACGATTTCGAACAGGTTTACTCGTGCATTGGAATCTTTCGCTAACATTCAGAACTTCAGGCCGAGTCAAGTTTATCGAACCCGCACTTCAAATTCATTTGTTGAACTAGTTCAGTGGCTTGAGCTTCATAATGCCTGTCTGCGATCGATTCGTTCGTTTCCCAAATTTTGAAGGTTTTCCATGGCTAAGACGTCTGATAACGCCCACAAAAATGGAAAGCGAACTCAAATCCGAGAGAATCCGTCTTTGAGATTACGATTTACGGACAGCTTAAGTATCGGTGAGGCATGGCGAAAACTATTTGGGAAACACTCGTCTATCTGATGCCAATGCCGACTTTGAAAAGGTCCTGGTACCCTTGCGCCAAAGCTCGGGATACACTGGTGTTGTGGAAGAATGGTCCTGAAATTCGCGGTAACTTCCGCGCAAACGATGAATTAGCCTTTCGGAAGACACCGCGATTCCTAGTCGTAGTTGAGTTCATTCGGGACCAGTCTAGCGATTGACGCCGAGAATCACCCCGGAGACCGAAGTGGGCCCGAGCTTGTGCGGCTACTGATGTTGTTTTCCAATATCGAGATATTCCCTCCGATCTGAGCGGGGTTTGAGAGCTATGGCAGAGATTTCAATGTCCTGGGAATGTGGAAGCGAGACGCGTTGAAAGGAATCCTCTCTGTCTCCCATGTCGGCCAGAACTCGGCTCAGGCCTCATCGATAGCGCCTTATTGACTACAAAAAATTGCCTTCCCATAGAACATCACAAAAACTACGAACGATCATTCCGCACAGAAGCCCAGTGTGACGTTGCCCGCAGCCGACAAGTCTCGAATCATACAATCTTCTTCTCAGCTGGTGGATAACTCACAAGGGGAGCTCGCTGAGGGGTACACTCGGATTTCGCTGAAACTTCATTAAAGTGATGTTTATGATTCAGATAGAAATATTGTATCGGGGTTTCCTACGGGAATATGCGGATTTGGAGATACCTATGTTCGTTCACAAATCGCTGAATTCATGACCTCACTGGCGACAGTCGTGGAAGGCGGCCACAAATCCGCTTCGTTCCATGCGTACCAGTCGATTTCAAAATGTTCATATCTCCTGATGGACGCGTTTTCGTGGAAAATCAGGATTGGGTTTCACTCATTGAGTTTGAAGTTCACGCCGATGAAATTCCACCGAAATGCGAGTGTTCACATTAGCGACTCGTCAGCCCAAAGTCGAATTGTATCTGAAAGGAAACCTTCTTCCATGCCACTTTGGGTGTTCCTTCAACGAAGCGAGACTCGAAATTTGCAGCTGTTGAGCTGTAAGCAGAACGAGATACTTTTCTATCCTATCCCGGAGAAGCCCGCTGAAGTGTCGCGGTGAATATTTTGGGATTTGTATTCCAACTGAAATGATAAATAAAAAAAAAGAAAGAGCTCTGTTCCCGCGAACAGCGGATGAAGTCTGGCGAAAAGCTTTGATTCTATCGCACCCAGCCGCAGCGACCGAGATGCCAGCAAACAGCACTCGCTAACTGCGCTGCGCCGTGCTCGGCCTACGAAGCAACAGCGCACCTTGCCCGGCCGCTGTAATGTATACACATTTTTACTGTTTGTCTATAGATTGCTCAGTTGGTTCTTCCTATGGATGTTCCTCTGCCTCTGCGGTTCAGTCAGTCAGTGAATGCGTGAGCGAACGAGTGCGATTGGCCCACACGGCGGAGGGAAACCCAGGTTCGCAGAGGCCCTCATCTCAACCCAACCAATAAGCCAGCCAGCCATGAGTTCTTCTTTTTCCCCTACAGCATCGGCGATGATCGCGCAAAACGTAAACAGGCTTTCAGCACCGGCCTCTGTCGTGTTGTAACCTCTCCTTCGACTTCTCATCCTGAGTTTACACACAGCGTCTGCCTGGTTGGTTGCCTGCCGGCTCGACCGACCGATCTACCGACAGACTGGATGACTAGCGGAGTAGCTGTGTGGTGAAGGACCAAGACGCCGCGCCGTCGCGTCGATTGGCCTTTCGGTTCGAACAGCCTGAGCATCTTCCCGTTCTAGAAACGACGGCAAACGCCATCATTCTCCACCAGAGCGGGCGTTCTGAGCTTACGGGACCTCCGAAAGCCTCAAATACTTGTTTTCCCGTCTCACTACATTTGAAAGGATTGTCACTGAGGTGTAGGAATACTAAAGAGGTACATTTGGTGAAGTATCCGGAGGAGTCTTCAGCCAGGAGTCGGGACAAAGTCAATCGTGCAGTCGACCAGAACACCATTTTGAGAAATCCAACACAAATATCGATACATAAAAATGACTCGATTGATGTCTGTGATCGGGACCCCATCGAGCGGAATCGAAATCTATTCTGAACATGAGATTTCCAAGCGCACTCTAGCATGCTCGGAGCGGGATTCTTAATAAATGGGAAGTCGGGAAGATAAAATAATGTTTTATATGACCATTCATAGGGTGTCTTCCCCGCAGCCGAACGCTGGTCCACGTCAGACAAAGTACATGGTACTGCGCATTTGAGAATTCACTCGCTGGGCTTCTTGGAATCTGCGCAGGACTTCAGGGCTGATGTTTGACTTCCCTGAGTCTGAATTAGAAGTCTCGCTGTCTTCATGCTGTATGCGTTTCAGATGCTCCTTTGCCCTGAAGGCAGCGAGGTGGGCGTAGTAGGCTGGAGCTGGAATGGACACTGTCCGCGCACAACGAGCGTATACGTGACAGAGATGGTAGCACAAGCGGTATATCTCGTCAGGTCTGTGGCCCCTGTCGTCGTGTACGACGTGGTAATGCGCCGGACGAGATGTCCCTTGAAGTCCTTGTTGGGAGCAGAGGTAGAAATCGAAAATCTCAGGGTGAACGATTTCACTGTCTATGACAGTTCCCGGTGGAACATTCCCGGAGCGGCCGACTCCATCTCTGTCGAATTTGGGCTTCATGCGAACATGATGGCGTTTTTGGACTACAATGAACGTCACGTAGGGAGTGAAGTTTGGATCGATTGTGAGACACGCTTTTCGTATGGCTCCGAGCTCATACATTCGAACCGCGCTGAACTGGCCCTCTGATATTCCATCTCGGAAGATGTAAACACTCTTGGGCAAAACGTTCGTACGATTTTTGAAGACGGAAAGGCACTCCAGAAACATTGTCTCCGTCGCAACGATGTACTCTTGGTTCCGGCCTCGACGGTTGATCTGGACCGAAGTGCACGAGTGGTACTGGGAGGGGACGCTGTCGATGGAGGCCACCATCGCCGCCACCGATGGAGTCTCTCTATCATCTGTGGGAAAAGAAAAAATCGATTTCAGTGGTGAGCTGAGCTTTGTCAATTCGAATATGGAGTCAATGGACTTGAAAAACTGCGGGGAGTCGCCATTCCGACCCGGTCTTCTCCAAAACACTTACTCGGAGCCGGATGGTTGACGTCCATTCCCACCACCATGAACGGTTCCCTGAAGGTTTCTAGCATCACTTGGGCAACACCGTTGTTCTGACCTCCGAGTTTTGTGTTGATCTTCTGCAGGAGGTTTGAAGCGAACATCGGATTCATCTTCGTTTCAACATTGCGATGCTTCACACACTGGGTCCTCATGCACAGATCACTCGTCTCAGCTTCGGCTTTGATCGTCCCGTACGGGCTGCTCTTATCCAAGACCACTACGGTCATCTCAACATTCGGGATTCTGTTCTTGACGTCTTCTAGTACTCGGCGGACGTTGGCCCGATTCCCGCATTGGTTCACGAAGCGAGGTTCTTCAATTCTCATGCCGAGTTTATGACCTTCGTCTTGGAAGAAGCGAACCATAGCTCTCAGTTCCTGTTTTGTCTCTCTGCCCAGGTTCACGATCGCCCATTCCTTCATTTGGGCAGCGCGTAGGAAGACGTCTGTATTCCAGACGCCATCTCTCACGTGCTGTGTCTTCCCAGCCCCATACTTGATCCCTGGGGCGGGAAGAACCCGTCCTCTGACTTCGAGTGGAGTCGTCCCAATCTTCATGTCGAACTCGTCAAGGTAGTGTCTTGACGTTTTCTCAAGTTCATCAACAGATTTCTTGATTCTCGCGAATCGGTCCCTGGGACTGAGCGCAGTCTTTCGGATCATCTTTGCCGTCTGGGTTTCGTTCAACTTTTTTTTGCAATGCTGGCCGCGGACTATGTTGCAGAACTCCATGGGCAGCATGGAATTCTTCTTGCCGACAAGAACGCAGGGCAAAAGCGGGAATCGAAGGTGGATGTTGTATCTGAGTCAGATGGACAGTTGGGTTAGCGAACTACACTCGAAACATCACGAAAATTCGATGATTTCAAACTCCGAAAAATATTCACTTTTGGATGAAATACTGCGAAACTGTGACTTTTCTGCCATTCCATTCGAATGATTCCTGATTGGCACTGCGACGCGACAAACCCTCGATTCTTTGTTGCCGCTCGCTTTTAAGGTGGGTTGCCTTGAAAACAAGGAAGAGGTTAATAATCGCCTCCATCCGCGCTCAACATTCCGTCTCTCTTCCTTCAAGAAGGAATACTCACAGTCACTTTCAGCATCTTTATTTCGCGAGCGACAGTCACGCGATCCCTGTCGGATAATTCGCTCCGCGCCAATTCATCCTTACTCGACCTCCTCAGAAGGTCAGCGACCAAATCCAGCAGTGGTCCCGCAGTATAGAAAGCTGTTGCCGACATATCTATGTTGACGACGGGCTTCCAGCGACCGAGACGGATCGACGTGTAAAAACCAAACCATGTTTCGCGGAAGCCTCCGAGCGCGCAATCACCATCTGTGTCAGGCTTTGTGGAAATAATCAGGCAGTTGGATGATTAGAAATCTGTTGGACTTGTTCAACTATCAAAACTCTTCGGAATACAAAGTCTCCCCAATACCTTTGGCGGCGAGAAGAACGATCGTCCTACGGGATTGAAGTTCAGCGCTGGAGCCGTTCTGAGAACGACGTCTGCGGCCTGCACGGCATCTTGGAAGTTCTCAAAACCAATCTGATTCTGATCGTAAACTGCATTGAGGTGATCGAAACTAATGACTGCGACGAGTCGCAAGTGTACGACGAAAACACGTATCTCTCCGTCGATCCTGACATCAATGTTGTTGAACGAATGACCAGCAGGATGATCTGAAATCTGGGGAAGCTCGGTTAGAGGAAATCACTTGGAAGCTTGAATTTTTGCATCAGAATGAAGTGGAGCCGATCCTCCAAACTCACATCCAGCTTTTTCCTGGTGTAAAGATTCTTGTTGCCGTCGAACGCCAGCATAGCGTTCTTGAGCTCGACGCGATATTGCCTCGAAAACGCATCGATAACCTCACGATTGATTCGCATCGCGGCGCAACGCGATCTTTTCTCGATCACCTCGCCCGAATCGTTCGCAGTGTAAGATCGGACCGAATAAATCTCGACGTCATAATGATAGACGTATCCACTCGGCAACTTCACATTGAACATATTCAGACAAAGGTCGATCGGGCGCCCTTCACTGCCCGGTTTTTGACGTTCGCGTAAAGTTGGAGGATGTCCTTTGAAAATTTCATTGAAAGCCTCTCGAAGATCATCCATTGCGAAATCTCGCGCTCGGCTATCGCCTCCCGGAGTCGCGGCCGTGGGCACAAGGTTTCCGTTGGACGAGTTCGGCGATCCTGTATCGGGGGACCCGTTTCGTAGGACTCGCTGTTGATCATAATTTGGATCGGTGGGCGCCGCTTCTTGTTGTCGCGGTTGTTGAGGTTCGATCGGTTTCGGAGTTGCGACTCTGGCGGGTTGACCTGCTGGTCTCAATCCGGGCGGAGCTCCTCGACCCCAGGCGCCGGCTGGCTGAAGTCCTCGACCAACTGGGGGAGGTCCTTGACTCCATACTCCAGCCGGCGGAGGAACGCTCGATATGACTGGCGCTGCCGCCGTTGAGGGCGGAGGCGCTCGAGCGTCATTTCCTCGACCACTCGGGAGTTGAGGCCTCATGCCTCGACCACGCGAACGTCCAGAAGGCGGCATAACTGAAAATGCGAGGAGATTCAATACTCAAGGCCACTCTGGAACGTCAGCCCGATAATTGCAGAGCGATTCCATGGCTGACAACGAATAGAGGAAATTCTCGGTGCTCATGCCTTGACACTTCTCAAACCGTCAATTGATATGCAACGGCTCGATCGAGGATAAGGATTCCTTGTTGGAAACTCGAAGTAACCCCAGTATCTGATTTCTGCAACCTATTGTAGATTCCTACCAGTATTTCTAGACGTCTTACACGGAATTATCTGTTCGTTCATCCAGCTTCATGCACTTGAACGCCTCCATTCAGGAAGCTGATTCAGCTAAACTACAATATATTTAGCCCAGCAAGCGATCCAGCGAAGTTGTTCAGAATCCAATTCGTAAGCAGGATCTCTCAGAAAAAAATTAGATTGGATCTCACCTAATACAACCTCACTGGATGATGTACGATGAGATAGAAAACACGCACTTTTCGTTTGAGGGAGAAACTAAAGACCCGCGAAAGAGAAGTACACTGCAGCATGCACGGAGAATCGGTCACCATGAGCTTGTCGGTCAAATAGGGATGTCGTCCGTTAGAGGAAGCCCGGAGAATCCGTATTTATTTATGTGTCGGAATGTTTCGTGGAGCACACATCCCGTCAGACGAAGGCACGTCTGCCTGACATTGGCAGTCTGCAGAAGGGAGCATCAAGCGGAGATTTCTACAACGGGATTTCAGAATGGAAGTACCGTATGATCGACTGACCTCAAGATGGAAAATCGGACTTGGAGATTTGTCTTTGGAGCAACTCAGTAGACGCTGGTCGTATTTGTCGTCTGCGACAACTATTAGGTTCCAAAGAGAGCAGGACTGGACTCTCCACGGCGGATATTTTCGAATGGGATTTCTCAGCCTCGCTCACAAGTCAGCTAGGATTCTACAGCGAATTCCATTGTTTACTCACTTCGGACTCGACACGGGCGTTGACTCCAGAATCTGAGATGAATGTGCCTGGATTGATCGGAAGAGCTTGACTAGCTTCGTTATTTTTGGAGAGAAGCGATGAAACTTGTTCTGAGATACTCTATTTTAGAAGGGATCGCCCTCGAGCCGTCGCGCCGATGGTCAGTGCCAAGATCCAAACAACAAGGGCGCAAGTTTCATGATTTCATTCAGAAGAGTGAGTTCGGAGCTAAGAAAATGGTGTGATACGGCGAGAAGTCCTCTTCTTGAGAATAGAGGCGACCAAAATGGAATGCTCGGCGCGTTCTCCAGTCAAGAGCTTCCGTCGAGACCGCTTGGTTGACGAAACGACGCCATGTCAGGAGAGTTCCAGTGAAGATCTTGTGATCCAATCCCAATTCTGATGTTTCCCTCGGAGATAGGTCGAAGCTCAATTACCGAGTGCACTATGCACGGTCTAGAGTCGAAACTGCGTGCTTACGTCGCCTTTTTCAATTTAAAGGCCGTCGCATCTATACATGGGCGCGGCCGACTCTCTTGGTTTCCTGCCCGTCCTGATTGTGAGTAAGACTTGCGTCAAACGATAGGTCTCGAAAGTACTTATGATGCGGACTATTTCTGCGGGGATGATGAATAAAATGTCAACGAAAGAAAAAAAAATTATGACTGGACGAGGCTTAACAGGCATTCTTGGTGCTTCAGGTAGTTCCTGTCATCAACAGCATAGGAATTTGGTGGAGACCGTCACGCATGAACTGAGCCTTAAGACTCTAATGGCGGAGCTGATTATTCTTATTTCTCGTTATCGTTGAGTCACGCCGTCATCATTCATCTGTTTTTCCTGTGGAATGCAGCTCGGAATCCGTGGTTCAGGTCAGTGATTCCCGGACCTTTCTAGTCCGCGGACTCCTTTCGAACATTTGTTACATGTTGCGGACGCCCGGAAACATGTGGCGCTTAACTGCCCCAATGCTGTACAGTGCTTGGTTAGAATTTGAAAAATATGTGCTCAACTTGTTCACTCAACCGAAGTCTCACGTTGCCTGTTTTTCACAGGAATTCTCTGGAGGTTCCGGAAGGAAAAGGAGCTCAGTCTCCGAATACAAGATCATTGTTAAAGGAAGTGGCAATCAGCGAATATCATCTCTGAAACGGAGTTGCCGCGAGAGACGTAGAAAAACTCTCAAGATCCCGGATGCCATCCGGACTCAAAGTCCTGGCCTCCAAACCCGAAAGATCCGGATGAAATTGAGAAACGAGAGATGAAGAAACTCCAAGAATCGACGCCCTGGAACTCGCGCAATCTTTCATTTTCCCTCGAAACCATCATGAAAATTATATTCAACGGAAAAGCAAAAAGCGCAAAGATCAAGTTCACAGTGCACACATTTGATGAAGGGATTAATAATGCAGTCTTGAGTGCGACATCCATCAGTCGCATTGGATGAGAGTTGAAACAAATTGAGACGAGAAGGGATTTCGGGGTCATCAGAGCCAGCCGATTTCCAACCTCAAAGCCTCAGCGGTCGGAAATTCGCATGTTGAAACTGGTTGTTTATCGGAACTTCATCTTCAAAATGCTGTGCCGGTCTTCCCAAAGGATATTGAGCATCGAAGCTCCATCGATAATTTGCGATGATATAATAATAATAATAGATAATAAGAAGAGCATCGAATAATTTATATTCGAATCCAGAGTGTTTGAATGAAAGTCGCCCTCGCCGATATTTTGATTCTCCTTGGAAAAGTGAAAAATACCTGGTTTGTCTCATTCTGCCGCTGCGTAGCCGAAGAATGAGATCAAGCTTACTCTCCCGACTCTATGCCGCGAGTTGAGGTGAACCTCCTGCCGGATTGATCACACTGGAAAATTCACGATTGGGTTGATTTTCAACGAGTCAAAACTGAGTTTAAGTTAGAAAAATGCATGTGTATGTCCCCGTTGATCCCTAGCCAGAACGAAGCCGTACGCAAGATTTCAGTCGAATCCGATGTACCCAATTGGCGAGGTCTCCTCAAGAGGTCAGTGAGGATACTGGCATTAGTTGAGCAATGAACGGCTTCCGTGGTCGCATTCCTTTGTGCCTAACTTCTGAGTAGTCATTGATTCTTAGAAATAAACGGCTTTCGATCCATGAGAGAAAACTTGTGACATCGCAAACCGGTAGGCATTTAGGTACAGTGGGCATTTTCTATGCCTTGACCATTCTCACTAAATCAAGACATGACTGTATCTAACAGGATTGGGACAGCACACATATCGGGCACACCTTGGAAGAGTTCGCATCAGCTTGATGTGCCCGTCTCGTCTACAGTCGTCAGCCCGCCATTGGCCAATGCGACGGTCTTGAATGCATCCATTCACCAAAACAAACACATGTGCTTTGCCGAAGCACATGCCGCTATCGAATCATGAAATGCTTCTGAAACATTAGAGCTGTTTCGATATTTGGAAGAATTCCATTCGGTCTTGTTCTCCCACAGATCAAACTCTGAGAAACGTCTCTGTCAGTAGCCATGAGTTCGGACACTCAACTGATTTCGGAGAATGATTTTGCGATCCTTAAAACGGAGAAAGCTGCCAGGCTTGTGAAACTCAACAAAGGAGTAGTTTATGTCGACAAGAGGAAGTTCAACTGTCAAGACATCATAGGTCAGCGTTGGGGCCAGGTATATCCACTGAATTAGTGCTCTAAGCTAGAACATGATACCAATCCTCATGAAACACAGCTCTCTTAACTAAAACGGTATCGTGTGTTACAGATCTTCGCTATGACGTGCGGCAACAGAGGCGAAGTAACTCTAAACATCGTACCTCGACAGGAATACGTTGACCACATATTCCTCGCGTCAGAAAAAGTGAGTCTCCTGATTACATTGGGAGAATTCGCTCAAATTTCGCGTTTATTTCGGTGCCGTGAATATCTCGAATTTCTCAATCTATAAAGAGTAAATTATCCCTTAGGTAGCTACGCGTGGTTCCGGACAAGACAACAGAGACATTCTCGATGAGAATCGTTCCCAAAAACTGACCCGGGAAGAGATCACAAAACTTAAACAAGACGGAGCAAGTTCGGTTGACATCGTGCAATCACTGGTTGAGCACTCGGAGAGCTTCGCGGAGAAAACCAATTATTCACAACAAAAATATCTCAAGAAGAAACTAAAGAAATACGACAGTTATTTCCAAGTGAGTATTTGTGGAATTCATGCCTCTCTCTCTATGAAGCTGTTCGATACTCGTGGTAGCAGGAACTGCACGATGGAACTCAGAAAACTTTTCACAAATCCGCAGGCCTGCCGTCCCACCGTGCGTTCGCTTGCGGAGTTGTATTGGAACCAGAACCCATTGAAAATCGGAATGCTACGTCCGGACAGCCTTGCCCTCATGGTGGCTCAAGCTAATGTTTTGCCACAGGTAGTCACTTGAATGCCGATCGCTTCTTCCCCATTCGTTCTCACTTCATCTGCTTCTTAGGTTAACTTGAATCTTAACTGCTGCTCTCGTTTCCATAATTCCAAAGGGGAAATACATTGTCATGGATTCGTATCTCGGGCTCTTGACCGCTGCGGTGCTGGAACACTGTACCAGCGGTCAGGTTATCCAGGTTTTAGACCACATGGGCTTCCAGAGTTCAACGCGTCATGCGGTTCAAGCCATTGGCTCTGGTGAGTTTCTGTCGCACTCTGTCATTGATAAAGTATATAGATTGCGAGAACATGGGAGATACTGAACCTTATGGATCTTCTTTTTCAGGTGGTGAGCGGGTTCTTAGTGTTGATTATGAGCTCGTTGAGCGATTGGCTTCTGGTCTAAAGCTCCGTGAAGACTGTCCAGAGGACCCGGCCAATGAGAGACGCGTTGCCAGATTCCAGAAAAACATGGAAGCGCTTCGAATGCTCCGGGAAAGGAACTTCGATGGTCTGATCATGAATTGCAAGGGAGACATCGTGGAATCAACTAGATTTTTATTGAAATTTCTCAGGCTTTCTCGAAACTTTGTCGTGTTCTCTCCTTACCTGAATGTTATCACTAAGTTGTATGATAGCTTGAAGAGGGATGGAAGATGTGCAATGTTGAAAATCAGTGAGACCTGGATCAGGGGGTACCAGGTTCTGGAAAACAGAACACATCCAGAAATCAACATGCAAGGGGCGAGTGGATTCGTACTCACCGGTATCACATGTGAATAAATCGATGAATACAACTCATCTCTTTCCTCGTCTCCGATTCTCTAAGAGTGCCAAGAAGTGTAGAGGTCCTTTAAGCATTCGCGATCAGGGCCGGCCCTTGAGCGGATGACGCCCCGGGCGAGAATTCTGGAGCGCTCTATCTTGAGGAGGAGAGTTGGAATTTCCTAGTAAAAGAGTCCAAGAGTCTGTCGCTCACCAAGGAGGAGGAGTTCTCCTCCAATAAGCCCATAGTTCTTTCCTCGCCCAAGCACCGTCGATCGCGTTATAGCTCGCAGAACAAGAAATGCCGTCAGGGTACTCGAGGTTCCACGAGAGCTCGTCGCAATATCAAATCCTTAAGAAATTACCCTTTTTAGACATAGATCAGATGGATGGGCAGTTTTTCTCAGTGAGAGGTTTCCGTGAAAGCCTTTTGATCTTGACGCTTTCATCAATTTTGTATGTAAATATCATTTGGAACAGATGAACATGTTTGCGGGCCTGAGTCGGCTCATCGTGCGCTTCGCGATGCTCTCCACTAACTCAGGAGTCAGAATTCAATGCTCGAGTCCGAGCAGTGGTGATAGCTTAGTGGTCTGACGCTATCGCGTCCGGTACCAGAAGGGCGTCTGGTACCAGAGGCCGAAAATGCATCCGGACAGCATCATCGCTGGTTCAAATCGCGACCATTGCCGGCTCTCTGGAGATGGTTCCCATGGTTGCCACCTCGTTCAAACATTTGTCCTCGGCAAGCATCTAGTACCGGGAGAAGAGCTCTTCTCAAACCGGCTGAGCGAAGTCTTCTGGACAAGACTTCGGAGAGAAATTCCTCCGTGTGTCAGAAGTTCGAGTCTGTGAGTCAAACGTGCGAAGCTGAAGCGCCCCCAGAGCCCTTGCGCCCTGGGCGATCGCCCGGGTTGCCCCCCCCTAAGGCCGGCCCTGTTCGCGATCGAGTGTCATCCTCAGCATCGGCCCGAGTTCGATATTTTCGTATAGACATACCATTCGGACTTCGGAGAATATGTTGCCAAGTTTAGGTCAGCTTGTTTCATACTCGAACCAAAGATGTGTGCGTCGGTTATACGATCCCGTCGTCTCCGTGGGCTACAGCTCGAGACCATCGCGGCCAGAACTCTGTGCTCTCTTCGAATCTGTCATGTATTTGGCATCGCGACGGTTCCCCAAATGAATTTAGTGGTTGCTCTATCGAACATGGAAAAAATCGGTGTATTTTCCGAATTGGTACGCTTTGCGAAGGCTACGGTTCCTTACGGTTACGCGATGATATTGTCAGCACAACCAAGTCGGCGCGTGTCCATCTTAATGCTTCTCTTCTTGAGAAGTTGAAATATTTTTTTTAATGAGCAGCTTTCCAGCTACTGTTTGAGAGTTGACTTGAGAGCGATGATAAAATGAGCTCAGATTTGACCTGAATGCATTCGAGGGAGGTTTTCGAAGTTCTCCCCAGGAAGGAATAATGAGCGATGCTCTCTCGCAGCCATGCCGCTCTCACGTGTCTAAAGCCAGTAGGTATATAGGAATTCGAAGCATAGCCCCGCCGTGCCTACGAATTAGTTTAATTCAGCGCCGTTCTCTGATGGAGAAGTGGAATATATGGTACATATAGCAGTATGACAGATGACAACAAGTGTTCAGCTGAGCTTGTTTGCTCCTGAAACGAAGGGGTCGCTCAAACCACGGATCTTTAACGCGCACAATATCCAAGATGTTATGATACTATTCTCCCCCAATAGACCCGCACCGTGCACCTCATTATTCGCAACGTCGGGCTCTGTAGAATGGAACTCTATCCAGGTTGAGCGTCATAATTCGACCGAGGAGATGTCGAACGCGTAAAGAACCAAAAAGCATATCAAAAGCCACAAGTCGCTTGTCGGGGCGTGATATCGAAGTTAGTTGGCATCCAGTCATTAAGCTCGATCCGAATCGTTCCATGGACGCTCTGCCTCTCTGAAAATATTCGCCATCTAACTTCCTCCCCGCGCCTCCGCATTCGAGCAGCCGGATTTCTTCTGATCTACCGATATCTTGGTTCGCTAATGGACAAGATCTCTGAAAGACAACTCTCTGTGATTGAGTCAAAGAATTCAGCTTGAGGGAAGAATCAAGAATGAGTTCAGAGTCGAATCTAACTAAGTAACAACACACTGATCAAAGCAAATGAAAATCATTTAATGTTATGATGAAATTCGCCAACACTGGCCTCAGTGCTGGGAGAACGGGTTCATGTTAAACAAAGTACATGGAACCCCTCATCTGGTTGAGAACTTTCTGCGCCGATTGGAACTTATCCAAATCGGGCTCCGACGAAGATGAGGATCGAACGGATCCTGAATTAGACTCGGCGTAGGGTCCGTTGTGTTGAGCGCGACCCTTTATGTGCTCCTTAGCACGGAAAGCCGCCAAATGAGCGTAGTATGCCGGTGCTGGGATGGAAACTGCACGTGGGCACCTGGCGTAGGTATGACAAAGGTTGTAGCAGATCTTGTATATCTCGTCCTGAGTATGATGAACGTCATCATGCACAACGTGGTAATGAGCAGCGCGGGAAGTCCCTTGGATTCCCTGATGAGAACACAAATAGAAATCAAAGATGGCGGGGTTGATGATTTTAGAATCGACGATCGTTCCTGCGTGGATGTTGCCGGTTCTGCCGTAGCCCTTGTCTCCGTCCGCGGGCATGAATCGCACGTGATGACGTTTCTGAACGACAATGAACGTCATGCCGGGAGTGTAGTCGGCTCGTATCTCGAGGCAAGCTTTGCGAATTGCTCCGAGCTCATAGATGCGGACCGCATCAAACTGAGCGTCCGCCACGCCGTCGCGGAATATGAAAATATGTGCGGGTAGATCCTTGTTGCGCTTTTGGAACTCGGTAAGACATTCGAGAAACATGGATTTGGTTTCGACGACGTATTCCGACCGGCTTCCTTTGCGGTTTAGCTGCACCGATGTACACGCGTAGTACTGCGAGGGAATCGCGTCCATTGAGGCGACGAATGCAGCAATTGATGGAGTGGTGTCACCTGATGGAGGACCGAAACGAATCTTTTATTAAATTGGAGTTAGAATTCGAACCTTCCATAAAAGAGGGATTGGATGCATATCTCTTAATCGGCTGCTGGAGATATAAAACTGACCTGGTCCAGGATGGTTGACGTCAACGCCGATTGCCATGTAAGGCCTCTTGAGAGTTTTCGGCGTGTTCGCAAGGAAAACTCCGTTGTTTCGACCTCCCATCTTGGTATTCATTTTCTGCAGGAGATTCACTGCAAACATCGAGTTGAACTTCTTCTCGATGTTGATGTCCTTCACACACTGGGTGCGCATACAAAGGTCGGATGTTTCGGCCTCAGCTTTCAAAGCTCCGTAATCGCTGCGAGGATCCAAAATGACGACCGTCATCTCGACGTCAGGGTGCTTGTTCTTCACATCTTCCAACACCTGACGGGGTTTCGCCTGATGACCGTAGGTGTGCACGAGTTTTGGAGGAGCGATCTTCATGCCCAACTTCCCACCTTCTTGTTGGAATAAATCCACAACCAGCTTAGGCTTGGCAGCACCGACTCTGCCTAGAACGGCCAACACCCACTTTTCGATGTTGGCGGGCTTGAGGAAAGAGTCGCATTTCCAGACCCCGTCCTTCGGGATCTGTCTTTTCTTGTCACCGAGAGTGATAACCGGTGGTTTGAGAATCCTGGCCTCGATTTCGATCGGGTTCGTGTCGAGCGTCATATCGAACTCTTTGCAGATTTGAGCTGAAGTCTGCTTCAGATGACCAGTGGATTGTCTGATCTTCTCAAACCGGTCTTTGGGCGTCAAGGCCGTCTGTTTGATCATCGTTGCAGTTTGAATTTCGTTGAGCTTCTTGCGGCAGTGTTGACCCTTGACCAGGGTGCAAACCTCCATTGGAAGGAATGTGTTTCCTCTTCCGGTGTAAATGCAAGGCAGATTCGGGAAGAGGAGCGACTTGTTGTACCTTGGAAAGTAGAATGATCAGACGTTAGTCAGCAAGATCGCAGATGAGTCAAATCCTCCATGGTTTACTTTCAATAAAATGTATTCAGTGATGTCAGAACTTCAACACATCCCGAATCTCACAAGGGACCGTGTATATGATACTCACTTTGACATGAAGTATTGAGTCACCGTTGTTTGTGTACCTTGGAGGTCAAAAGTCTCCTGATTTGCGGGTTTTTGCCTCAAGCCTTCAATACGGTATTGCCGTCTCGAATCCAAGTGGGTGACCTGCTCAAATGAGTTTTCATTACAACTTCGAATCTCTCGTCATCAAAACCGGTCAGAGAACCTCTGTTCACACAAAATGAAAGCTATCAATCGACTGATTCAACTCAGGATTTAGGACATTACCACAACTTTGAGGGTCCTTATCTCTCTTGCTAACAAAACGCGATCGCGATCATTCATTCCGGCCTTCAGGTCGTCACGTCCTCTTTTCTTCAGAACAGTGACGGCGAAATCCAGCAGTGGCACAGCCGAGTAGAAGGCTGTGGCCGACATGTCGATGTTGACCAGAGGCTTCCAAGACCCGAGACGGATCGATGAATAGAAGCCGAACCAGACTTCCCGATTCCCGGTCAAGTTTATCTGAAGAAGAGAAAAAAAAATCAATCACAGAGGGATTTGGCAGAAGGCTCTCAGGAGATCTACGAAATGTGTCAAGATCAACAATTCGCACAGGATGAAAACAATCGCAACTTACCGGCTTGCCCGCTTCCATGAAGAACGATCTTCCGACTGGCACAAAAGCCAGAGTGGGTCCTGTTCTCAGGATGACATCAGCAACTTGGACGGCATCCTGGAACTGGTTGGTTCCTTTCACGGGGCTGTCGTACATAGCGTGCAGGGCGTCGAAGGAAACGGTCGCCGCGTAAGCGATGCGCACAACAAACGCGCACTTCTCACCGTTGACCTCTGCTTCGACATTGTTGAAAATGTGGTCCTGTGGTTTCCGAGGGGAAGAAAAAATTGAAACAATGAATAGTTATTTCGATGTATCCGAACCGAATGGAGCCCTGGAGGTGGAAGTGTTCGCTAAATTCGAAAGAAAACTTCTCAGGAACACGGAATGGTAAAAAGCTGTGATAAGGAATTTTTTTGGGAAGGAATCGAATCACTCACCGTGAAAGGCAACATTCGTCGGGTGTACAAATTCTTCCGACCGTCGAATGCCAAGAGGCAGTTTCCAAGCTCGCTTCTGTAGCATTTCGAGAAAGCATCGATGACTTCGCGATTCACTAGGGTTGAAGCACAACGCGCTCTCTTCTGAGCGGGAACTGGAGCTGGACCTTCGGGTGCTTTTTTCGCCGCCGAGAAAATCTCGATATCGTAGTGGTACACATGACCTTGCGGTAGAGTAACGGGATACATGTTGACAGTCACTTTGCACGGTTTTCCCTCGGTTCCGGGCTCCGCTCGCTGGCTTGGCTCGGGGGGTTGTCCCTGGAACACTTGGCGGAAGGTTTCTTTGATGTCATCCATGTTGAGGTCGCACGTCGATACTCTGTCGCCACCGGCTGTTGGTAAAGGTTGCGCTGGCGGTGCTAGAAAAAAAGGGAAATCGTAATTCAGAAACGAACTCGTTCGTTGGAAGCTACAGACGGGAACGAACGAAATCGGACGAGCTTACTTGCCTGCAGCAGGTGCCGCGGGCACTTGAACGGGAGCCGGCGCTGCCGGTCGTGCAGGTGCAGCGGCCGGTGCCGCTAGTCGGGCCGTAGGAGGTGCTGCAGCGGCAGCAGGTCTCATAACGGGAGCTCCTGGTGCGCCAGCGGGTCTCACAGCTGGGCCTGGCGCTCCGACAGCAGGTCTGAGAACGGTAGCCGGCCCTCCGACAGCGGGTCTCATGACGGGAGTCGCTGCGGCGGGTCTTGCGGCGGGAGCTGCGACTCCTGCAGCCGGTCTCACTTGAGGGACGGGTACCCCGGCGGCAGGTCTCACGGAAGGGACGGGGGCCCCAGCAGCAGGTCGCACGAAGGGGGCTCCGGCAGCGGGTCTTACACCGGGAAACGCGACCCCAGCAGCGGGGCGTACGCCGGGAGCTGCGACTCCGGCGACGGGTCGTACACCTGGAACAGCGACCCCAGCAGCGGGTCTCACGAGGGGTGCTCCAGCAGCGGGTCTCACGAGAGGTGCACCAGCAGCGGGTCTCACGAGGGGTGCTCCAGCAGCGGGTCTCACAAGAGGTACACCAGCAGCGGGTCTCACAAGAGGTGCCCCAGCAGCGGGTCTCACAAGAGGTGCTCCAGCAGCGGGTCTCACAAGAGGTGCCCCAGCAGCGGGTCGGACGAGGGCAGCAGGTGCTCCAGTCGTAGGTCGCAAAAGTTGTGGGGAAGCTCCGGCAGCAGGACGCATCGGCATCGCGGCTCCTGGCACTTGAGCTCCGACGGGAAGCCTTTGCGGCATGACTTGGCCGGGAACTCCAGGTCTTGCCATCGTTGGTACGCCTGGAACTGCAGGACGTGCACCTGCCGGGGAAACAGATCTGACCGGAGATGGTACCCGCGGCTGCATCGGACTGCGCGGGACGAGTCCTGGGCGAACTTGCTGCAGGACTTCTTGGACAGGAGTCCTCGGGACCATACCGGGTCTAACCGCTCCTTGCGGTGGAATCCCGGCTACTCCAGGCCGAGGTCCAGCCATCATCGGAGGTCTTGCTCCTGCAAGTGGAAATCGATATGTATTTTGAGAAAAAAATCGGAAGTCGGAGTCCAGAGGGGATGATGGGCGGTTTCTCTCAGATAGATTTATCTCAAATAAGCGAACACCATCCGCAATAGGAGTGGAAATATCTATGAGCGTTCTTTCTACTTACCTGGCTGTTGAGGGGGCGCTCCTGGCCTGACACCTGCTGGAAAACATTTTACCCAGGTTTAGAATATGAACACGAACCGCGAAACGTAACTGGATCAATTAGACTAATCACAGCGATGGGTAACGTTTCCAAATGTTTCGGAGGCATCGCAAAACCAGCTCGAGGGAACATTACCGTTCGGATCCATTGACGAAGCAACAAGATGCTCTCTTTCAGTCGCTTACAAGAGAAATGAATTCAAACTGTGGCTTTCTTGCCCCTGGCGCACTGCTTCGGAACGGGCGTGCCGAAGGAACGGGAGATATCAATTTCCGCGCCATATCCGATAGCAAAACAGTTCAACATAGGCGGTAAACATGCCTGTCTCAACAAACGATTCCCGAGCACGACGCCGGCAACAACGACACAGTGAAATATGAAAAACTGTCGCAGAGACATTTCAGGAATCGAATTTCGAAAGGATTCCTTCTAGAATCATCGGGTTGTGCCGCTGTTCACCAAATCTTCTCGAAATTTTCTCGGAGACAGAGATGAAGCGCGAATTTCAAGGCGACTCGAGCTGTTGCGGCGGAATTTATCGAAGCAACCAAGTTCAATACTCTACCATAGGCAAGGATTGATCACGTTTTCGGCAGGTTCATTTCTGCTTTCGGGATTCTGGCCGGAGGATTTTCAAGAGAACCGAGGAATCGAAGTAAATAACGAAAGTAAAACTTACCTCTGATCGCACCGGGGAAGCCGGGTCGTGGGGGTTGTCCAGCAGACATTTTTCTTCACTGATGATACCTTTCGAAAGAGAAGAAGTTGTTACCGTTGCTTGCGGAGCCTCGAGTTGCAATGACTCGAAAGGATGAACGTGGTCACCGTCTCGGTTCTGTTGGGAAAGAGTTTTAATGCACATTCTCGATGTGCATGAAATACATCGTGGTTCAGCACATAGAATCTTCGCCACGTGGCGACAACCGAATGACTCGACGTCACCGATGTGACCGAAAATCCAATAATCGAAGAACGACTGCCGTTGTGCACGTCCAATTTTCGCCGTGCGACATTTGCACATATTCATGGAAATTTTCATCCGGCTCGTCCGAATACGGACATACCTCAATGCTGTGATATATTTTTTTCCTCTCTCGAATCATCTCAGCAATAAGGATGAAGTTTGAGGGAATTCACAAAAGATACGACGAAATTCGCAGAACGCGAGCGGAATAGGGTTCAGAACGGCAATCTTGTATAACAATTCGCCGGATAACAGCTTCGTCCATATGTGAATTGAGCAAGCGAAGCATGGATGAGTTTTCCTGGCAGAGTAATCTCAAGTCGCTGAGATGATCGAATTATATTCAAGCTCCAGGATGAAACGAGAGATCACCACTGTTTTCTAGATGAGTGCATGCTCAACAACTGACTCCAATTGAGGAGGACAAGGAATCCGCGAATATCGAATGGAGATCAAGCGAATCGATTCTTAAACGTCTCGTCGCCGAACCAAGCACTGCCAAAATGCTCGAGTACGAAAGCTGTCGTTTTCGATCAAAAGTTTTCTTCCAACACATGTTCTCCACGAGGAACAGCGATCCCTGCATTCTTTATGATCGATGATGAGAGCGCTTTAATCCGCAAAGCTTGAGTCGAGAAGACCACGTGGTAAGGCTACCACGTCGAACACTGAGATTTTCGCTGTTCTCCTACGAATTCATCCAGAACTCCTAGGAATAACAGAAGCCAGACGACCAGAGATTCTTCAGGAGTCATCCACTTCGTTCGATGGAAGTTCAGAAAACGACCGCAAAACAGATCGGCTCGTGCCACGCGCCGACTCGCTCCTCAAGTGTTGCAAAAATGTAGAAAATCGATGTCAGCATTTCAAAAAATCGATTTTTTGAATCAATGGAAACAGTCTTCTACAAAATGAAACGCTTACCACTAGACTCTCAGAAAACGAGCTTTTTGGGAGCAAATTCTCAGCTTCGAGGTCGGCGCCAACGAGCCTGGCACGAACGATGATGAAGTAGTGATTCCCGTGCAACTTCGTCTACCTCATGTTCATGGATTGGACGTCGAATTAGCGGAATCGGACGGCGGCAGAAACTTGCAGTTTGAACTGAAATCCGTCCGTGCACACGGATCTAGAGATTCGATCAAGCCTTTTCACTCAGAAATTCGATTTCGACACGGTCTCGCACCGACGACATGAATCGCCCATGAAAAAAGGCGGAAGATATTTTGCAGTTCGGGTAGATTTCCTTGGATATTCACGTGAAAAGACGATAATTTCCTTGCAATTATTGTGGTTCAATTGCTCGTCTCAAATGAGTCTCAAATGGTTTTTTCTCCGTTTCCACTGATGGAAGTACCACGGTATTTAGGTTTGTTCCTTTTTATTTCCGGCTCAGAAATGAGCGAGAAAAGAATCTCTTATATGCGAGATGGATTAAAGGCGAGAGTGACTCGACAAGTTCACAAAGATTCAGTTAAGCTTCCCGGCTCGTTTTCAGATGGCTCGGGTAAATCCGATCAAGAAATTGTTTCTGCCGAGCTTTCAGCCGAGCTTTCAGCTTATTACCCTCGTGGGATTTACTTTCAATCGATCACCGCGGAATCGAAAGAAGAAAAACTGAAACGTGACAGAAGTACTCACTGCGGTGATTGAGCGGAATTGCGTAGAGTACCCTTCGCTTCCGGAGTTTGATTCTTGGCGTTAACTTAATGGAAAATCCGAAAGATAAAAACTCGGGGGCTTCAATCAATATTCGAAAAATTCTGTCATCTCACGAGACCACAATGACTCAAAATTTCTTGCGTTCCCTTTAGCAGACGATCTGGGTGTCTGAGCTTTGCTGCGCAACGTCCAACGTCACGCGCTGCTTGCGACGAAGCTGCAACGGGCTTTCTGTCGGTACGTGATGAATTGATGGAGGCGATTCACGAAGAGAGCCGGCACCGAATGAGGGAATGACGAGTTTAGCGACGAATGGAGACGCGAATCGAACAATCCCAATCTTTGACGTTTGAGTTGGAACTCGAATGAACTCGTTCACGATGATTATTTGTTTCTTTCCTCGCTCGATTCATTTGCCCACTCATTTGGTATTAATCCAGCCAAGAAGACGTTCTGACTTTCTCAATTCCATTTCGGGATTTTCTCAAGGTTTAAAGCTGCGTATGATTCGTGGCCGATGTCAATCTTTCTCAGATTCCGTAGCTCAGTCGGATGCCGACGAATGCGCATTATCGAATTTCGTTTGTTTTCTGTAGACGCGACGCTGCCTCCGCGACTCGCCGTTTTCAGGAATATTTTCTCTTCTGGAGAGAAAACAATTTTGGATTGTTTCGTTGCGTCCACCCCTGAATTCGAGCAAACGGCGCTGTTCTCTTCTCCCTTCTACAGCCGAACACGAAAGAATATCGAAAGCAGATCTCTAAATGTTATACGTCAGGCTCATGCCTGCTTGGAAAAGAGTTTCCGAGAATCTCTTCTGGAAAAAACTCAATGATGGAATCGCCATAAACTCCGACAATAACTGATCAGCAGTCATCGACGGATTCGAACTACGAGAATGTGGTCACACATAATATGAATAAAAGTGAATTGGATTGATTGACATACGGAAACGAAACAAGTTCCAACTACGCAGGCGACATTACACATCCCGGTCCCAATCAATTATTCTGTGAATGGGCTGAGATTCAATTACGAGATTCGCGATCCAATTGAAATGATGTCGAAGCATCACGTCATGGACTACGAGCTCTATGAATGATCGGAGAATAAAGTGTTTGCTGTCGCAAATATGCAGTTACCCTGCGGATTGGATGGGGGTTCGAATTTCCAGCGGAGATCTCATTCTAAACTAAGTTTCTGCGGCTGGAAATAAACTTCGAAACTAGTGTGGTTCAGCACCAGATCAAACTCGTAGAAACCCGCGACGTCATCGTGGGAATACAGCTGCACGCCAAGCCTGCATTAGATCGGAGCGTCTAAGGTGCTATGCGGAGGGTGTACAGCTTTCCAAAGCCTGACTTTTCTCTATTCACTTTCCCTTGCGATTGCTCCAATGATACATAAATGTCATGTCAGAGAGTAACGGAAGTAACGGAGCCGAGGAGTGAGTTCGATGAATGAGAGCTCTTCTCAAACAATTTTCCTCGGCACACGAAGCTACGTTCGATCGATCTGAAATACTTTCCTGCACTCTTTGCTCAGGTCATGTTGGAAACTCTCAGATTTGAGGAGCATGAACTTGGACTTCAGTGACTACTTAGCCAAAAGAAGGGATTCGTATACCCAAATCGTCGTTTGTGTGAACAGTTGCCCATTTACTCGACACTCCACAGCTATAATCGGGAAGTCATCGCAAAGTGCGCGCTTCGCGCAGAAATATGATTTCTTGGCTTTCCCACGGAAGGCGAACCCGGGTTTCCGCTGCTTCTACATTCCGTAGAACCTCGATAACATCATTGACGGAGTCCAAATCAAAACGGTAGAAAATTGAGAGTTCTTCTGTATAATCGAGGTTCTTCTGTACTACTACTTCCTGCCCGCCGCCCTGCGCATCCCTCGCTTCTAGACAGATGATTCGTGCATCCTGCTTCCTTGGCCGGAAGGCCTTAATTGGTTTTTCGCTGGTGTTTAATTTCACCTGGTGTGTTTAGGACAGAGGTGGTGGCAGGACGTTGAGTGTTCCTCTAGACGGAATCGCTACCCGGCTGTATGGTAGGGCGCCATATTCTGTCTTCTGGAGCGCTGTAATAGTTTATCGAGTCTTTTTGCGGCTGCCATACCCCACTATCTTGTGCCATGTGACTGAGCATATGCATTCTAAAAAGTTTTCCACTTTGCTCGACCAACATAATTCGTATCCCAACATAGTCAATATCGATCCCGTCAAGTTTTTGAGCAAATTCAATTCAATATGCTGTTTCGCCTCCGGTCTCTCGCTCATGGTAGATCCTCCAAACCTCGTTCCATTGATTTTTTCCAAGGGCCCATTTCAGAGACGGATCTTTTCCACGATCAAAAGGTTGATGCAGAAGATCTCGGAGATTTCAGCTCAAAATAGGTGAGACGGGTTGGATGCTCGTCAAAATTGAGCTCAGGGTGCCGAAGCGACGATTTTCGACTGATTGTCAAGTGGAATTAATTTGTCTCTTGTGGAATGAAAACCTGCTCATTGGTTGTTTTACGAGTTTTTCTTTTATTCGATGGATTAACAGGAATCGACGGATACGTTGCCGATTCTGATAACCTAGAGCGTTACGCGCATGCGTCTCTATTAATTGGACACCTGAATACTGGTTGCAGCATCAAACGGGCATCGGGCTTTTCAGTTTTCTAAACACTAGCTTGGCTCAAAGTCTCATGCTCGGCGATCATTTTTTTAAACCTAACGCTATCTATCTAGTTTCAAAGTTAATGTATCAAGTTCAAATTATGTTATGCTATGTTTCTATCACACGTTGCTCTCTACTCATTCCGCACAGCAGATTCACCGTAGAGGATGTAATCCTCGCGCGTGATCCATTGGTAGGTGTTGCAAACGTACGAGTCTACAGGAAACAACGTCATCGGATCGCTAGTGTTCGCTAACAGCAAACACGTTCCACCCATGCAGCATTCCCAGCTTCGGGAGCCGCTGTACGTATGCATGTTGAGATGAGCGAAGTCCGGCATTTTCCTTCTCAAGTCCGATACCAGTCTTCTCCTGAAGCCGGTCAGTTCAGTATTCGCTCCCGTTAAGAGTATGTGTGTCACAAGTTGTTGGATTTGGAACCTCGGCAGCCCTCGGACCGCTTTCAGAATCATCTCAGGTAGCTGCATGGCGGTGTACATGAGTTCAGGAGCGATGTATAGCTCGGAGCCGAATTCGACCCACTCCTGTGTTAAGAGACCTCCTCGCTGACATTGCACGAAACACTGTTTGAAAACTTCGTCATAGACCGTGGTGTGTTCAAGATCTATATTTGCCGACAGGTAACAAGACAACTTCACTTGATGGTTATCTAGCCCTTCACAAGAAACAGGGCAGTCCCAGTGTCGCATTCGAAGACGATCGAGTAGATTTTCTGAGAGCAGTTGGCCGCCGATAGGACGATGCTGAGTACGCTCGGGCTGTACTTGGCCGTTGATGATCACGGATACGACTGTGCTGTGGCAACCCGAGTCCACAACAATACAGGTTTCTATTTGTGTCAACGCTGCCGTACTATACGCTTTATTGAGAAAGCACAATCTGAAAGCCAGAAATTGCAATTAGAGGTTGGTTGATTGATCGATCGATCGAAGAGGCACACCGAGCCCATTGATCCAAAGATTTTCATGGAGATAGGGTTGAACCCAGAATGAGTGAGCATGCGAAAGAGAACGAATTGCGTACCGGCCAGCACCCGTTGATTCGAAGAAGAATTTGCACAATTTCCTCCTCTGCGCCGTCGTCATGAAGTAAGGTTCACAAAACACCAGGCTTGAGTTTGCCTGCTGCAAGTTTTGCACGACTTGGAATTTTTTCAGAATGTGCGATATGAAATCCTCAAACACGGTGCAACCACCGTCGTCGCCGCGGTCTCCCTGTAGGCATTTCAAGGGATGGCGCAAATAGCTTTCAGGGTTGATGCTTTTGACGACGTTGAACATATCATCAAAAACACCCGAGGCGGAACTGAACCCTGCTGTAAGAACAAAGGTTTCTTAAAATGAGACTTCAAAACATGAAGAATGCTGGTGTGAGAACAATTCGAAGCAGAATCCGAGCAAACCTCTGCCATCTATGCGGAGATTCGCAAACGAAGAGACGAGGTCCTGGGGTCCGAACTGGGGCATGAGTGGTTGATGATGACTGTGAGGTCGGATGTTTCCATGGAATTTCGTGTGCAGCATTGCCTGTGGTTTCAATTTGTCCGAATGCTCACAAGCGAGACAGTTCCCGTGTTGGTCGCCAATCAGAACCGATGGATGCTTTTGCCACATACTATTTGGACCCAGGCACCAGGTCGTTTTTGAGCCCACGTCCAAAACGACCTGAAATGAACGAAATGGAAAATTGTTCCTGGGTGAGATATCTCGACAAACAAGCGAGTCTGGGCTTCGATCATGTTGAGAAAATGACCGGCTTCAACCAAAGATAAAGAGAAGAATCGCGTTACGATCTCAGAAAGCATTGGACTTCGGAGCTTCCGCACTCACTCTGTCCTCGTGACAAAAAGCCTCTTGTTGACAAGTCAGGTGTTTGCACGTCTTGCATTTTGTTATTTTTGGTAGGATCCGATGGAGACGCTGCAAACGTCTCTTCATGGCCTGAACTCCCATCTGCACCTCCCGCCGGTGAGCAGACGGCGGAAGCGTGAGGCCCGAACTGGAGAGTTCCCGGTTCGATAGCTGTTGCCTGAGAACGGAAAAATATGAACCGTAAGTCTGCTAGAATTTCTTGTCCACGGGTTCAACTCTTGAAACCTGTTTCGAGGATGGCGACATTTCGGCCGAGATGCTCCCGAGAAAGTTTTTGCTTGCGGTCCTCAAGAGGAGATAAACAGGAACCGCACATTGAACGGGTATTTTGAGAGCCTGAACCGCTAATTTGCCCTAGGCATGTCCTCAAAGCTTCGAAGTTTATTTATAAATCGAGCGTGACGGCGAGCTACTGGAAGAGTAGCGAGCAATACAACGAGGCTGAAGAAAATCACACAGAGCTTGACAGGAGCTCCAGAAACTACTTTCAGTAGCTTAATTCGGACGTGATCGTAGCCAGCCAAATCCCTAAAGATGAAGCTGAGAAAATTCTCCGTAAGATTTGTGATCGTCACAGTTATAAAGAGAGTGTTGTCATCAGTTTGTCGGTAGTGGTATTTCTCAGCTCGGTGAATTTCCCCCGAATACTCGATGTGTTCACTTTCTGTATGCTTGAATGGTTATCTCGGTCGCAATTCGTTCGCTGGCCGAGCGCCGATACTTTTCTCACCAATCGATTGATTGCAAGCAAGCGGAATTCCATGAAATATCCCCAGATTGTGATTTTGAAGTACGCATTCTTGTTAATTAGAATCCCAGAAACTGAGGCGATATGATTCAATACTCCAACAGAGTAGTAGCTAGCATTCCTGCCGAATGATCCTGCACGCTTCAATTTCGAGTGCTGAGAGCGTCATGCTCTATGCACATGAACGAGACTACCGTTGATCTTGCCACGAAACGTCGTCCCTTAGTCCGCGAAACCCCATTCTCTCGACGAGAGACCTTATGTCGAGCCACTCATACCGCGAAACCGATGATGAGCTGTCGAAAAACAGCTGATCGTGTGCTTCGTGCAAAAGCGCGCTAAAGAGTTGTTGAAGCCAAGGGCAGCGCTTTGCGGTGCCGAGTTGCCCACGGACATACATTCGAGCATCCGGGAACTTACCATAAAAACACATCGTTGGCGATCTTCGAAAGTCTCCTGCAAGTATTGGCCACAGAGAGTACATCGCTCGAGCCACACTTCACGAGAATGAGCCCCAGTAGTTCGTCGGGCAGATCCAGGAGGCTCATGGCTGACGTTACGGTCAGCTGGTGGCTCGTTTCTGAGCTGCGGATTCTGCCGCTGAGATCAAAGTCAACCGACTTCGCTGTGCCGGATCAGAGTGTCCGCTCGCATCCGATGGATCACTGGGCTATGTTGGCAGCAAAACTTGCAGGCAACAGGGAACTTGGCTCGCAATCCAACTGACCTGGTTTGTCGTCAGAATATTTTGGCTGCCACTACGGCGTCTTGGCGGGCATTCCTAAGCCGCCACCGAGTCTCAGGCCGAGGCTTGAGCCGATTCTCGTCGCCGAGAAGTCTTCGGAACTCGCGAGGTCCCTTAGAGCTCTGTATTCATGGTGAGCTCTCATGACCACTGCATTGCCGTACACGTGACGTCGGCGAGCGTTATTACGTGTCATGAACAGAGCAGACTCACGGCAAGTGGGAGAGAGTAAGGAAGAACATTCTGAGAGAGAACGTCTAGTTAGACTCGCTGGAGCATTGTGATCGAACGCCAGCTCGAGAGAGGGCTGATTGAAAATTTTGACCGTCTTCTGTCGTTTAGTCATTTTTCGTGCCGAGCTAGATTACTGGTATCTTGAAATACTCTCCACATCTAGTTTCGTCGACAATGTACTCACGGACGATAGGACGAGATTCGAATCCACAGGAGAGCGCCTGCTACAAAAACATCCTCAACGATGCGTCATCGATTCATCAAACAGATTGCCTGCTTCTATCATCATGATGGTTTCGCCTATCTCAGCAATGAGTGTTAACGAGGAATTTCCCGACTCTCTCAAGACTCCGTTCCAATATTTTGAATCAGTTTGGGATTTATCTATGCGGACGTATGTCTTGAACTGAACTGCATCGGTGCACTTTCGTTCCCGAAATTATCTATTCGAGTGCGCACACAAGAAATTCACTGGAGGAGCTGAGGAAAATTTTCCCGTATCCATGAGCTAAGAACTAGAAGTTCCGCTCTAGGATGTCGTCACTCCCACTAACTAGGAAACAATGCCGGGTCAGATCGGAAAGTTTGACGTCAATCGTTCACTAGTACACACAATCATGACGAGTTTGACAAACGGATCCGTGTCATGCAGCGAGAATTTTCGTCTATGGATGTGGCCTTCCATCCCCTCTGAACCTGATTCCTCGGCACAATCTCAGTGTGGTCTCACCTTCTGTGCTCAGTGCGATCAAACTCGTCTCGGTAACGATGGATGTGCAGCGAAGCGTTTGAATTTATCTGGAAGAGTATTAGTTTTCATTGTCTTCGAGCACCGAGCAAAGCCAAACCGAAAACAACTGTGAGATTTGGAAAAAGGGATTGGCCAAGTTCAAACACCTACAGATCGCAGGTTTTCACATATTCGAACTCCTTTTATTAGATCTCGACCTCTCTCCCTGCTCCACGGCATCGAGAATGTTTATCGCTGTATCAGTGCCAAAACATCGAATATTCTGTCGATGTTTAGCTCTCACCTAGTTAAAGCAATTATTCGGTGCAGACCATAGACCAGTGTTTCTCAACCTTTTTTGTTTTAAAGTCGAAATTTTCAGAGATCCTCCTCCGTGGTCCTCTGGTTGACCATACAGACCGTCCTCAACAGCATCCGCGATATTCACAGGCTCATGTCTCTAAATCGGTCTAACCCGATGCGGTTCCCGATATTGTTCTGGCCAGTGATACCTGACTAGGTTTCAGCGAAAACCGAGTGTTCACTCTAGTTCTCTCTCCTTGTCAGAACTTTCTCTAGACTACATCCATCAGAGCTCATTCTAACCAACTTTTCGGATCCTCCAAGCATTGTCGAATGATTTACGTCATCTCCGCCTCAGGAGCACTACTCCTGTGCACTACGGACCGGCCTGTATTGTGTTAAATCCGAACTTCGAAATGCGCGACTCTGGCTTGCAACTAATTGAAAGAACGAAACTCAATGTTGGAAACGTAACTTTCAGACACGCCTCAGGAGGGCTGCCTTACCGCGGGATTGGGACGCAGCGAGCTGGTTAGAGGCAGGTAAAGGAGCAGAGCGCACAGGCGAGTGCCCGGAGCGTCAGCCGGCAGGCAACTTGTCGCATATCTTTCCACTGATCCCATCGCGTACTACGGTTCGGAAACCCAAGTCACTACAGCCTGAAAACAGCTGCTAAGGCACCGATGAGATCGAACCTGCTCAAGATATCAATCCGAAGTCTGCTCGCTCACAGCCGATTCAAATATCTACGAGGGCGCGTTTCCAAACAGGCAGACTAGGCTGCAGCCTTGAGTGGCGAATTTTCGGCAGGCGCCACACTCTCCATGGGAGTCGATTCTTCCCGAAGCCGCTTCTCCGACCGATTTCCTCTGTTGTGCAAAATGTTACATCTCTACTAGGACGATCCGTCGATCGACTTATTGTTAGTTGAGGAGATATTGCACTTCAAGCAGGGTCCCGCCACAGATGAGTGGGAGAATTTCAACATGAATAGCATGAACAAGCATCTCAGAGAGAACAATCTAGTCGGAGTGTTTTCAACTTTCGAAGTCGCTCTGAGACCATGCGAATCCATGCTCGTTAGAGCGTTCCTTCTCTCGTTCGGAGCGTATGAAGATGCATCTACAGTCGACTGTGTCACTGAATGTTAAGGCCATCTTGGGAATACGCCCAGAAACAGCTGAATCGACATCCAAGGAGAGAGCGATCGGAAATTGTTGTGATATGAAGTTCAGGCAGTCCTCAAAGTGCAAGCTTAATTTTTAGACGCACATACTTACATGTGCATTTATTGTCATGGGGGTTGGCATGGAGGGTTGGCACAATGTTTACGATCATTGACAGGAAGTACGTATTGATAAAAAACGGCTATAGAATGCCAACTAGAGATATAGTTATGATTACCAATCGCAGCTAGAGATTTAGAGAGTTTTGTGAAATGGTTTTTGAGGACATCCTTAGATGCCTGGGAGGAAATATTTGTTTTTCGAATATCCGCAGGCAGGGCATTCCAGACGGCAATTTCATCCGCCGAAAGAGAGAGAAATCTTCAAGATTCAAATACGTATACCGAGCATTCGAAGCATAATATGGTGGATGGGTATTTTAATGATACGTCCAGTTGATATGCCGTGAAAACCTCGTCGCCACTGACTCGAAACAGCCCCCGAAGAGATGCAGAGACAAACAGGGTGAAACGATGAACTGCGTGATAGGTAAAAATACCCAAGTAGCTCGACGAAACTGCCCGAGGAGATTCAGAACGTAACTTCAAATGGAGTATTGGTCGCAGTCAGGGTTGGGCACAATTACTTTGCAAAGTAATTGCAATTACCAATTACTAATTACCGTCCAAAAAATTGAGCTCAATTACAATTACCAATTACTTTCATCGCCAGTAATTAATTACTGAGTAATTAAATTACTTTTCAATTACTTTAATTAATTTTTTTTTCGCTCCTTCCCTCGCTCCGGTCCTCCGCTAGATTCGCTCGAGACCAATTTTCCTGGACAGAACCCAAACCACAATGAGAACGAGGGCAACTTTGACGAACGCTATCAACTAGTAACTTTTACCGTTATTTTTAATTGAAGGTACAAATCTCTTACAGAATCACTCACGAGTGGAATATTTCACTCGACGTGAATTTGATGACACAATTATTTTTTTTATCGAAATCGGTACCCCGAAATCGGAATCGGCAGCGCTTTGGAGTCGGAGCATTTTTTCGAGTAACAATCGCCAATGACCTTCTTATGGAATTCTAGAGTAATTGAAAAGTAATTGAAAAATAATTGAAGTTTCGGACGAATTACATGGAGAAGTAATTAATTACTAATTACCAATTACGTGCGAGAAAAAAGTAATTGGAGCAATTACCAATTACTAATTGAGAAGTAATTAATCAGTAATTGGTAATTGAACCCTCAATTACCGCCCATCCCTGGTCGCAGTTGTCACATCGGAGATGGGTCACCAACAATTACGGTGTCGCCGCATTGGCGTCGACTCCGTAGTTAAAGTTCATCCTGCTCTCTTTGGTTAGGCTCACATTCCGTCATGAGTCGGTGCCTGCCAAATATGTTTCGCCAAGCCTCACCTCAGGAGCCCAGGTTTTCTCCACGTCCCACCTTCGTTCCGGGAATGCCATAGGCCATGCAGTGACCAATGAATCGATGCGTTTTACACTTAAAATTCGCTGGCCTCCACGTATGCCGCGCACGCCCTTACAATGAGACCTTCTCTCAGCTTTTTCCCAGCTCAACTGTAGGCATTCATCCTATGCAGAAAAACCAACCTTCAATTCCACAATCTAGGTTGCTGAGCTCTATGTGAAGAAAACGTATCGGGGATGCAGGAATTCTTCTTACGAGAAACGAGTTGTCCTTCTACGCGGATAAGAGTGTCGCCTTCGTTTGAACTCAGTTTCCCAAATAGCACCTCTCTTCCTCGCCATGCTCGTTCATCAGCCGTAGCGCCCCGTCAGCTCAGAATATGACACAATTTTGAATTTAGAATTTTGACGTGTACCAAGTTCAAGCTCGAATATCTGGAGCGCAGTGACGATTGTCGAAACCATGATCCGCATGTTACAGACCAAGTTTGTGCATTTATTTTCCATAAAATCGCGACTATCTAGGAAATGACCGATGACAGCTCTCTGAGACGGGTATTTTTCGATTCCTCGCGTCGTTCCACATTCCAGATCTCTGGAAAGCTACCAAGGAAGAAGACGAGCCGATATTACAGCGATAGTTGACCTCGGAATTGGAATTTTCAAAATTCTGAAATTTCTCGAAGCGATCGCCCGATTCCGGTCTCGGCGTCAGCGAAGATCATCTTCACCATAGGCACTGTGACTCCGATCACAGATTTCATTTTCGCGACCTCAAGGCCCCCGCCCCCTTTTTCTTGAACGGCTTCCCTATTGCAGCTTATTCTCCCGTTCAAATGAATGGACCCAGGGTATTCACTAAAACTCCAGAATACACCCGGCGCCTGGCTCCGATTGTGTTCCCCCGATCAGCAGAAATCATCATCATCACCAGTTTCTCGCTCGCGCACGCAGAATTCGATTTCCAGGTTTTTATCTCCCCGTTCTTTTTGAACGGAGTTTCTCATTGCCACCTGTGGCGTTCCTACGTTCAACTTGAACGTCATGGACAACTACATGTTCTTACGTTCTCCTAAGAACGCCGTTCTTCCGTCCCTCCGTTCAAATCAATTTCACTGTCTAGTTGAAAGTCGCCGCCTTCCACCCAACCCGCCAACTGGCGGACAGAGTTCCCTCTCCTCCGACGAGGCTCTCTCCCAAGTCCTCGTGCGAAGCACCGTGGCTCCGTTGCCGGGAAAGTGTCCAACCTAAAGATGAGATCGCTACGAAAGTGCTTGGATTCCTCGATAAATGCGGTTTTCACATTAGCGGAACCTTTGCAACCACCGCCCCTGCCCCCTATTCGGAATCAACTCTTGTTGGAACCCGCGACAGAGCTTGCAAAGCGCATAGCTCTTGGTGAAGTAAGTGAAGCCAAGTCTACATCAGCTGTCTGTCAAACTTTTCGGCGGAAGCAAACGCTTCGGCTTGTGCAGTGCTCCTTCCTGAATCGCAGTCTGCCGGGGAGGCGCTCCGCCAACCGACGCTGTGCTGAACAATGACTCGATTCTGCGTCGGAAAACCATGAAATTGAGCATATGAAACTTTGATTGAAACTCTGATGAAACTTGTTTCAATTATCCATCCTCTTCAAGATATGATGGACCGTGCCCATCACAGAAAGCTTAGGGAGAACGGATTTCGGAAGGGAAGTTGGGATGTTGTGACATTGCATCTCACCAATGCTAAAGCTTCCTGGAACCATATTGTCTCTTACTTGAGCTCAAAAGAAACTTATTCGATGCGCAGCCGCCACTTGTAGTTTCGATGTACTACGAGCTTGAACAGATAGATTTCTATGTGTTTCGAAAATCTGGGAGTCATTATTGTTGAGTGCCCAACTCTCTTTCGCGACCGAGTGAATCGAGTCGATACATCCCAAATGACAATCGGGGGAGTTTCTTTGGGCTGTTGTTTGGTAGGTGAAGATAAAATTAGTCCCACCGATAGCTCCAGACGCTCTTTAAGAGCTGAGGACAGCCAAGAGATGCGACCCGGTCAGCCGCGTACTCTCTACATGACCGGGAACTTGGGGGCAAGTGATCGAAGAGTACATATTCTACCCGTTAAAATGATCGATGGAATGTCGAAAAGTACTACCCGTGTCCACCACCTGAGCTTCCGCGTTTGGCCGCCGCAGATCGAAAATTTCGAAGTTCACGTTCGAAGACTCCCTGCCGCTTTCATTCGATGCCGCAAATAAAGCGGGGAAAGTTGAATTACAGCGGTCCGTCTAACAATGAGAGGGTCGAGAACGATTGGAGTCCATCTTGCTCCTGTCAAAGTCAGCGATCACTCTTCCCTTTTGCGTTGTCGCATTGTGAACTCCGGACTTTTCATTTTACTATTATTGTATGCGTACCGGCTTCGCTCCCATGAACCTACAAACACGCGCTTACACATCCTACTTGCTGTTAGACTGCAATCGAGGCGGATGGAAACGTATTACTTTGTTCGAGATGGTGCTTTTTGGAACACCTTTAGAATGAACGAATGATGGAAAGATATAGAGGCCAGTACTAGACGTAACCGTGTTATTCACGAACGCGTTTCCGAAGCCTCCGTGTCCACACAGCATGATTTCGCAATGAAGTCAAGCAGCACGGACCTTGTGTTTTTCTTCTGTGAAAATTGATCGGTAGCGGAATAGTAGCCCATTCTTTCCTTTCGCAAAAGAGCTAACAGCTCGCAAACAGAGCGATAGTTCATGGGCCTATCGATGCGGATGAGGACGTTCCCACTCCGATCGTGTGGATACGAACCAAGTTTGTTAATGAAGTATGATTCTAGCGACAAAACAATGTCAAGAAGAAATGCTTCGCCGATTCTCCTTGAAGCGGAGACCTCTATTGGAATGTTCGGTGACTCAAGGATCTTTCAGGAGTATTCACACCCTACGGTGCAGTCAACAATGGCTGCATACCTTTGAGAACTTGTAGATCATTTGATTCAGTCATCTTACTTCGCGGAAAATGGAGAGCGATTCTTTCCTCGCATACTCGATGCTGCTTGAAATCATGAGACAGTTCAACGGCGAGATGAAATTCAAGGCTGTTGTGCGGAAGACCTTTGAGATTTCGTGGCGAGTCCGCAAACTCACGAACAATTTTTCCCACGGATCCGGAAATAAGGGGACGGCTCTTTCATAATATCATGAGCTCTTGGAGATTGCGGGCCATGCCATCCAACCAGCCAAACGAACATCGACGTCTCCATTCCTGAAGCGCTTTATCAAAAGTTATTATTTCGCCCCGGTGGATCGTGAGAAACGAACTCACTCGGCAAACCGAAGAACCTCACGCAAATGATTTCCAGGATGGATACGCTCTAGCAATGTTCGCGCATGAACTATGTACATTTACTGTGGTTGAGCTTCGCTGACCATGGACTCGACCCGTTCAACCACGCGCGACGTATGCCTCGTGCTCGCCGTGGCTTTTTGAGTGGATTTGCCAGTCTTGGCAACAAGCGCCAGCGAGATAGAAACCGAGTGTGTCCTCTCAGATAAGAGCTTATGCGCATAAGTTGGCCGGAGGCTAGTTTCTCGACTAAAGCCGATGGATTCACTCCTGCTAAGTGAATCCATCGTGGCCTCGACGCTTTTCCCGATGATCTCGAATTTCGAGCCAATAGCTGTCGATCAGCTACATTGTAGGCGTCGTCCGATCCGCGTCATTATACGACGATGATAGCCACAGAAATCAGAGCGAATTCGAGTATTATTACAAAGCTCTAAGGAACACTCGCTGCCCATTGCTGGCTTCATGAGTGGATCAAGTCGTCGACATCACTGAAAGTCACTACAAAACAGCTCAATTCCGAAATTAATGCTCGGAGCACAAATGAGCGCAAATCATCGGGTCGAGAACCCTGGCTTCGACCATTTGAGACCTTCAAAACGGCATTTTCAACTTTTGTTCCTCTCCTCGGATCCCCCCTGTCAGTTCATCGGCTCTCACACGAGGGCACCAGAGATTCGAACCTCGTTACGTCGGAATGAGCTTCTTTCAACCGCAGTCCACTGCCATGATTTTGAGCCCCCTCTGTATGAAAAATATTCATGTGAACAAATGCGTTTGATCCTCATTGGGGCCGTTTTCAGCGGAGCTTCGAATCAGCTGGTGCGGTGATAACCACAACCATATTCTCTTTCATCGACAGATCAAGAGCGTTGACGTTGTGTCAGCCTACATCGAACGAATCACGGAGGTGAACCGTTTCATCAACGCAGTCGTAGACGAACGATTCAAAGAGGCTCTCGAAGAATCGCAGCTGGTTGACGATTTGATTGCGCGCAGTGATGACAACCAGAGGCACGAGATTCTCCGCAGGAAGCCTTTTTTGGGCGTCCCGGTCACCACAAAGAACCTCGTCGGCGTCAAAGGTCAGTGCAAAGTTTTACTGGTTACCTGTGGAATCACCGTCCAGGTTTTCCCCGTTACGAGGAAGTTCATACATCGGTGTTGCGAGCATTCAGGAGTTAGAAGAGACTCTTGTTAGTCAAGTATCCATTAGGAGCAGATGTTTGCATCCTAATTCCCAACGTCGGAAGAGGACCCGTGCTTTAATATGTTGTCGTAACAATCTGTCCTCGATGAGGTGTTCTATTTCTGAGCTAAACATAGCGTTGCTTGTCTTCATTCGGGTGAGAAGCGATCGGAAAAGCTAGCTCAACGACGTTGCTTCACAGCTCCTTGGGGAATTCCTCTTCTGACTGAAATCCCCAGAAATCGCTCAATATGACCTGGACCGAAGTGACATCATCCGATAAGTTCCTTGAGATTTCTCAGGAATTGTTGGTGTACCACCGATTTTTCCAGAGGTGAACCTTCGCGAATGTACGAACGAGAGAGCGATGGTTTACTAATCTCGGGCGCCGACTACGAAAACGTTCATGCGACCTGTCTATCGAACGCTGGCAGCAATGCCTCTTGATTGATGAGAGAGATTCACTTTCATGCCGTGTCCTTGAGTAGAGGCAACTGTTTCGTTGTTATGACATCCTGATCGAGTAGAGAGCGTGATTCTTTCTTTTCGGTACAAATCCCTTTCGCCGCACTCCGAACAACTCGGCAGTGAGCTAGGCTCCTGTAGCACACACAGTCCTAGCAATCACATTTTGTGATCGCTAACGCCACATGAAAGCTCCCAATGTTTTTCGAAGTCTTCGAGAGCGCTTCTTCGTTTCACGAATTTCGTCCGAACTTCTCATCCAACCAATTCGACTTCAGGCTCCATAGGTGACCCAATAAACGTGGGAGATGAATTTGACACAACTTTTGCGATCACCGCGAGTAATTTATATCAAAACTCTGAGGATTCAGGGGAGCATGTGCTCAAGGATTTTTCTTGAGAAAGCCCTCCCTGCCGGCCCTGAGTGTCGCGTCCTTGGAGTAGAAAATAGCGGTGAGTGCAATCAACATGGTCTGTCTATCAGTCGAGCCGGTCGAGTCGACTCCAGTCGGAAGTGAGTTCCCCAAGCTGAGTGACGTAGTATATGCAAGGCTTTCCATTGAGGTGAGCCTACCATGGTGTAGTGTCAGCTGGTTGTGTTCTCAGAGGCCGCTCATTCAGAAAGAAGAAGTCCTTCAAGGGCCCGAGTCCGCCGAGGTTTCCATCCGACTGACCGCCCGCTCGCCCGCTCGCCATCGCGCAACCTAGTCAGTTTGCTCCCCTCGCTTCTGTACTTGAGTGTGGAAGCTTTTCCGTTGAGACAGATTGCTCGAGGCAAACATTGCCGAGTAATTGCTGACGATGTATGATGGCCATGTCGATAACTTCAAGCTCGAGAAGAGTTCATGATGTAGACTCATTGGACTGGCTCGCCCGGATTCCGATCCGATATCTTTATTCACAACAAAGCCACTCGAGACAGACTCTTCGAACAATCGGATCTCATCGTGAGCTTCGTTCGTATTGCCTGTCCTCCGACATCGCTGTCTCTCGATGAGATTTCGAATGAAGTATCAGCGTTGTGAATGATTCGATTTCCCTGAATTTCCGACTATTCAAGAACATATTCCGATCGACTCTGGAAACTGGATGAGTTCCCTTCGAGCAAACGTGATTCTGATCTCTGGCCGAGATTCTAGCGAGCTCTGGCTCGTATCTTAAACGGGTGCTTAAGGCTAACAATTTCTCACCGAATCATCTGTGGTCTTTCAACAGTTCACCGAGATCAATAATCCAAGCGTTTGTTAAGGCTTCGAACCGCGTGCTAAGTATCGCTCACCGTCGGCAGCGCTTCAGGGTACGTCTTGAGTGCAACGCCTTAACGATTTGATTGCTCGGGATTGGATTTGAGGATTCGATCGAGCCGATTCAATCTGCACTGCGCGATAGTGACTTGAGGCAATCGTCTCTTTCAGACCTGCGCGGCGAACGGCCAGCGGAGCAAGCCTAATCGTTGAGCTGATACCGCACGTCCGTACAGACCAAGGAATCGACGTATTCTAAAGAGGCTCGCCAACGGCTAGGTATTTAAAGCCTGCTGCTGGATCTGACAGTTGGGTAAACATGTGGGTTTACGATTACCTCTATTTTTAGTCCTCTCCACCCCCTGAAGGCCGATGAACAGGCTGTGGCGGTCCATCAGTATCGAGAAACATCTCTCACGGATGTTCCGGTGCGCTTTGTTAGGTGTGAACAAAACATTCGATTTGCTACGTTTTCTGGCTTACCGGTGAGATTACGCTCTGCCGTTATGCCAATCCTCTCCCTGAGAGATTCTCCTCGAACGGAACTCCATACCTATCCGGCGATTCAAGCCTCTTGTGTGTCCGTCCCTTGAAAAACCAGGTAGATCAAACCTTTCGGTGGAGTCTTAGAAGTCACGAGCATTGCAATCAATTTGGATTATCGAGCATCTTGAATAGACGACTCCTCTTCTCCGAACAAAATATCGGCTGCTGACGGTGTTATCAAGGTCTTCGGAAAATTCTGCTGAACTAAAGGAAAACTCTCAAGCGGAGCGGATCGCCACGCCTGGATGGAGAAGGAAAAGACGTTCGCGGTCAGCTTGACTAGAAATCATTCTTTTCCCTTGACTCTATCGCGACGGGGATCGCACTTATGCAAAGATGGCTAATCTGAATAGCTCTAATTGTACTTCACGGAGATCAACGGTGGGATTCGAGAAGCTGAAAAGACCACCGGTTCTTCTGAGTGAGAAAAAATGCAAACTCTCCACTTTCACCCGCTGTTCTATGGTCTTCTCCCGCTTGCTCGAGGGTCCTCAACAGCTCGAACGACTTTTCTGCTCTTGGCAGACTCCGAAATTTCTTTACCCAGTCAAGATTGAAGAGGGTTCAGGGAGAACTTGAGGAGTTCTTTCATTCGGTCGAAGCCTGGTCTCCCTGAGGAGTTCCTGCAGTCGCCACAGAGACTCGCTAAAATCTGGTTGTAACCTAAGAGGACTTCAGCTGCGCGGGAAAAGCGGGCGGATCAGTGTGTCAGCTGCGCAGCGAATTCCAACAAAAGCGGGAACATGGCATAGAGAGTGAAGTGGCTGCCGAGTACGCGGTGAGAGAGAAATGTGAGGTGACAGCATTCATGAGCGTGAAATTCCCGGATCGTCTCGACATTGATGTCTCGATTGAGTTTAAGGTCAGCCGAAATCTTAAAAATCGTAATCCGAGTCGGAGCTGAGTCTCGCTCAGGTCCGAAACTAAGGGATCATTCGTGACACACCCGAGCAGAGACTCCCTAAACCCATACGTTGAATATTTGCTGCACGTCAGGCCCGGGACAAAAGAGTTGTTTGGACGCATTTGGGCAACGTTCGCGGGTGACATCTAATGAATTTGTCCTCCGATCGCCCGGTTATGACATCCCCAGCGATCGAAAATAGAAGCGGCGTTTTTCTGTCACGTCGTCATGTGTCGCGCACAATTTCACGCGCCAACGTTTGACATCGACCTCGGTGCGAAACATCGCACGGACTTGCAAAACTGCTTTTGGCGTGTTAAAGGACGGAAATGACGCGCGAGTTCATTTCGCAACTCCTTAAGCTTCAATGAATAACGAACAATGCAGCAGCAAGAATTGACGAGCTTTGATAACATGGGCAACATTGCGAACCCATCGAGTCGTTCCCCAACAAAGGCAAGAGAAGGCGGGTTGTTCGTTGACTGCATCGACTCGATGCGGGCATGCCCTTGCTGTCCTATTACGCGGTGGAGTTGAGCTGAAACGGAGTTCTGTGGAGCAATCCTTCGTTTTTCGTCTCAAAGCACAAATTCTTTGTTGCAATTCCTTAATCCAGTGGCGGAGTCAAACAACGAAAACAGTACGGCTTCGAGTGTGGCCCTTCGAGGGTGCACTTGACGGTCGGCGATTGCTTCGGGAGGATCCGAGGATTCGCTTGGCTTCGGCCAGATGAAGCAGTCGCTGCTGCAATCGGAAGAAAAGACGAAAGAGATTAGCTTGACCTTTTGATCTTACGGTGAGATGGAGAGGTTCCGGGTCTCCTGACGATCGCCTCGATTCGAGGCGAATTCGGTTGTCGGATGCAGAGAACGACGGGAATACCTAGCGTTTTCTCTTTTCCAGGGATGCTCATCGACGTCGGGCTATTATCCCGACGAGGAGTTCGTTCCGAAAGAGACGCCGGAGCGATTGAGATGATGCGGAAAGTCGGGGCCATACCGCTAGCGATCACAAACGTTTCAGAAATGGCCATGTGGTGGGAGTCAAACAACAAGGTCTGACACCGGCTCTAGCGGATGAGGAAAAGAACCGAGATCATTTCGGCGGCAAGTCGCTTCAGCTAGTATTTTCCTCTATCTCCCTGCAGGTTCACGGACGCACAAGAAACCCATACGACTTGCGTCGCAACGCTGGGGGCAGTAGCGGAGGCGAAGGAAGTCTATTGGCATCAGCAGGTAGTGTTATTGGAATCGGCACCGACATCGGAGGCAGTATTAGAATGCCGGCCTTTTTCAACGGGATTTATGGACACAAACCCTCACCACGTACGTAAGATGTTCATTCGATACTTTCTTAGCGGTTCGGATTTCATGAATGATCACCTATTGTTATGCACGCCTCTTTGATTCGTTCGCGTTGTCCTGCTGCATGTATTCGATTTTGACGTTCAACCGTGACCGAGGGAACGAACAGCAAGCTCAAGAAACGCCATTCTTGTGCAGCCGCTTTTTTTCCAGAGTACAAGCACGAAACTTTACTCCCAGCGGAACCATTAGGGCTGCCGGACGTGGGTCTCGGTATTCTCGTATGGCAACTCATTGTTAGCTAGGCGCTGGTTATTATTAAGCTCCATTCAGAGTCTTCCCTCTGTGGCCTGTTCGCCGGGTACAATACGGGCAACAACTACTATTTATAAATCGCAGTTTGCACTCACTACTTTTCTCTTCACCGCTTCACGCACTCCACTCTCACATCTACGTCACAAGCAGACTTGAGCGCCGAACCTCGTCGCCACGCGCTTCGCAGTCGAAATGCGAAAAAGTTTTCGATGTAACTCACGTACAGCATCCGGAACACAATTGCAGATATCGTCCCCAACACCGGGCAATATCCGGAAATTGTTGACGTCCAAGCAGAATTCCTCGGCACAGGACCGATGTGCCGCTACGCGAGAGACCTCCGACCGATGATGATCGCTCTCGCCGGCGAGGACAACTCAAAACTCCTGAGACTTGAGGAAAACGTCGATCTACGAAAAATACAAGTTTACTTCATGCGCGAAATTAAGGACCGGAGTTTTCTGATATCACCTGTTTGCAGCGAAGTCCGTCGGGCCTTGCAGGACGTGAGTAACCGAAATTAGCGCACGGACGTTTTTTTTTGTTGTCGTGGAAAGTGGCACTTTTCCCCATGTTTAAACACTCGTTAGAGTTGTGAAGTTTGTGGGAAAAATACCAAAGGTGATGATGGTTCTCGTACTCAACAGGTGGTTGATCATCTCGCGACGCTATCTTCGAGACCGGCCGAAGAGAAATATTTCGCGTCTCTGTCTTATGCTTTCGAAATCTGGAATAATCTCATGATGTCCGGCGATTGTCCGAAATTCATAGACGTGCTGAAAGAAAGCGGATCCTCGATCGGAAACCCCGTCATGGAAGTGCTGAAATGGGGAACCGGACAATCGAAACATACGTTACCAGCCGTTTGTCTCGCTGTCGGCGAAAAGTATCTTCCACCCAAGGACTCCGAGGTAACCGGGCGACTTCTACTCAGAATTCAAGGATTCCAGCTGTTGTCGCAGCGAAAATCCTCTCGAAATTCCTTTCGCGCGATCCCTTTCTGAAGCTGTTCCCGCCGACAAGATCCAGCGTTTATGCAATTGCCGCTTATCATTTCAGACCAGTCGTCGTTTCGTTGAGATGGGTAGACAGCTCCAGGAGGAGTTTCAGAATCTTTTGAACAACAATGACGCGGTTTTCCTCTGTCCAACGCACCCCGAGCCGGCGCCGAAACATAGAACCCCAATTTTCAAGGGCTTCAATTTTTCGTACACCGGAATCTTCAATGTGCTCAAAGTGCCAGTGACAGCATGCCACGTGCGTCTTGGAGAACACTCAGGTCTCCCTGTCGGCATCCAGGTAGTGGCAGGTCGGAATCAGGACCGACTTTGCCTCGCCGTTGCCGAAGAAATAGAGCGCACTTTCGGAGGATGGCAGGATCCTAGTGGCAAATCATAGACTATTAAATTACCCGTCTATCCAGGATCCGTTCTCCCCAATCTTGCCAGTAACCAAACTCAGAACCACGGTCACTGTGCTAAGCTAGAAATGATCATCAGTTTTTACGTTATTGATCATTATTTCGCTCGAACTCATTGCCGATCAAAAATCTCTTGACATCGCGCAGTTTTTGTGTTATTTCCACATCGTGTCACCGCGTGCCAACAGGAGATTAAGTGGATGAGCAAAGCATCACAAACTCACAGATTGATTCACTCAAGTGCAATACGAGAAGCGTCCCACCGAAGTTTGCACTCTTCTGTCGACGCACCGTCTATTTTCCGTAAGGAATGACGCCTGAAAAACTTTTCCGAGTCGTCTGATATTCTTCACTCCAATATTGTGACCAAGGATTGAATGTTGTCAAAGAAACCAATGACATCGTAGAAACCATCGAATTTCGATGGACATTGTTCATCTACAATGTAGATTCGGATTTCTTTAAATGAGAAGCATCGGAAGTTGAGAAAGAGAGAGAGAGAGAGAGAATGTATAGTCTCGATTGGATGAATCGCAGGAGCTCGTTGTTGTACTGTCTATCGGGAGGATCAAAGCTTCGTTCGTTCGTTCGAGGTGGGTGTTCGCAGAGATGGGGAATCGGAATAAGTCTTGGCAGTTTCCCCGAGGTTGCGTCTGGATTTTGCCCGGAAAAACTCTGTTATCTTAAACTGTTGCCTAGTTCTGCCTCACATTTTGTTGGAAGAGACACTATGGAATCTTCATTGTTGTGAGTTACCGAATCCTTCCCATTGGAACTTTCAAGGATCAGTCGACAAAGCTCCCCTTCTCCACCGCTCACGCCCAAACCAGAATTTGTGATGAAGTTCTCAATAAATTTTATTCTTGACGTTGATCAAAGCTCGCGGCTGTTCATTCTAAGGGTGAAATGACTTTCGAATTAGGGTAGTTGAAGGGAATCGAAACAATGAGGACCGAATACAGGATAGGGGTGTGACGTATTATCTTGAGAAGCATGCTATATTAACAAGTCAGGAAGTCAGAATCAGAAAACAAGTCAGGAAATCCAGAAAATTAGCAGAAAAGCATGAAAAGGGAGCAAAGCCGAAGAAAAGCTACCCTTCTGAAGAGTTTCTAACGCGATCCCGGTGCTGAAGTTTCCACCTTCTCGATCGGCTTCGATCCACTTCACAGTGAACAAGACAAGGATGCCAGGCAAAGCAAGTCGTCGGAATTCAATGCTTTATCGAGCGCTCAAGAGGGTCAAGGTATGCAGAAGGCGTATTTGATCATGGATCGAATCCAACGGAATGCATTATCAGCCGATACGAGTAGGTGTATTCAAACAGGGAGAGAGCGCTTCGACTTCCATGGAGATGAATGATCAATAGCGTATAGTAACCCGAAACTGGCGGAACGACGGTGAAATTGATTGCCAAGAACCATTCCGTACATTAATGCATCGAAACATGTCAAAACTCCGGGAAAATCGCAACAGAACTGACATTTCACATAAGCAGTGCGCGCCAAAGAGAGAAGCGGCTCAGATTTATTCGGTCGATGCTGAACTCGTTATCCGCATCCAGTTATTCATAATTCATGCATATGTATCATGACTATTTGGAAAGAACTGTGCAGATGCTGCCGAAAGCGTGGAATCGTCGAGTACACATTGGGGTTTCTTCCAACTGGTTCGCCTTGTCTGCGGCGTCGAAGCTTTTTCTGTTGCTCCCTATGTAGTTCCCTCGTATTCACAAATGTATTGTACTATAAGCAAGTGGGAGCGGAGCAATGAATGAAAAGTAGGAACCCTATGAGGAAGGAAGGTGGAAGTAGAGTACAGGAATACCTCGACTAGTGCGGCACCAACTAGTGCGGATCCACAATAGTGCGGTTTTCCCGAAAATCGATCTATTTCCATCCCTCTAACTCGGAATGGCCTCACAAGAAACTTTCTCGTTCCCAAGTTGAACCTAGAACACCTCGTTTCTCGTTCATCCGCCATTTTTGGCATTCTTCTTACTCCGATTCGACTCGACTATTGAGGCACTTCGACTCACCTATTACGGAATTTTCTTTTTTCCAAAAATCAATTCGTTCCCATCTCTTTAGCTCGAGAATGCCTCTGAAATTTATTGATATCTGAATTGAATCCAGATCATCTCGTTCCTCGTTCATCCGCCATTTTTAACATTTTCCTCACTTCGACTCGACTAGTGCGGATTTGACTAGTGCGGTCCCGACCACCCGCACTAGTCGAGGTATTCCTGTACTTCGTCATTTGAAGCCCTGAAATCCAGCTTTGTCACAAACACATCGAGCGATAGAGCTACTCATTCCGATCGAAGTTCCATGGATGCTTGAGACGGCTTTTGAATTTATTTGGCCTATGGGTAGTTTTCATGTCACATGTAGCTCACGGGGTTTTCGATACAACTCTCAAAAACTGTTTCCGATACTCCCAGACGAGTATTGCGGCAGATACATGCACGTTCAGAGATCGGACCACTCCCTGTTGAGGAATCTCAACACAGATATCCATCAGGTGAATCAAATGCAGTGGCATGCCTTCCTTCTCGTTGCTGTGAATAGATGAGAGTAAGGTCATGCGTTGGGACTTGGGACGGGAAAAAATCAACTCGTGACTGATCCCACGAAAAAGAGGAGTCGAGGAAATAATCATCACAGTAAGAATCGGTGAAACTTACCCCAACAGGAGGAGCGATTTTTTCGGGAAACTGAACTTTTCCAAAGATACACTCTGTGCTGTTTGTTCGACGCCGATCAGCGTGTAGCCATCTCTCTTCTTCTCTTTGAGATACGCTTCTATCGACTGAATACCAACACCCCGTGTTTGGAGCCACTGTTGCGACGAAACCGATAAATTTTGAAACTCCTTCATCTCCAGCACTTTGAGATTGGGCAGAACGAGCTCAGAAACGCCGAAAATCTCACAGGTTCTACTGATGCCACCGAGGTTCGGAAGTCGGTCAATAAGGGAAGCTACAACGATCAATCGATCCTTGTCAACATTGACGTGACGGTCTTCCTCGAACAGAGCTGACACGGGAACGATTTTGCGTTGGAAGTTGCTCTCATGGACCACTGTCGTCTCGTCAGGACGCGCGGAGTCCTCTCCCAGAACCTGGTGATGAGACAAAAAAGCACTTCATCGAGTGGGAGTTTCCTTTCCGTTTTCCCGATGAGTAGGAAAGAGAATAATCAAAGATTTTCCATGAAATTCGCGAATACCCACCTCGAGCTGGATTTCAGTCTCAACGTCCCGTCCGCTGTTTCTGGAGAACTTCGCATCGCGCTCGAAGAAATGGGCCGGAATGCAGTCCACATCAGTCAACCCATAAGCTCTGGGTATCTTATCGAAAAGGAGATCGTACGTTTCACATTCTGTCATCACGCATTGGGCCATGTAGAAATCTTTGTGCAACTTCATGGAGTTTTTAGCGCCGCCACCGTAATTTACAACTTTCGTCAAGGCTTTCAGTTGCGGCTCGAATTTGGAATGACAGTTCGTTGTACACTGACAGAGCTCGAGGATTCGCTTGAAGATGAATTGAGCGTGGAGCCGAACAGCGAAATGTTGACACATTGTCCACGGCAACACCACGGGGACAGAATTCGATACAAGACTGCACTCGTTCGCAGCACAGCAGAGATGCATTAGTATGTTCAAGTAGGAGCAGATGCACCCTATCCGCTCCTCGGAAGCCTGTGAAAATACCCACTATTTGAAACGAGGTCTGCCGTGGTGTCGCATAAGGGTTGGGTATAAAACGGTGGGTTGAATTCAGGTAAGGGTTGGAGAGGCAGTGGTTTGATTCTAAACGCTGCTGCTGACCTTCTCAATAGCGGAGACGATGATAGCGATGGACGAACTGTGCGTTTCGGTCGTGAGAAGAATTTTGACAGCACACCATTCCATGAGAATCCGTACAGTCATTTGGTGAGAGTCATTCATCAACTGCTCCAAGATACTTTCAAGGATGTCCTTCTTGGTGGGAAAATCCGAGTCCAAAAGTACGAGGATAGCTTGCCAAGCTCGTGTTTTCACCCGATGTATGTTCGAGTTGTTGAAATATCTGTAAGCAACGAAGAAATCAATCAGGAGACGATGTTGTTCCGAGAGATCCGAACTAGCTCTGCGAAATGGATTCTGATGTGGAAGACCTCAGCGAAAAGTGCGATTTCATTGAAACATTCGCGAACAATAACAGTGCAGTCTCATCGAACGCTTGAATACCTTTTCCGTGTTGAGGACACAGCCACGTCATACGCTCGGATTTCGCCGATTACTAGCTCGACGTTCGCTGGTTCCAATCTTTGAGCGAAGCTGATGCACTTCGCTCGGACATTCACTGCCGACTGACATTCACTGAGTTCCCGAAATTGAGGATCACTGTGCGTAGCCAAGACGTAATTCTCTGCGTCGAGAACGACCTTCTGGTCTTTGCGAAAAGTGGGACCGTAGCAAATGCCTTCAGAAACCTTCGTGGCGAGCTCGGTGACGAATGCCGGATGCGTCGTCAAAAGCTTGATGATCGCCAAGTAGAACTTCTCTCCAAACCAAGCCATGTTTGTGACGAAGCCATTCAAGTCATCAAAAAGACTTTGGAGACCGCTCTGCCGAAAAGGAGTCGTCATCGGATGAAAGAAGATTTTCACGAAAACTTCAACACTTTCAGCAAATAGAGAAGTTGCCCTGCGTGTCTCGAGAGTCGTTTGCCAGGCCAGGCGAACGGTTCTCACGAGAACAGCATTTTCGGTTGACGCGTGATGCAGAGTGGCTAGCAGGAGCCGAAGGAGCGCAGGGGTAAGGCCTCGAGGTGCCAACGGGAGGGCGGCGCATACGGAATCCACCAGATCAATGGAAAACTCTTGCTTAGCTTCGCAAATTTCAGCTACGCGCTCGAAGACGCTCGAAGCCATGTCAGACGAGAGAAGCGATGCGAGCTCTTCTGCCGACGAGAGCGACTTCATGTATTTCCTCATAAGAGATTCGTCTGGATCGGGACATCGGGAAGACCAGAGACAGAATGAGACCCAGTCCGGATTCTGATCGACGATGGTCTGCGTTAGCAACCGATGATCAAAATCACAACAGGACAACAATTCAAACACGGCTCTCTTAACATGTTCATCACAGACTCTGCTATTCAGCATTGAAACGGCGTTGCGATGGAACTGGCGAGAATCTAGAATCCTTTCGAGATCAGGCCGGATTGTGGCTATTATTTTTACTCGCGACAAACTCGACCACAGTTCGACATCGTTCGCGGAGCGGGTTTCGAGTGTTTCCGCAATCTCATTTCCAGACCAAAGCGCAGAGCAGATGTCCACTGGAGTGAATTGTTCGCGTCGAATTTTCACGACAAAATTTCGTACACATTCGCAATCCTCAACGAAGTTGTTGATGAATCCCGCGAGTTTGTCATTGGAAACCGAGCGGGAGAACCTGCATCCGATTTGCAGCCAAAGCCTAATGATGACTTTCTTCAGAAGAGGCTCCTGAAAATGCCACAAGGTCAACCCCGTCGAGATCACGGTCAAGTCGTCCAGAAGCGGTCGTGGTCGTAGACCTTCCAAGGCTTCTGAAATGTACAGCAGCGCAACCGAACTCCACTTTGGCTTCGAACAAACAACATCGATGAAAGCGGAGAGGAACGCGTCGAACTTTTCCTGCTCAACAGCTTCCTGGAGTTCTTTCAGCCACTTTCGAAAGCAACGCCCGATCACTGCGGCACTGCCAATCCGTGTGCTCGGTTCTCTGAAATTCAACGATAAGTCATCTTGAAGCTGGGAATCAGGGTCAATACGAGGTAGGCATAGCGGGTCCACTTCAATTCTCGAAGCATTTTGAGGTTCGAGCGAAATTCACCTCGAGTACAGAGCGAGATGATCCAGAGAGTCCAAGAAGGAATCGCAGAAGAAAGCTTCGTTTTGAGTTTCGAAAACTCTTTGGTGGAACTGCGTCAACTCAAAAAAGAGACGGAGACTCTGTATTTTCACCCAGGTCGTCTGGTGGTTGAACAACCGTCGGAATACCAACAAAGTCCAAGGAACTTCAGACCACTCCGGCTTTCGGACAGCGTTCACGAACAAGTATAAAACCTGCAATATCGAAACGGAGGCAGATCAGTCATTTTAGGTATCATTCACTTTGAATGTGTCAATCTCGATCCCATCTTGCGCCAACTTACAGGTTCTACGAGATGTACTTGTTTTTGCTCCGCAACGGTCAGCATATCAACGATAAGCTCTCCGTTCCAGCTCTCTGCAGTCTCGAGAAAGATTTTCAGAAGAACGAGAGAGAACCTCCGTAACGAGGGGTCATGGCTGTCGTAGTGTTTGTGGAGGGCCCTGTTCAACCTCTCCGCACAATCCGGCTTCGATAAGTGATGCTCAACGGCAGTGGGATTCGTGTGTAACGCATGGACGAGGAACACGATTCTGCGAGTTCCATGGAATATAAGGTAATCTCCCGGTTGTCATTTTCGTTCTCATAAGTGTTCACAGCTCACATGATGCATTCCTTTCCGATAGTTTCCCAAGAGAATACCTGGTCGTGGTTCTTTCTGAAACTTGCTCCGGAAACTATAATCTTCTCATCTTTTCAACTCACAGGAGACTTTCATCTGACAAACGAACAGCGGATTCGAGCACGAAATCCTCGTCAGGTATAGATCGCAAAGCTTGAAGAAGAACGCTGCGAGGAACACGATTCACGGCTCCAACGATATCTTCCTTGTCAAGTACTTTCGATTTCAGAGCTAATTCCACCAAGCTCGGGCCTCCTGAAAAACCCATATCCTGGAAGAGAAGTGAAGTTCAAGTGAATGATGAAATGATGAAACCCGATCAAAGGAGGAAGGAGGTACTAACAATGACAATCGATCATTCTGGTGGCGCGGCTCCGGAAAACTCACACAAACTGCAGCGATCAGTCGTTCTTTCCCGCTTCCATTCCACTCCACCGATGTCAGGCGTTTCAGCGTCCCGCAGAGCCATTGCATGTAGCCATCGTCCTCACAGTGATCGAGAAGCCTCAAAAGTTCGTCTTCGAGTATTGAATGAAGGTGGTCGTTATTCACGATGAAACTCTCGAGTTTCCGGAGCCTGTCAACATCTCCCAAGGAAGATGTCACGCAGGCGCGTAGTCGCGGAGGGTCAACAATCTCTTGGAGGACTTCCTCCATCTGACAAACAACGTGTCAATTGTTCTAAGTTTTCTTCGGAATTTTCGGTTTTCCAGAGACTTGGGTCCAAAATGTGTTGCGCACCGTGTTCTTTCGGACAGGTGCCAGCCGGATGGGGTTAAATGCAGAAACTTGTCCAATGTAAAATACTTGAATTGGACAATTCTACCGGATGTGAGCCCGCTTCAAGCCAGCACAAACCTGGGAAACAGCACAGAATTATAGATCATTGCTTCCACATGACTCCAAAACCTAGGCTTCAGCTGCTAGAGACGAGCACCTTTTCTGCATCTAGCTCGCAACAGCACGTGTAGTGGAGAGAGATCGGGTCCATTTGAGAGAGAAGGACAATTGAAGGCCGGCCCGTGCCGTATGACTTTTTTGATGTATGTACAGAGTTAATTTTCAAGACAGCCTTTAGGGATTCATCTAGTGCCCTAGAATCCGATTTCGATTTCTGTTAACACGCCATTATTTCAAGTCTCATCCCGTGTCTGGTTCACCCCCCGGGCATTCTTTCGCATATGGTTGTCTTCTTGAGGGCCAGCCGCTATCAGCGTAGTTTACGTTATTCCGGAAAAAAAGAAACTCCGGGCACTCCGCTGATCAACCGCTTTTCGAAACAATGGACATAGTTTCGAACCGCGCTCTCATCTCTATGCATTGAAAAGATACGGAAAGTTTTTAACATTTATTCGCGTCTTTTCTCGGGAAAAAAAAAACTAAAAGTGCACGTCGCTGCGTGCGATCCCTGGACGCACTGACCATCAAGCCAAAGTGTCGAGTTCAATGTACACTATATACAAACTCTATCACATTTTCGCTTCGAATGAGAGTCCTCCACTCAAGGATTTTTGTTTTCCCAGCGTCTCGATTCACTGCTCGAGCGTGAATCTTCTCGGCTCGCAAAAGGCATTGCGGAAGATGACTGATCGGTCCAACAGAAACACAGTGTGTTCCTTTTATCTCTGATAAGTAATAGTGGGTGAAATCATGTCGTCACCGATGATGATCAACTGGCTACGCACTTGGTTGAGAACCTCGCAGGGGAAACAATTTTTTTCCGTCATACAAACAGATCTGCTGGAACCGAAGTTCAACAAGAGCAACAAAATTTCGCCGTTCATCGAACGTTGTCCATAGCTGCAACCATGCTCCCATAGCGGGAGCTCCTTTCTAAACTGTCGTCCTTGAGCAGTCCTGTGTCGCTCTCATCGCCGCAGGGTGAGTTCCCAACGACCATCGCCAAGACAATGAGGAGTCCACCTGAAAGAGAAACATGGAATTGAGATTGAAAACACCTCTTGTTCATCGGGTTGTCCACATTTCATGGAGGAACGCTCGCGCGCTTACCTCCAATGGCGTACATCGACGGCTGCGTTCCCTCAAATACCGCCTGTAGGAGGAATGCGAACACGACCGAGAACGTCATTGCAACGGCCACCCGGGACGCTTGCGTCAATGAGCACGCGATTGCCGGGAGCAAAGCCTGACTCAACATACAGAGTGCTGCCAGTGCGACAAGGAGCATATCATTCCTGTCGGTCGGTGGTCTAAAATGCAAGAGTGTTTGAATGTTTGATTCTTCGATGATATTTTGATTTTACTCTGGTTTGCGTGATTAGTCGCTGGTTGTTTCCGAATTCTCTGGTTGGAGTCAGAAGGTCTCACCTATATTCTCCGAGAAGGAATGAGAGGGCCATCGACACGATCGCGGTGATCGAGCACGCATAAAAAGAGATCAACAGCGAGTGCACCTGTTGATGGTTGGAAAGTTTCAGCTAATCGGGAGTAGATTACAGTCGAAAAACTTCAACATGCGGAATTTCTCCCCGGCCCGTGGAAGGAGAACTCACCTCTTTGAGTCTTCGAAGCCAACAAAGCGCAGCCGCGTTGCTCAGAGCAGAAATGGCAGTGATTATGTAGCCTTCAGTGTATTCGGTGTTTCTTGCAGCTTCGGCTTCAGACAAAGTTGGTCCTTGATGGAGAAGAAATAACTTTTAGAAACTCAAAACAGTTTTGAGGAACCTAGAATAATTCGAAGCAGAGCTCAGTTTGAAGCATACCCGCTAGAATCTTTGGCGCGAACGTTGTCGCTACTCCCAACATCACGATAAGACAACTCGACCACTCCCTCAAGCCACACTTTTCGGCCAAGAGGACGCAGCCGAACAATGCTGTGAATACTGGCACCGTATTGCAGAGCAACGAGAACTCGGACAACGGTAGCAAAGTGCTGCCCACGCTGAACGTCACGAATTTGATGCAGAAAACCAAAGATACTCCCAATGTCTCGAGCATCATGATTTTGCCGAAGCTGAAATAGAATCGGGATCATCGTAAACTTGTGTTGTTGTGCACATCGCTTCCATAGAATCTCGTGGATGAAGGGAATCGCTTGGAGATCCTCTCAGAAGAGAGTCACAGCCCAGGGAGACGCACGAAGATGCTGCAAGGAAGAACTTACTCATGCTTCGGCCTGAAGTAGAGAAGAAGAGGAATCAGATAAACGCAGGCGAGGGTGCTCCGCAAACCACTTATTTCAAGTGGTTTCAAGGTTTTGATTTTTCCGATGGCCAGACCTCCTACACTGAGGAACAAACCGGCGAGGAGAGCCAGGAACGTGCCCAACAAATGTCTGCAAGTGAAAATGCCTCATTCAGTGTACAATCTATGTAGAATCTAGATATTCCACGCTCGGCTTCATCCTCGAAATTTTCCTCTCGCGTTGGAAATACTCACAGCACAATAGGAGGTATTTCCATCGTGAACCAATGTGGTGGTGGGTCATGCTCGGAACAACAGGACCTCCGACTCCGGGTCGAAGCGGTGAAGTCATTGCGATCGTGGAAAGTTCCAGAAGCGGATATCGAGTTGGAGAAATGACTCTTGCGCGGCAGTTTGCCACCAGCTGAAAGCAAAACGTCGTGGAAAAATTCTCGACACTGGTGAGATCTCCTCGAGACAACAGACTCCCCAGCAGCACTGCCAGGATTGGTCACCGCTTCCGCACAAATCGAACTGTTTTCAGAGTTTCCTCTTCGTGCGCAGACTAAGCGCACGTGCCGCGTATCCGGGAAAACTTCACCGATCTTTGGAACGAATTGTTCCGCTTGAATTCATCCCTCGGCAGATTCAGCCAGATGTCAACGTACCAAACCGCAGCGAAGGTTTTTCAGACACAACCGAGACCAACATCGCAATGAACTTAGCACCCGTCGTCCTGGACGTTCCAAACTCCAATTGGAAACGGATCAGCACGTGTTCGGGGGTAATTGGGAGCATTCACAACAGCTGGAGAGAGGAAAACGGCTGAGATATCTGAAGCGATTGCGGAATCGTCGTTGTGAGCTTCCGTTGGAGGAGGCAGCGGGCCACTCCGCGAATAAGTTTGACCGAGCTGGCGTCACAATTCGAATCGTGTTTTGCTCTCTTCAGTTTGCTGATCGACAGTATAGGATGCTTGTCTGTTGAAATTTATCTCGAGAACTGGGTAGCCGCGCTCACAAGTACTGGCGGCAACCGAGAGCAAGCCTAGCGTTCGATTCTATTATCTTGCGAAAATTCTTGAAACTTCCGGTTTCGTTAGTGAAAACAACCTTTAGATTAAATATACGTCATATCAGTCGGAGCATTGCCGCCCGTTTCAAAGGAAGAGACAATCAAACCAATCGGTTCCGAGCTATGGTGGGACCGACAGATAAAGGCCGGCATTCGTATGAGAAGTTCTAGATGTCTGTCGGCACGCCATTCGGTCGGTTGTCCGGTTTACTCCAGGAATGGAATCAACGTAGAACAGAATCTCACATCGACGAACATCAGAATCAGTTTCCGAAAACTATGGGGTCTGTCGAGATCTATCAGTTCCGTTGCAATGTAGAGTGCGTACTTTGTTCGACGAAACTCGAACGCACTTGACGGATCTCACCGCACTCGAAACGCCCTTAGGTGAACAGCAGATCAATACTGGAACCCACAGATGCAGCGGACGTGAACGGCGTCATGCCGGTCAAAGATAGACTACAATAATTATTTTTGACTTTGGTCGGAAATCGGGGCGCTTGTGAGGCTCACCTTCGAATTTGGAGCTCACCATGACGTAACATCCATCAAAACTTCCACAAATGATCTCAACACCTCACGGCAGAAACGAACAGGCGCGATCTTCACAGCGGAAACTGTCCTTGCGAAGATCTCATTCAACACTAATGGAACTCGAATGGAATCTCCCTAGGCCGTCCAACAAAGAGATAGCGAAACGTGGTGACGTTTGTTCTGCCAACACTCGCCTGCGAGAGGATCTCATTGAGATGTGGAACAGAGACATTCACTGGCTATGTGTGTGGTCCAGCCGGGCAGCATAAGTCGAGACTTACAGGTCATAGGAATCAAAAAACATCGTGATTGAGAGACCATTGTTGTCGATCAGCACCGCGAAAAGCGCTCAGTCAGAGCGGAGATTTCTTCGAGATGACAAGCTGTGCCTAGTGGGGCTCTCGAGCGCAACAGCTGCTTGAATGGCTTCGTCAGTCAAATCGTTTGCGGATCACCACCAGCAGATTAAGAATTAATCTGTCGCTATCGATTCCCCTTTGAGATCAGAGCCTACGCTTCCTCTCAGCCGGAAACATGAGGGACTCACGTGAACTTGATCCTGGCGCGCGTTGGAAGAACCACCGACCGTCTTTCACGATTCCAGACTTGCCATGACAAATGACGATAAATAAAACGATGCACCGAAATAGTACGCGGAATGAGTCATAGGCACCAAACCGTCCTCGGCATCGTCGAAAAGCTGGAAAACGAAACTTGAAGATCGGTTCCATTCTCGATCGAATGAAGGCTTTGTAAGTCTAGCTACGAAACTCGAAAAAGCTGAATCGGTCACCTCAATGATGAAACTCGGAGCTAAATCATTCGCAGAAAAGCGCAGTCGAGACACGATTCGAACAGGAGGTCATCCTCGGGAGAATATCTGAGAAACTCTCGCTCTCCAAGGACGTGAGAAGAAAAAACCATGTCATCATCCGTTGTTCTAAGCCGAAAAGGTTTCGCAGCTTAGGGCTTGCTGCGTGTATGTGTGGCAGGGAATTTTCCGGCTCTAAGCCATTGATTTTTCCTGGTTTCAGAACGATCAATGAAGTGAACTCTGTTCCCTTCGTAACAACTCTTAAGAAACATAAAGCGGGAAGCATGCTCGGATGTGAGTGCAGATCGGGTTTCAAATCCCCTGAGGGTATAGAAGGGATCGAACATGGAAAAACCAACTCTAAAACGTAAGAGACCAAAGAATGAACACAAAAGCTACAACGGAGTGAGAACTCGGCTGACAAACATCAGCTGATTCACCGAATAGTCCTTGAGCGCACGATGGATAGTGAATCGCGATTGAGGTTTCGAGTTAACAGGACGATTTACATCTAGCCATATATCCGGCACAAAGGACGCTCCGAAACGGATAATCAGGAAAGTTCAAGGGTCAGAAATAACGTGACGAAACAAACGTGTGTCATGAGCGCTTGTTCTACGCGTGAATCTGCAAAATCCGTGAATGAGATACAGAGTCGTTCCACGAGCAAAACAAGATCGAACTCGTTTTGTCGACTGTCAGCGGAGAGAAAGAAAAGGCGGAGCTCGCTCGAGAATCAAGGTGGTTTAGGTATATCAAATTTGTTGTCAACGTCAATCGGAAAAGTCATCCAAGCTCTACGCTGCGGACAAAGACATCGGTAAAACTGTCCGCCTTTCCATTGCTCGACGTCAAAGCGCATCATCGTCGATAGCTCCGATTTTTGTCTGATCGGGATGTTATTAGTTTCGTGCCGCACTCAAGACTTGGGATCGGTCGGAGAGAACTGAGAATATAGCTGACAGCAAGACACAATATAACAGTTGTCCAAGAAAGTATTTCATGTTCCGATCGATATGACATCACACTGCTGGATCTGAGAGGGAGCAACGTCGCTTTCTGGTGAATTCAGACCTATTCGGCAGGTGCAAATAAATATATGAACGATTCCACGTCTCGACGCTTTATGATCATTAGTAAGCACGTTCAATCCGACAGCCTCGACATGAGCCTGCTCGGCATAATTCCTCTATGCTCTGGTTGGACTGTCGAAACTTCTCAGCTAAGGAGAAGCTTCTCCGACGTCTTGAATTTGCCGAATCAGAAATCATTAAGAGTGGAATCTACGTCAAATTATTCAACTGAAGAGGATGTTTATCTACATAACTGACGGGTGCATCCGCAATGGTTTTCCCAGGAACAGCTGATTCAAGTATTTTCAGTCGTCGCGCTAAAAATTCAGAGGATTTCGCCGAAATTTGTCGAAAAACTTCTGTATTAAGAATTCATCCCGCGGTCACATCCAACGTTGTTGTGGGTTGAAGATTGCTGCTGCAGAAGTTTCCATCAGAAATCCAAATGTCTCGAGCTGGATTCGGGAACATGCTCTAAAAGTCTAACTCACCCTGACAGTGATTCTCACAGTCCCCTGGAGAGATCACGCCGATGTTGATCATGGCACACTTGCTCCGCGACTCTCAATGATAACACTCAGAGTTTGATTGAGACTTCTGCTCGATCAACAGGTTCTGCTCTCCGATCAGACGTTTGTATCCGTCCGTTTGTCCGCCCGCAAGTCTCAGCAGGCCGCAATTTCAACTTACTGCGCATGTGCGGAAGGCGAAGGGAAGGCACGAGCCATGTAAATGGAAGACGGACGTATTCGCTCGCTCGCTCGCTATATTTATGTGCAAGTTTTCCCCAAAAATAGATGTGTTCTGTGAGAATAATGAGAAACCGCGAGATGTTCACCGGGGAGAAAGTGCAGAAGTCGCTCGAACTTGCTCCAAAACTGAGTTTGGTTCGGCTGAGTTTTTCCCCACTTTTTTCGAGTTTTTTCCTTCAACCGGATTCCTCATCGTTCAATGGAGAAAAGGATTTTATCACGTATTTTACTCATCTGATCCCTGAAGATTCGTCCATTTCAAACTCTCGTGGGCACTGAGTTTAGACGTTTGACGAGACTCTTGACGTAAGAACAGAGCCCGAGAAGGAGTCGACGAGTGATTGACGTGGACAGCGATGAGAATGGAGAATCATATGATCGAAAAGCAGCCGAGCTTCAAAGGTCTTATCTTTGACGCAACTGGCCGTGAACATTTCGACCACAGTTTTCCTCTGTCACCTTTATTCCTTAGAAGCAAATCGTCGTGCCTTCAAAAACAGTAGATTTACCTGATGGACGTCTTCTCTCAATATTTCCGCTCTCGATTTTGTAATTTATGTACAGGATGGTCCCGATATCAACATATTGCGTTTTTCTCGAGAGCAAGGCGTCCCGAAGTAAGATGTCTAATGAGTAACTTCCCTAGCCTTTTGAGTTTACGTCGGATAGTCTTTTCAGCCGCCGCATTTAAAATCCCCACTTGTGTCGGGATCTAGCTTCTCGAAACCTGTTTGGAAAATTTCTCCTTCAAATCATTTTTCGAATTCGGCCCTGATTCTGAAGAAGTCGGGCATCAAAAGTTCGAATTCAACCCAAGAGAGGCTGCGTGACGAGACTCGAAAGCTGCGATCAAACCGTTGATAGCTATAATTGAAACTCTGGGAATTCGAACCACGCGCTCACTCGCGCGACCTTGTTGAATTTGTCTCGTCGAAAGTGCCATCAACGGCACCTTTCGAATTTTTCACCTCGATAACACACATGCGAAGCATTTATTTCCAATATTTTCCGATTTTGTCAGTAGGACTCTTGTACGATTCGTCAGACTCCGCCACTTGTCAGTGGTGGATGTCGTAGAGGCCTCGAGTAAAATAAAATCATCGTTGAAGTTGTTTCGGAAAATCCAATCTCTTGAATTTGTGGGGCACTTCGATCACGAATTCAGTTCGAATGTTTGACGCTCCATTACTGATTTCATTTCTGAAGAATCCTGAGATTTGGATTCTGAGGTGCGTTAACAAGACTTTTTCATTCGATATCACCGAAAATCGAGTGCGGCACCACCCCGTATATCATGTCGCGTCCGAGTCTTCGCTGTTGAAACCGGATTCCCATCTTTGGCATTTAATATGGCGCATAGGTCGGAGAACAAACAATGGAGGTAAAACTATCCCACATTTATTGTCATGCTCGTTTGTAAACAAATGTATGCAAGTTGACATTAATATTTGACTGAGACTTCATCGTGACTAGTGTCAACGACACACTTTGACTAGCTCGAAATCGGCGATTAAGGAAAAGAATCCCGCTACCACCGATATCAGATTAAAACCACAAAGATGCTCAATAGCCTGTCAGAAGTTAACTTCATGATATCACTCTCGTTCGGTAGGTTCGGTATTTCCAAAGGTTCTGCTCAGAGGTTCAAAGGTTCTGCGGAGAAACGATGTCGTTTCTCACATAGAAGGTGTCGATCGTGGTGACAATGTTCTGAAGATGCTTGGTGTATTCGAGTCCATCATTTTTCAGGGTAGTCTCGTACGCGGGATGGTTAGCCACTTCAGGAGACGGGGCCAACGTCTTGACGAAGGTCGAGTAGTACGGCAAGGCTCGGATCGCCACCGAAAAAACACCTCTCACGACGAAATTGTGATGTCTGGAAAAGCGTTCAGACAAGGTCAGGCGTTTTTTTTTCTTCAGCCTTTGGAAATCAGGCGACTTCCTATGAATCTACAGAACTGAAACTATAATTTACTTCTTCAGCGTTTCTCCGTAGGCTCTTGTCGCACACAAAGCCAAATCGATTGCTTCGGGTTGGCAGGCCTCGTTGAGAAAAGTACAAATGAACGCGAGCGCTCGCTTCAGCCATAAAAGCGCGTCCGTTGCGGAATTTCTGTTCGATGCTGTTCTTGCGTCAAGTTCGTTCTGAACGAGATCTAAAAGGAACTCACATCGAGTTTCCTGAAATTTGAAAGGTAGAAGCAATTCTTCAACAAATTGTTGGAACGTGAGAATGCCGAGTTTCTACAATGTCAGGTAATTTCATGGAACGAAAATAAAGCGTACCGTTTGGTGCTTGCTCAGCTTGTTTATGTTGCCTTGAATGTCCATTTTAACAGGCGCAAATGCTGTGGAACCGAGAACGTCGAACACCGGCAGAATAGCCTCGCAGCACGACAGGAATTCGTCGATGGGAATTTTGCTATTCTGAAGCTTGAGTTTCGTAAACGAATGACTCATCAAGCTGAAAAACGTGGCAACCTGGAAAGAGTTCGATACACGTCGTAGAATTATTCACTCAGATAGACAACTTGGCTCTGATCGGCTCGAATTCCCGCCCACAAACCTTGTGTACAGCGGCAGAGTCTCCATCAGGGACGATCTGCTCAGCCTTTCTAGACTTGGTTGGAATTTCGGGCGAAACTTGGAGTCTCGAATCATCGTTGTTGCCATTGAAGTCCAGGAACACATCGTCCCCGTGTGGCTCCAGAGCATCACTGTCCTGTGGGATCGGAGAAGAATCATGTTGATCCGAAGTTCCAATGCCGAACTGTTTTTTCGCTTTAAAGTTAGTTCGCTGATCGGAAAAGATCTTCAGCTCAATCCCAACCTGATTTTGCTGCGACGATTTCGAACTTCGAGGTTCATGGCGAGAGTTTCGGTCTCGGCCGCTATGCTGAGACGAAGTTGATGACGGCCTCTGAGTAGACGTTTGAGTTTTTTTCTGCTTTTCTAGAGCCCCGACCATCCCTGTGATCGCATCTGAAATCCCACAGAATTTTCAGTAATTCTCGATCGAGATCGCTAGGATGAACTATACAGGCGGAGATTGGCCCAAAGTAGTCGACACCCACTCTGAGCAGGATTGAATCCGGGAATCGTAGGTCTAACGTCCTTGAATTCGCTGTCATCAAGGCCCAACTCGGTAGATTCCATGCAATCATCCAGGCAGCGGATGAACATATCACACGTCATGTTCAAGCGCTCCGCCGTTTCCGCTTTCTCGTCAAGATCATCGCTTGTTTTTATTGTGTGCACCTGGAAAGCAGCTGGAATTGGCAACTTCGTCGACCAGGTCAACGGGTCCATGGGGTCGGAAGGAATGTCCATCAAAATCTAAAAAAGGAACTCCGACTCCGAGTTCTGACCCAGATTGTGACCAACCTGTTGCATTAGCAGGTCGCAGTACAGACGAAGCTTGGTTTTCTTCTTCTTGACGGAATGTACGAGTTCGGGAACGGAGTTTGTTGCTACCGCAGTGGCGGTTTCAGCCGAAAAGGCCGCTTGTTTCACGCTCCCTAGAGCTACCAGCCATATTTGACGGTCGGTCTCAGACTGAGCCTGGAAAATCAATTCTCGGGCGGTGAATGGAGAAGTTTTCAAGATGCTCATCGATTCACCGATCGCAGAAGCTTTCAGTGATATATGTACTATAGCGTTGAGATAGCGTCGAATCAAGATATCGTCGCACTCACTCTCAAATGATAATGTTGCTCGGAGGGAATTATGATGTCGAGTCTCTTCGAGTCCAACGGATGAGGAACGATTTCACAAGCGGAGACTTTGACACTTCCTTTACAACCTGGAGCAAATATAAGAATTTCGGTTGAGAAAATAAATTCTTCTCTCAGATTGTTTTCGACGCCCGCCGCTGTGCATTCTACGCTGTTCTGGGATATCCTCACCTTGGCAGACTTCCTCGCGACTTTTGTAATAGGTCAGGATTCCCTGTTCGAGAACGAACCAGCGGGGTTGCCATCCGTTCCAGTAGTTTGTCCATTTGCATAGGGTTCCCTCAACGACATCTGGCGATCTAGTGATGCTCTATAAATGATTGAAGCCACGTGAGACGGAATGAGTAATGAACCGAAATCTGCTGTGTGCGCTCCGAGCTTGAGATGAGTTCCACGTATATTTTCAACTCTCCGAACTCACTTACCATGCTTGCATTTTAGGGCGCACGGATGTTTGACACTGGAACGCGCCCCTTCCGAGCCGCGTCTAAGCAGAGGTTCACAGCGCTGGTGACACAAAACGATGTCTCATGAATTCCATCCAAGATTCGACACTGCGGTGTTTGAGAGAACGGGGTGTTATGAGCAACTGCGGGCGCTGTCAAATACTGAGGAACCGCTTTCCGCATTATCCAAAGTAAACAGTGTTCCGTCCGTTACCTTCCGACTTTCAAAGACTGGAGCATCACCTCGCGACCGTCCGGGGCTCCTGGACAACGGTTTGAAATTTTCTTCTCGGATTCATTCGGCAAACCTTACATTTTTGTAAATCCCGTTCTGATCATGAACCAGGACAACATACCCAATGTCGCTTCTCGAACTTCTAGCTGAATCGGTCCGGTCCCGAAGTGTTCCTTCGTGTGTGATCAAGCGGAATGAAGGCATACTTGAAATCCGAACTTCATTTGCGGCAGCAGAAAGCAGAACGCGCGCAATCATCATGAATTTCACTCCAAAAAGAGTGTCTGAGAAGGGATTGAAAACGATCATATTCTTCACCGAGCCTGAAATTTTCCTCTGAGCATGACAATGAAGTTTCTGAAGTTTTCCGGGATCGAGGAGTCCATGAAGACGACGCCCCGGATTGTCGGTAATGGCGAACAATGTTCGAAACTTGAACCAACTTTCCCCCAGAATAGGAGTAGGGAAGGCACTCCCCATCAGATTCCCCGTTCCCAAGCCGGCGCAGTTTCGCTTGTTAGTTCCTAATCAGAGAATAACGTCCGCCTGAAACCCAGCAAGGTTGTGGTCATGGACGGTCATGAATAGGGCTGGAGACTTCGAGCACGAAAAGAAGCGCTGAGAGTATTCAGATAGGCCTTGGAATATGCGCTGAGATATGGACTCAGTCAGACATAAAAGTATGTGCTAAGATATACAAATATGCAGAATTCAGCAGAAATGAGAGATTTCCATCTTCAGCACCAAGTTTTCATTCATATCTTGTGCATGCTGAAAAGCTCATTCTAAATGCTATATGTATGTGGTATGTGGGTATGAAGTATCTATGAACAATGTCTCCATTTTCTTAGAGGGATCCCAAACGGTCGTTGGAAGCGGACCTGTCTGCGTGGCAGAGGGATCGGTTGATTCGAAGCAAGCTTTGAAGCTATCCGGGAGCGCTAAACGCCGCGAAAACTACAAAAACAGCTACATTTCCTTCCTCAGGAAGTCCCCGCACATTCTCCAGGAGGTGTGACCCTCCTGGAAGCGTAGGCAGTCAAACTTTCTTCATTCCACTTCGCTTGCGAATTGCTTCAACCGACGGAGTTCTCACCCTGAGAGTATCCGATATTTCCACGGAGAGAGGTGCAAGGATGATGGATGGAAGGTTGACTGAAAATAATTTCTGTCCTGATTCATCATCACTTAGTTCGAGTTTCACAAGACGTCCAGAGCATGGATTTCAGCATATATTGACTCCGGTCTCGAAGTTATGACAGTGGGCTTCGTCGAGGATCGATTTTACCTATTGCAGGAGCAAGATGAGCACCAATTTTTAGATAGACGCAGATATTACAATTTTCGCGTGCTGAAGCCAGCTCCGCGATCCTTTTCGATCCGTGCTGTCGAGAATGGCAAGCTCACGATTTTCAACATTCTGTCCTCGCGGGTAACTTGTTATTTTTTCTGGATATCTCAATTTTTTCTCTGCCCCTTGCACCGGTCTTCTACTAGAGGCGCTCGCTCCTGTACGGCAGAGGCTGGATACCGAGGATCGAAAGGACTCTGGTACCAGAAGGCCTGGGTTCTGGTATAAGAACTTCTTCTGGCACCAGATATTGACCTCACAGAGTGGAAACCATCTCTGAAGAAGTCGGCCTTCTGGTACCAGAAGAGATTCGAACCACCGACCCGCCGCTCGAGAGTGTCCTGCCAAGAGACAATACAGCATGTGATGTGGTGTGGTACCACATCCGCAACCACGAAGGATCTGCACGTGGCGTGCAGACCGCTTAAACCACTCGGCTATCTCGTCGGTTGAATTTTCTCCTCAGCATCAGGATGCTTGTCTTCTGGGAAAATAATAATGGTCAGAATTCGACTGATGCAAATGGGTCAAATCGATGCTCAGAAAAGCGGCGATCGCACTTTTCGGACATTCACTGATGTACGGGAATGATGCTAACTTGTTCCCTCAAATTGAGTTTTGGGACACTCCCCACTTAGAAACCGAGTGGGATGACAAACCAGGCTGAAATCACAATTTGTCAAGGAGTTTTCTGCTGTGCTCGAGGCGAAAACTATAAGTTTCCCAGGGTGACCATGAACCCCGTAGAGCAGTGGTTCCCAATTACTGAGTCGCCGTGACCCACTATCCGGATGCATGTTACTCCACGACCCACCATGCATGGGTGGATGGATCGCTCAGCAGATTTCTATCTACGATTGAAGGGCCATATACGGATGGTCGGAATTTAATTCTCTCCAAAATTAAGATGATCGTTAGAGAGTGTCAAGCTCGTCTGCCCGCACATTTTCAGTTTCGGGAATTTTTCTTCTTCGTAATATTCCTCCACGGGAGCTCGCTGTCGATGTCGGTCATTTGACATGCTTCCCGAAAGAATTCTTGGAATGTTCTTTTCTTGTGAGATCGGGAGATACTCACTAGTCCAAACAATGGCCCAACGTCAACAAATATTTGTCACGAAGATATTCTTACGCTGTTTTCCGCGGTTTTCTCGGAAATTGAAAGAGTCGAATTGAGACGTTCTGGATCTGGGCTCTTCAATCCTCAGTTTCTCCATCAACCTCAGGCACCTCGAAGCCGTAGACCGCTGAACACGTTCCCGTTCAAAGTCTCAATCCCTGGACCCTATGCATACATGCTACTCTAGGCGTACATTGTTGGAGACTGCTTCTTGACTCAGCGCGACCCACCCGCGATTTTTTCGCGACCCATGTTTGGGTCGCGACCCGCCTTTTTGGAACCGCTGCCTTAGAGCCCTAATCCAGCGGAGCTGAAGAAATTGTTCGAGGCTGTCTCCGCACGTCCTCTCTTCCATTCCGTATGGTTTCCGTCCTCCGAATCAGAACTCAGCTATCGTAGGTGAATGACGTCAAATGAGTTGACGTCTGAGGCGTCGAACATCTGGCTCGATATGGTCACGGCTATTATTGGAGGCAATACATTCTCTGGCGCTGTCGATGGCCAAGTCTCACTTCAGTCCGCTTTTGAGGAGACCCCGGAGGCAACGGAAGTTCCTACTTGGGATGACGTCAAACTGACGTCTAGGATTTCGCCCGCAACTCATTGGCGACTCTGGCTCATCAGCAAATTGGTGAAAGTTCGCAGGTTCCTCAGGGTTCGCAGGGAATTTATGGATACTCAAGCCGATGCGGAGTACGGAGATGTGGATTCGGTTTGGGACGAGTTACGACGCGACGGGGCTATCTGGACGATTGAGGATCTTGGTTCCAAAACGTCACATCTCCACTCTCTCGGTCTTCGAGAAAACCTTGTCGAAAAATGAATGGGGTGAAGCAGAAAGGAAGCTTTCAATGAGTACGAGTTTTACAACCAGAGGTGCGAGCTTTCGAGATATACAAGATTGTGCAGAAATCTCAAAATCAGGAAATTCGGAAATGTGACGTTTTGTAACTGGGCTCTTCAATTCGATATTCAGAAACTGTCCTCAGGAGGAAATGGCTCCGTGATCATAAGAATGAAATTTATCGTACAAATAACTATCGGCGACGCAATTCATCATATCATGAGGTGGTTCTTGAATTGATTTTTCGTGTTTCCTAAAAAACGACGCATCATTGGGTAAAGTAACCGGTTGATGGCCTTCCTGGCAGAAAACTCAATTGCAGCCGATTTGTGTGTGAAAACCATGCTCTACATCGCGCCTGAACTCGCGTATACTGCCCCAGCCACGACGAGAATCATGATAGTGTCGTCGAATTTGGAGAATTAGGTCTTCCCCCTCATCAGCCCGTCGGTGAAAGCTGGTAATTTCAGAAGCTAGAAACTTTTGGACTGATCAAGAGACCCGATGCACCTCACAGCGCAACACAAAAAGAAGAGATTCCGGCTCTCGATCTCTCGCTCACAAGTCGATTCAAACGATATCGAACCTGAGTTTCTCCGTGTTCTTTACGACAAGCCTGGAATCTTAAGAGGATGGACGCCCACGTCTGCTGCTACTGCGATTGAAGACGGCACTCGTCAGAACGCACAGCTATTTTTAGACGAAACCCAGGAAGTATCGTGGAGCAGTTGCGCCGCTCGGGATCAGACTCCCGACAGGATTCAGCACTGTATCACTGCTAGCATAACCACCCCACCCTTCCCGGCATCGAGTCCCTTTCCACGCGGAAAGGGCCTTAGGCCTCCCTATGCTCTCGTGGTGGCCACCGCAAGCGAGCAGACTGAGGAGAAAGGCCGAGATACTTTCAACACCACGAACGAAGAGTCGAAGCCAAGCTCGTGTCCCACCGCCAACGCTTCGTGAGTATATAGTGTTTCGGGGAGGAGATTGTTCCACTCAACGCGAAATCCGTGCAACTTTCCTGCGCCCGGTCCCCAGAGATCGGACTCTCCTCTTCATGGAACACTGACGCCTGAGGGCTCTGCAGAGAGGTTCAGCGCAATGTTTGCGGTTCTCGCCTGATGCAATGTTGAATATCGCTTCGCCTGTCAGTTGCCGTGGCCACCGTCGCTGAGTACCGAAAGAAGGTTGAGCTCGACACCAGAGGAGCGACAAAAGTGGAAGCGATGTTCGCGCACACCTTGAGCAATACTAGACTGGAAACACACTGAACCAACACACTAGTCTGGAGTCAAACGATGCGGGTTCATTGACAAGGTGATCAAATAGACGTGTGATGCTTCTGATGATCGATCCCATCGGAGTTTGTCAAGCAGAAGCTCCCTTGGCCGAAGCCAAGAGACAGCTCTCGCGAACCTCAGACCGCATGTCGCTACGTTGCTCTTCGAGAATGCAATCTATCATTTGATTCACTGCGAGAGTCCAGGATCGTCGAGCAAGCAAATTCAAACGTGTGAAAGCTCACGATACGGTTCGTGCCTTTCGTTCGAATCCTCTGATGTCTCATCGCGGACAGACAACCGCTACTCACTCTTGTCGGAAGTTACGCATCTTGTTTACGGAGTACAAATCCTTTCGAAGACATTGTTTCCCACAGGTTTCATATCAGCGGATGAAGACCCTGCTCTGACCATGGCGAAGCAAGAAAACTACAAATATTCACCAGGTAAGTTGAAGGACTCTCAACGCTGTTCGGGATCAACCATCGTAATCGATACCATATCCGATGCAGGCGACACGATTCTCAAAGAGTCACCTCACGGAATGCTCAGGAAGATTCAGAGTCTAACTTTGGAAATCCGATCGTCTGGAGAAGCGTGTTTGATAACGAGTTTCGCTGCCTCTCGGCGGTTTTCACCTTTGGTCTGAGTGAAATCGCGACTGAATCGCCGCGGTTTTTCATCTCCATTGGTGACGAGTGCTAAAAATATACATTCTTTACAACATCTTCGTTCCATGGATTAGGCCATTTACATCGGGAAACTATACTCATTGCCTGTAGATCCAAGTGATCTAGTGTTTCTAGACCCTCCAAACCGGACATTATTTCTGGTCGAGCTGTGCCGTATCATGTTTTTCGTTGGTGGAACACTTGAGAAGCCCCAGCGAGCGACTTGGTTCCCGGGTGCTTGCTTTGTTCCCGGAGCAAGTTCATTTGTCATGGCTGAATACATGACAAGCAGTGCCCGTGAGAGTGTTTGTGGAAGCGTTTATGGCTCCGTTCGCACATGTGGATCTTTAGAATATGATAGCGCACGCTCGGGATCTGAACGCTGTTGGGACCGAGACTCAGTTCATCGTTCAAAACACACCGGAAGCTCATGAATATGACGATGAAATGATGTTGACAAGCGGCGGCTACAGAATTTTCTGCTCGCGTTTCGATATGAAAATGTTTCTGACTAGGTTTTCTTCAATTCGAATGCCAAATCAGAATTCAACAGTTTGACATGGCGGCACATCGAAAAAGAGAAATGATTAATTCTACCCTCAGATGCTGTTTGTCGCCCGCAGCACGCCGGAACCTGTCTCACTCGCTTGTCCGCGTGATTGCGGAGTCTTAAATGGGCAACGTTCGAAGCAATGCTCTCATTTCTCCAGGAATGGGCTCTTGTAGATTTTTACGTCAAATTCTGGGCAGAGCGTCTCGAGAGCTAGAGCTCGGGATGATTTCCATCCTCGGTCAACTCTACTGCTGGAGGTGGCTCCCGATGGTCATGTTTCCACCACTTTTTCGCTGTTGCCAAGTTTCGTGCAGTTCAAAGATTGAAGGGATGGGTTCTGGTTCGTTGAACCAGGCAGCTGTATCAATGTCCGAACTGGACGGATATCGGTGCTCCACTAAAGATACTTGACAGCTTTATTCTCAAGTCCCAAGCGCTGGCACCTCTCGAAAAACGACACCCTTTCAAGCTGTCGTGCCGAACAGTGAGTTTCTCAACTCCAATACTCGACCAGAATGACTTGTCAACCTGAGTAGTGTCTGGCCTCTGCCCCCTTTACTTGCTCGGAGTGGCGGACCGGTTCAAACCACTTCCTGTCTTGAGAGTCTCTTAGAATTTTCGGTTTTGTTTGGGAGGAATGTCAACCTTGAAAACCGTGGTGCGCATCACGTGTGTTTTCCAAGTCAATCGCCGTTCCCGCCCCTGCACACTCAGACTCCGTTCACACTTTACAATTGATTCCATGTCAGCCGCGGGGGTGATGTAAACTACCTTTAGAAAAGCGTACCTGGTACAGAACTGATGGACTTTGAATCGTGAACGGCAACGGTGAGCTCTCGTTTAAGCAGCTTCTTCAAATCGAACACTCATCTCGTAGAATATACTTTTGAGCTCCTTGAGGGTCACTCGAGGGCTTTTGGAAGAGAACCTTAACCAGGTTACGCTAAGGGTTCCCAATACATGTATTGTGTTCGTTTGATGCTGTCTCCCATGATTCTCGATTCCATCTCAATTTCCCAGACTGTCTGACCTGAAGCAGGCTTCCGTTTTGATCGAAACCCTGAAATCCAAATGCTCGGCCCATCGATTCAACTGTTTCGATCCCTCGATGGTGGGGTTATCGGCCTTAACCATTACGATTCGTACCTCGAAAGATCATTTCTAAGAGCTCTTCGGACTTTATTCGGAATCAACTCGATCCTCGCGAGCCGCACTTCGAGGCCTGTGATTGATTCGGGCTGCCTTACCACAACAAAGAAGCCGAAAAAGCCAGGATGACATATTGGTCACGTTTCGAGATGAACAAGCCGAAAGACTCTGATTTCGGTCGAGTCAGATAAAGGACACGGTTCAACAACACGATAGACCTGTTCCACCCACGAGTCGCAAACATTGGATCATTGCAATATTGCGTCTAAACCTTGCCCTTGTTGGCTATCGTTTTGGTTTCAAGTTACATTTTCTCTTTTCTCATCCCGTTCGAAAAAAAACTGTCCCTCACCTCATCGCCGACGATATGTCACTGTCTCGCAACTCATGGGTGACACAACATTCCGATCCTCAAGCTTCTTCTTTCCGTGGATACCTCGTAAATGAACCGTGCGACAGCAAAGTTTTCGGAAGTTTTCCATCGAGCGGTATCAGAGTTCTGGATAGGAGTGTGAGAGTGCAATCGTGTGCGCTGAATCGGTATGGACTCTGATTTTCGGGATCTTCTGAGCTCGGCCCCGGAAACTGCACCGAAAGCGGCAGAAGCCGGGAAGCACAAAATCTTTCGGAAGCGTAAAGGTCTCACGGCCAGCAGGAGCGCTCCCAAGTTATCAAGCGCGTCGGAGATCTCTCCACTTCTCCGATTCATGTACTCAATCTCTGTCTTCTACCGTTGTCTTGCACAGAAGCTCACGGGCCACTGTTCCCCCGAGCGGCGCAGTTTACCAAACCACTATATTTGGACCCCTGTGTTCCATTCTGTCGTTTATTTAAACCTATTATTTCCGCAGCGACTCCTGCCCATCAGTAAACATTACAGGTACGAGAGCGACATCCTACGCCGAAACGGTTGCTGCGCAATCATGTTTCGGTGGCGTGCAGCTTTGGAACTTCCTGGAATTGTTTTGCAACATCCCGCTTCATTTCCACCCAACTAACTCTTGGATGAGCTCTCATGATCCATTCTTAACAAAGTTCCGAAATGGAAATCCTTGAAAGGAGCTTTGACGGCGGAAAACACGATAAATCTCTTGTTGAAGTGTGTGAAATATCTAAGTTGTCTGTACTCGACTCATAGAACGCGTTTCTGACCTTCGATCACGCAAAAAATCCACTGATAACTAATTTGGCCGGGAAAGAACGATTCGGTTTCATCAGAAACTTGTTCGACTTAGGAAATCGGCCGTTCACCCTCAATGCTTCTGACGGATGAGTTTGATTTGTTCTCGCTTGGTGTGCCGTCGAGGTTTTCAACCTTGAAACATCGATTTACAGAGTGGAAGCGTTTCCGTTTTGTGTGGAGTTCTTCCGGAGTGTTTTTCATTCTGTTCTGTCTGGAAAACTTTCTCAAATGACGATTATTTCAGTTTGCGATTCCAACTCGAAATCCAACGGAGAGAAAATGTTGGGAACGAATCCGCCTACTGGACCTAGCGAGAATGAGACTCAAGACGACTCGACCCGTCTAAAACGAAATCTCGGCTTGATGAGTGGAGTCACCCTAATCGTCGGCACCATGATCGGCGAGTGTTTGATTTGCTTGAATTTGATGTGACTCGCTTTGACTTCTCCACAACGGTATCTTGCTTCTCGGATCCGTTGCAATTCCTCGATCCATGGAACATCGATACCCTGACGCAGATAATCAATATTCCAGGTTCCGGAATCTTCGTCTCGCCGAAAGGCGTGCTCCTGAGAGCCGGTTCCATTGGGCTGACACTTATCGTTTGGGCTGGATGTGGGGTTTTATCTCTATTCGGTGCTTTGAGTTTTGCCGAGTTGGGAACTATTATCAACAAATCAGGCGGCGATTACATTTACATCTACGAATGTTTCCGCGGATATCGTGGCGGATCGATCCCAGCCTTCCTCCATTCTTGGACAACGGTCCTTTTGCTGAAACCTGCCTCCTTAGGAATCATGGCAATGTCGTTTGCGAAGTATCTAGTAGCACCGTTCTTCATATCATGTGGTGATATACCTTCTCAGCCCGTGAAGCTTCTCTCACTCGTTTGCATCGGTGAGTTGTTCAATACAGGATCAACTTTTTCGAATTTTCAGGTCAAAAACTCTAAACTCGATCACTTGTTTTCTCAGCGCTAGTGACGTACATCAATTGCGCCAGCGTCAACTTGGCCTCGAAAATTCAAACTGTTTTCACGATTGCCAAACTCGGAGCGATTGTGGCAATTATCATCGGTGGTTTCTGTTGGATAGCTATGGGCCACACAGAATACCTGGCTTCGGGTTTTGAGGGATCGACAACTTCGTTCAGCGAAATCGCCACGGCTTTCTACTCCGGTCTCTGGGCTTACGATGGCTGGAACAACCTGAATTACGTCACCGAAGAACTCATCAATCCATATGTGTACGCTATCAGCAATCCATCGCCAACAAACACCATTATTCGTTCCGATTTCGGTGAGTTTCCTCCGTGAATCGCCTTCCGTTCAACTCTGTCTTCGTTTTCAGTAATTTGCCCCGAGCCATCTGGATCGCGATTCCTTTAGTAACTCTTTGCTATGTGCTCGTCAACCTGGCATACCTCACGGTACTCTCCAGTGTGGAGTTCCTCGCGTCTGAAGCCGTCGCAGTGGTGAGTTCAAACGCTGTACTGCAGACTCGGTAGTGGAGTATTTGAACGAGAGTTTCCGTTTTGAATTTTGAACGTGACAGAACGAAGGCATTGCTCTGTTCCTCATCCTGATTCACAAAATCACTCGAAATCGGAGCGAGGTTCTTGAAGGTCATCAGTCTCGAGTGCCACGGGATTCTTGTTTCATGTCCAGCGATTTGGGAATCATGTCTTTGGACCAGCAGCTGCCCTGATCACACTGTTCGTGGCGGCGTCGACGTTCGGCTCCTCGAACGGTTCGACGTTCACGGCGTCTCGGATTTCATTCACGTCCGCCAGAGAAGGTCACCTTCCCGCCTTGCTGTCGTTCGCCCACGCGACCCGACTAACTCCGGCGCCGGCTCTTCTGACCAACGTGAGTTCTAATTGTAATGATCACTCTGAATAATAAAACTCCATAAGAATAAGTACGGGATTACTGTGAAAAATGTTTTTCCGGGTTCTCCAGCACAAACACGTGTTTAGGGTGAAAAAGTGTCATGGGCGACCGCTATCGGAATCCAAGATGACACATGATAGGTTGTATCCCATCTACGCGAAGTCCTTGGTTCGCGAGTTCTGACGCTACACTGACTTTTATCCTTCGGAAAGCGCTATTTGAAACTGCTCCGATCAAAAATTGATCAAATATTGAGCAAAATAGATATCGGGGTCTCTTTTTCTGGTTATCATGGTTGCCGAGATATTAAACCCGAATAATCATGGTTCTCTTTCTGGGAGTCAATTGGAAGGCTGGGGACTGGAAATCAGGATGCCGTTTTGTGATTCGAGGTCTTCATCTTTCCCAATTGACACCGAAGGGGAGAGTGATGATTTTCGGAGTCCGATATCTCGGAAATTACGAGATGCAGAAGGATGAAACCTAGAACAGTTCCCTCGATCACGTCCCGATCTGAGGGATCTCAGGGACGAGTTTCCCACGGAGATGCGCAAGCTCAGTGACAAATCTCAGGAACCGAAAGTTTCCAAAAACGAGACCTAGCTTGTGTCATTTTGAGATTCGGAAGGGGCCGCCAGTGAATCTTCCTTCTAAAACGTGTTCGTTTTGAGAGAAACCATGCAGCATACATTTTTATTCCACATTTTTCAGGGAATTCTGGCAGCTCTATTGGTTCTAGTCAGTGACATCAGCAACCTCATCGATCTATTCGGTTTCGCGGCCTGGTTTTTCTACGGGCTCGCCACTTTCACTCTTATCGTGTTCCGTTTCACCCGGCCCGACGTGCCGAGACCGTACAAGGTGAGACATCCGCTCCGAAAAGTTCACCGTATGCGCTGCTTCTTCTCAGCCTCTCCAAGGAATGCCTCTACTTTTCTCAAAACACTGATATGATTCGTAATAAGAAGAATTCGAGTGCGTAGTGAGCTCTTATCGTCTGCGAACACAGAATCTGAGCCTGACGCTTTGTTACAGGTCAACATCATCATTCCCATCATTACATGTCTCGTGGCTTCGTATCTGGTGGTTGCTCCGATCGTTCAAAATCCGCGTCCGGAGTATTTATATGCCTGCATGTTTGTGGCATCCGGTTTGATCTTCTACGTGCCGTTCGTAGCTCTAGGATGGAGACTCTCTTGCAGTCGTGAGTTTGGCTCGAAATCAAAAGTTTTTTGTTTAGGTTCCAAACATCCAGAAACTTAGAGGATGGCACTGCATCCCGAACGTTTATTGGGTCTAGCTTTCTGTTAACTACAGGGCGACGTCGGACTTGCATCAATTCGCCTAACGGACGATGCGATTGTTTCCAGGACACATCACGAAATTCCTGCAGTGTTTGCTACACGTTGTGCCCACAGCCAAACCCGAAGAAGATGCACGGTGATATAATCGGGCACCGAGATTATCCAAGGACGTATTCATGAATTCGATATTCCCACGAATCCCGCGGGAGAAGCACAGAACCCTCGCAGCATAGCACCATTGTAAAAATCATCCGTTTGCCTACATATATATTCTTCCCCGAATACTGAAGCCAAATCCAGAAAAACTTCAACAAATTTCTCCGCTTCCAGCGAAGTTTGGTGATTGTGATTCAACAAGTTTTTATGCTCACGATCAGTAGAGTCGAGATATTGTTTTCGTTCAGATGAAATAAATGTGAAAATCTCATTATTCACAAAATCCGGCGCAGCATTGTTTGTTGTCTCCGGGAAATTCGCCTTCCAGATGATGAGGACAGGGGACCGTTGTCGAAATCCCCCGAGAAATTCTCCCTAGACGCGTCTCACAGAATTCTGTCTGTTACCTTTCTCAATCTTGGTTTCTCTTCAATATCGAGCCCTGCAGAAATTGCGTCCACGCTCAATGTCGCTGTCTTTGAGCACGCGCATTATGACCGGGCAAGTTTTGTTTTTTATGGTCATCTCGAGAAACAGAAAACTGGAGAAATGCCGTTCTCAGTCAACACTCTTCAATCGAGCGGTGAGATTTAGATGACAGCTCACGGCTATGCGCTTTCGGAGAAATCCTTCAAATATGTAAGTATGGACATATCGCCGTAATCCAAGACCGCCTTCTCATGGGTTAGAGCAGTGGTTCTCAACCGGGGGTCCTCGGACCCCTGAGGGTCCTCGGGACTTTTTTAGGGGTCCGCTGCCGAGAATTTTGCGGACGCCTGGGGGTCCTCGGAACGTTCCGGCGATCAGAATTCCGGTGATTTCGCAAATAACCTGGAGTTGAATGTAAGAAAATGAACCACAATTGCATGTTCCCGTGTCCATTGGTCCAAATCGAAGATCATATCTCGGGGTTCTACGTGAATTGGCCTAGATAGAGTTCTCAGAAATTGCTATGACTCCTGTATCCCTTCAAAGAGTCGAGAAGGGGGTCCGCGCAGCTTATCACGGACCCCCCCGGGGGTCCTCGGAGGAAAAAAGGTTGAGAACCACTGGGTTAGAGAACTTGATGATCAATATACTAACCTATAGGAAGTGATCGCTGTTCACATGTTTGTTGAGAAACCGAAAAAGACGGAGCCGTCTGGAAAGCCATCCCGGAGTCAGCTTCCAAGAGGAGAGCTCCGGTACGACAACTTCAATCCTTGATAATCGAACCTCCATTGATGAGGAATTCCAAAACTTACGCGAGATTGTGGATCGCATCAAATTTTCAGGTAAGGATTCTTACATGAAGCCCCCGATATCGTCATTATGATAAGATCTCGTGACAGTCTCTCAAATGATGCGAGTTCGAGGTCATCTAGTATTCCCCGACACGAAGATCTCCCGCCGAACTGGATTATTTCATGATTCGAATAATACGCTATAACCGGAAGGAGAACACAATCTGATTACTTTAACAGGAGTCTATATTCCATTCACGACTTGCATTCGTTGAAAATTTACATATCCATCCTCGATTCAAAACCGTTTGCGATCCATCTACTTCTCGGCACCTGAAAATCATCAATCGCGAGTTAGGACCTCTATACAGTCATAGAATGCAGAGAAAGTTACTTTGCCGAGTTTGACGCTCGCAGGAGATCAACCGAGATCAGTTCAAGCAAGCAATTTCGAAAAACTTGACATTCTCTGCTCGTTATGAGCGATTCTGCAGGCAGCGTAAGTTCAATCCATGGCTCTGAGTTGGAATTATGCAAAACAAACTCTCTGCCTTGTCGGCTGAGATACATTACCGGGCTTCGGAGCACCTAGAACAAAAGAGAGAGCCAAGCAACTTAGTATCCACAGCAAAACAAACGTTCTACAACTGGCAATGAGATCACTGCACTCAACGAATCATTTTCCTCTGGCCCATTACATTCAGAATGGAACATTCCATGGGCGCGGATCAATGTTTGACATGCTTCATTAGACTTACGAATAGCCTTCCCGTCCTTCCATTCGGTTTTCTTGATAGTCGATGCAAACACCATCGCCGCCTTGGAATCTTTCTTGACGCACGATTTCGTGGCCTTCCCGGCGATTTCAGAGAATCGCATGAATCTGATTGAGAGAACATAGTTGTTCATCAGCGATCTATTCTAGGTAGGACGATTGTAACAACTTCTCTAACCGAGACATCGAATTTAGAGTTCGGAGCGACCGTAGGACTGAGCAACGCATGGAGGTGACGTCGAGTGGCTTCGGAAATCGAATACTCACGTGATTCCAGCCTGTCTCCAGTAAGTCATCTCGAATAGGTGCGCGGAACCGGTCTCGAAACGTGCAACACGGTACCCTGAAACCTTCGCTTTGCGACTCGAAGAGGATGGCAAACACCGCAAGGGTCACTTTCAGCAGAAAGCCCGAACCGAGAGCTCTAGTGTCGTCTGCTTCCTGTTGTCAACAGACAGTTTGTTTTGAAGTAGCCGCTGCTGTTCTTCCCGTCGCTCTCTGCCCGCGAGGCGGCAGATAAACCTCGTCCTCGAGAAGTTTGACAGCACGAAGCTGAATCAAGTTGAGACTCGTGCGTCCAGGCCCTTGAGAAGTGCAATCGTTTCGTTCGACCGAATCGAAGATGGAGGACGAGCCGGAGGTCTCTACAGGTGCTCACTGACTACACAACCTATCAAATAGTTAAGGGTTCAATGACTCGATAACTGATATCGGTAGACGAGAGTTTCAAAGTTTCCTTGTTTTGCAGTCCCGACGGGGCCTGACGAGGTCTGTGCCCAGCTCATTCAACTCGTGCGTGATCATGATTTTGAAGAAGCTCTCAACGTTCTCAAGACTCTGCCGGCCTGCACAATTAAACGCATCAGCTGGGACGTTCTTCCTGTCGTCTTCGCAGAAAGCGATGATTTCAAGGACGAGGCCGGAGATTCCCTCGAATCGGATGAACAAGCCCACACCGTGATAGACGATATAATCTCTCTTCTGAGCGGCTCTTCCACACCGAAAGAGGTGTTATTATTGGATTTGGAAACTTTGCCTTCCATCAAGAGCTCCCATGGCTTCGCTCTGGTCGTGGAGAGCATAGACACAAGTCTCCGGCTACGGACGGAATATTCAAAGGCTTCTCTCATCTGGGCTTTGGAAGTCATCAGTGACTGCTTAGGCAAGTTACCTCCGCCGGAACAGAGAAATTACGAAAATGCCGAAGAACGCAAACTCATGGATGCTCAATTCGAAGTTACAACTATAATCAGCAGATTTGAATCGCTCCTGACCCTTCTGAGGAATCAGTATCACCACTTGGACGAATCGTGCGGTATATATTTCGCTTTGAAGGATCGACTACACATTTGTGCGCATCTGGTGCGACCTCTGGGGGTAACTCTTGGGCTCCTCGATATTTCTCCTCCGGAAGGAAGCGATGCACCGAGCACGCAGTACTTACAGGCCCTAACTTTGGCTCGATTCATCGAAAGAACCACCGATTCTTTGACTGCATTAGAACTGGCGGACTGCAGACGGTCGAAGTTCGCGGACGACGAGCTCAAAGTCGATTCTCTGAGCGTCGGCGTTCTAGCGTATATAGTTTTCTGTTTGAGCAAAAGTTTCCCTCGCGTTTATTCGCCAGACTTCTTAGCGGACATACTTTTGACACTGAGCCCTAAACTCCTGGCCTCCTCTAAACCGCTCCATGTTTTGAAGGGTCTCGATCTCGCCAAAGAAGCTTTCGTGTACGTTAATTGCGTGCGTAAATCCGACTCGTTGCAACTCGTATCTCTACGACTCTTGAAAGCTCTCTTCCAAGTGATGACGTTGTGCCCTGCAGAGGAAGCTCGCAAAAAGGCTATGGCGCTGTGGAATCAACTCTTTGAAAAGTGCCATCCAGAAATCCGACTGGAAATACTGTTTCTTCTTTTCAAGAGCTGCGATAATCCATCAGTCCGGGGTTTCATTGTGGACACGTGGAGGAAGCAATTGGTTAAGACCAATCAGAAGAACGGTTCTGAAATCATTCAAAAGCTCATCTGTCTGCCGGAAGAAGAGAAAACCGATCTGCTACACCATAGTGAATATCTCCTGGCTAGTCTGAGCATGCTGAGACATCTGCTTCTACGTCGCATGTTGGAGAAGCACCAGTTTTTGGAGTTGTATCTGACGGATTTCAAGAAGGCGCTGCAGCTATCGAGAGCTCACTATGAGCTGCGACTCAAGGCCGACAGGGATACGAAACTCGATCCCTTGATACCGAACGTACCCAGGGGCATGGAAAAGAACGTTTTGGAACACGCTCTGACCAGACTCGATCTGATGGAAAGTGTACTTGGTTTGGTTCAGTCACTTTATGACTCGATGTGATAAAATTATTCATGAATAAAACAAGTATTTGCGATTCTCCGGGTTTCCTACAAATTCTTGTGTCCTGCAACTAGTGGAAGGAACTCAACGGTCTGATAGATCATAGAATCGTGAGTATTGCTTGAACCCTCGCTCCAAAGTCGATACCCTTGATGTTGGTCGATGCGGCAAGATTCAAATGAATATAGACTGTAGCATCCGCTGAACATTCCTCCAACTTTTCCGTTCCGAGCGAGAATCCTGAAGTCGTTTCAAAGAAATAGAACTCACGGTTCCAAGGGCTCGTACTGATTCTCCGCACCTCACTCTTGTTCCCGAGGAGCTCCGGTTGACATCACTTCGCTTCCTCGTTCATCCTGCTGTCTGAACACATCTTCTGATTCTATCTCCTTGCCCACGGAACTTCCGCGTCAAGCTCGTAAAATCTTCAACAATCAGCGCGGCATCTGACGATGAAAGCTTTTCTAGTGTTGCTTCGCTTTTCTCCGGCGTTGGCAGCTTCTCGTCTCTTGAACTGACCTCCTGTCCCAAAGGAGAGAGATCCAGGTCGACGGTGCCGTCTACTGCAGGTGGCGTAGGCTCTTTCTTGTCCTGGTGCCAGGAACTTGATTGACGCAGACTTTATTCCCTCTCGCTTGACCGGTCCTTTCATCCGCAGCCAGCGGTTGTCGCGGCACATCTGACGCAGGAGTCCCTCTATCCGTCTGAGGTCTGATCTTTAATCTCGTAATCTTGCAGAAAAGTTCGAGGAATACCCATTGCGTTGAACGCGAACTTTTCACTCTCCTTTAGGCGAACATTCAAGTTCAATGCATTCAATATTATGCTGCTCTCGAAATAACTTCATGGCACGACTGCGGTGCAGCGATGCGGTTCTTTTCGATTTTGAGCCGTGGTTCTCATGTAGCGGTTTCGGAGGCTCTCTCAATAAATTTTACTGTTCACTGTTCGCGTTTTCGAGTCTCACTACCTCACTGCGTTATCAGTTATCAGCTACAGTGCTTTTTTATCCTGTTCTGAAACCGCGCTGACCACCCTCTCCTCATCCGTCAAGTTAGCGGCTGTTCGCCATCTTGAATTCTACCTTATGAGCGCCCTCGCAAGGAATAACGTTACTGCTTGTTTATTTACTCGAAATTCGGCGCGTGAGGAGCTGAGGAAATTACTTCAATGAAGAATTTTTGTTGGTGACATTCTGCAGTTACCGGGCTACCTTTGATTATATGAACCCGAGCAATCATGAGTGATCTGGAATGGGTGAAAGACCAGCTGCATGCAGTTCTGGGCCTCAGCGATCGTCATGCCGGGGAATTTCTCCTCGCGATGGCCAAGAAATCTGTCAGTACGGAAGATCTCCTCGAACGTATTCGTGACACTGACACTCTGGATACGAATTCTGCTGAGGTAAGTTTGACGACGAATTCACTAGTTACATGGAGCATAGAATGATCTCATTTTTGGTTGCCCCCCCCCCTGCCACTTTACCTCGAAAATCATATATGTACATAACTTTTCCGCGTGATTCCGCACGAGCCAGCAGGCTCCCAGCAAGCGCGTCAAGACCGCACAATTTAGACGAATGCTTGATAAAGCACGTTATGTTTAAAAATATATATATATATCAGTTGAGGCTGCAGACTGAGGTCGGAAATCCAGTTTTCGAATTGTGGGGACAATAAATGTACCTCGATTATATCAGCTGTTAATTGATATCGAAGTTGATGTAATAGAGGGAGCCGCGTAGAGGTTAGTCTTCTCGGATCGGCCAGTGGGCCACACGGGGGGTCGTGAGGAGTCATGTGAGGTTATACAATCCACGGGGTAACATAATCGAGGTTTGACTCTATTACGTCCTTGTTTCAAAAAGGTTCGCGGAGAACTCCTTGCGTGACTTTCATGTCTAGAGAAAGAATCATAAACAGGGAAATCACGAGAGCTTGTCGTGTTGCCTTGCTATGATGGAATCATTCAGCGATTCAGCCTAACAGTAGTTTTCCTCCTCTGCAGGTTCGAACTTTTGCTAACCAGTTGATGAGTCGTGTCCCGGGGCGCTCCAAGGGTCCGTCAGCGGCTTCGCTACATCAACAGGAAGTGCAAAAGGTAATCTACGGCATCAAAACATGGATTCCCAGTGTAGAGTCACCAATGATGGCGAAGTACTTGGCGCATGTATCTTTTTTCCTCTGGAGGCTTGAATTTCACTATTCGAATATTTCAGTATCTGCAAAAGAACCGGGAATACGCGCTCTTGGAGAGCAGTGAAGATGAGGCTCCTACGCAACTGGTCATCAATAAGAGCTCTTCGAAGTCGAAAGCGAAGGAGAAGAAATCTTCAAAATCAAAGACGGAGGTGAAGAAATCGGAAAGAGCGACGGTATCGGACGACGACAATGAAGACGACGAGGAAACAGAGCGTTTGAAAGATTTGGAGAAGAGGGATGCGTTCGCGGAAAGACTCTTGGAGAAAGATAGTTCGAAGACCCGTAACGTGGCCACCGTAAACGACAAGAAGTCGTTCGAACGAGCTGCGAAGAGACTAAAGCTCGAGAAGGTGAGTTTGAGAACTTGTCATATTTTATCGAAATTAATTGGTCGTCGCATTGGACTCATCAAGCTTTTCGTTCCTCGTCGGTAAAATATAACTTGCGTAGCAAACATTTGAATTTAACAAGGTTTCCATCCATATTTCCAGGAAGACCGGGAATCGATTCTGCCGAAGCTGAGGGTCGAGTCACGTCGACTCTATCTCGAGAAACGTAAAGAGGATAAATTGGTGGAACTAGAACAGGACATAGCTGACGAGGAGTTCCTCTTCGGTGACCAGAAACTGACCAAAAGAGAGCAGCGAGAGCTTGAGAAGAAAAAGAAACTTCTCGAAATCGCCAAAGAACATGAGAAAGCGAAGGACCTGGAGCGAGTTTCTAGGTAAGACTCGTCTAGATGACTTTTCAGGCACTTTCGACGGCTGCACTTACAATCCAGATCCATTTGCAATGAGTTTTGCAGAGAGATTTGGCGAAACGGTTGCAGTCATGTCAAGCTTCGAGTTTCCCATCAGGTTCTTCCCTTTCCAGATATGTCATGCCCGATAAAGCTGATCCCAACAAAATTGCGGGCTACATCGAAGTCGACACAAAGGAAAAAGCACCCAACTCGGAACAGCTCAAGTGGGAGGAAGAGCGTTTGGCGCAGGCAACTTTCAAGCTCGGAGCTCGAAACAAATCCCTGAAGGATGAGAAAAAGTACGATCTCGTCATCAGCGACGCCATCGAGTTCACGAGAGCGTATACGGAAGCCGGATCGAAAGCCACAGAATCTTCCGAACCGGAGCTTTCACCTCAGAAAAAGAAGAAAATGTCGATCCAAGAGGTTCGCAAATCTCTGCCCGTGTATCCATTCAGAGACGAACTCCTCCAGGCAGTCATAGAGCACCAAGTTCTCATTGTCGAAGGAGAAACTGGATCTGGCAAAACTACTCAGATACCACAGTACCTTTACGAGGCCGGCTACACCGGCGGGAAGCAGAGAATGAAAATAGGATGTACTCAACCCAGACGAGTGGCCGCGATGAGTGTGGCTGCTCGCGTAGCAGAGGAGCTCGGGGTCAAACTGGGTAACGAGGTGGGCTACTCAATCCGATTCGAGGACTGCACCTCCGAGCGAACTGTGATTAAATACATGACCGACGGTATGCTCCTTAGGGAGTTCCTCGCTGAACCCGATCTGGCGAGTTACTCATGTTTGATCATCGACGAAGCTCACGAAAGGACCCTTCACACCGATATCCTATTCGGCCTGGTGAAGGACATTGCCAGGTTCCGTTCGGATCTCAAACTCATCATCTCCTCCGCGACGCTTGACGCCGCAAAATTCTCTGAGTTCTTCGACGATGCTCCGATCTTCAAGATACCTGGACGCAGATTTCCAGTCGACATTTATTACACCAAGGCACCGGAATCTGACTACATCGACGCCGCCGTGGTCACTGTATTGCAAATTCACATCACGCAACCTTTGGGTGACATTCTGGTATTCTTGACTGGTCAGGAAGAAATCGAATCCTGTGAGGAGCTTCTTCTCGAGAGGACACGGAAGCTGGGATCGAAAATTCGAGAGCTAGTTATTCTGCCAATCTACGCTAACTTGCCATCGGATATGCAGGCGAAGATTTTTGAGCCCACACCTCCCGGCGGCCGAAAAGTTGTTCTAGCGACGAATATCGCCGAAACCTCGTTGACCATTGATGGAATAATTTACGTTATCGACCCAGGATTCTGTAAACTGAACAGTTACAACGCACGAACCGGGATGGATAATCTTTCCGTGGTCCCAGTGTCCCGGGCGTCTGCGAAGCAGAGAGCAGGACGTGCTGGAAGAGTTGCAGCCGGAAAATGTTTCCGTCTCTACACTTCATGGGCTTACGAAAACGAGTTGGAGGAGAATACTGTACCTGAAATCCAGAGAGTGAAGCTCGGCAACGTAGTCCTCATGCTCAAGTCTCTCGGCATCAATGATCTTTTGAATTTCGATTTCCTCGACCGCCCAGCACTGGAAGCTTTGAAGCTTGCTTGTGAGCAACTCTATGCACTTGGGGCCATAAACCACGTCGGTCAGCTCACGTCGCTCGGACGTCGAATGGCCGAGTTCCCAGTGGATCCGATGATGGCGAAGATGATTCTGGCCAGTGAAAAGTACAAATGTTCGGAGGAAATCCTCACTATATCAGCGATGTTATCGATCAATGCGACCATTTTCTACAGACCGAAAGACAAGGCTGTTCACGCAGACACAGCTCGAAAAAACTTCTTCAACGAAGGCGGAGACCACCTCACCTTGTTGGCGGTCTACAATCAGTGGGCTCAGAACGGCTTTTCGACACATTGGTGCTTTGAGAACTATATCCAACATCGTTCAATGCGTCGCGCGAGGGACATTCGCGACCAGCTGGAAGGACTTATGGAAAGGTAGGCATTCGGCGATATTTGAAAGATTGCTTGTTTTTCAAAGTGTTTCGGAATCCTCGTGGTGAGATCTAAGAAGAATTTCGCTATTTCAGAGCGGAAGTTCCCATGATATCATGCAACGGAGACTCCGTGGCTATTAGGAAAGCCATCACAGCAGGGTACTTCTATCATACCGTGCGACTTGCGAAATCAGGCCACTACAAGACCGTTAGAGAGCAGCAAACGGTGTCGATGCATCCAACCTCGTGCCTCTTCGAAGATCTCCCGAAGTGGATCATATATCATGACCTTGTGTGCACGAACAAAGAATATATGCGACAAATAATCCCAATAGAAAACAAGTGGCTTCTGGAAGTCGCCCCTCACTATTACAAAGAAAAAGATTTGGAGGAGCGGAAGATGCCGAAGAGTCGGAAATGAAACTCTGTCGAGCAAGATAATTTTCGTGTAACTTGTGAATATGTAATGTAAATATGATCCTCCGATGTATAAAATATGAAATTGTCTGTGCTCATTCATTGCTATTGCATTTTCTACCGCACCACAATGTGTGCCTCGAACCAATCGGATGAAGCGCATGTTCTCCTGGAGAGTTGAGAGTTTCACGCGAACGCACAACCGAACTTTTATTGGACTTTCATGATCCAGGACATAATTGTCCCACCTACCCTCCCTCCCCTCCTGTTATGTGAATAAAAAAGTTAAGAATGAATGAATCGCCATTGTGCTCACTGTAGTATGAATTGTGAAGTGCATTCAAGCAAACAGCCGGAAGCAGCTGCAGTTCATCGAATATTATCAGTATATGGCCTTTATCACGAAACGCATAGCAATAGTTTGTCTGAGTTTTGACAATGAGTTGTAAGGATATAATGATCTGTTTGATTCTGCGTTGGAGGAACAGTAGCTCCAATGTGGTTCTCTTCCCGGACCAACGCGTGACGGATGGCGACTTTGCACGTTGAACTTGCGGACAGTCGAGGGTTTGCTCTGCAACGACTGGAGCATTTCGTGAACTTTCGTCGTGTGCTATACTGACTGAGAAAGGATGAGGTGCAAGGCGTTAAGGAGCTGGGTCACAAGTGACATTGCAAATAGACATTGCAGTTGCACTGAGCGCACACTCAGCGCTATCCGACGAGAATGAACTCGTCAAAGTGAGCAATCGGTGCTTAACAACGGTAACAATGAAATCGCTCGTTCGTTTATTTATCTTAGACTTTGTGAAATCTCTCCTACTTGTTGAAAAAAGCGGCCATAGGTCCTCTGGACGACTTCTCCACCGCAAGTCCGCCTCTGTTACCTCATCTGCTTCGTACATTGAATTGTACGTCCGCTTCCTCTTATCAGTTTCTTGTTTCTGATCCTCGTCGAATTGCTCCATGGCTTTCGAAAGTTTCTTCTCCTTCGAATAGTTGTCCCGTTTGTGTTCCTTGTTGCAAAGTTTTTCTTCTTTCCGTCTGTCTCTTCTGAAATTTCGAGGATTTGTTCGAAAACTCATGTCTTGTATTTTCGCGTACTGTTCATGAATCGAGTCCAGAATCGTTCTGATGTCGGCACTCACTTTTCTTCCTGTGCCTACTCCCATCTCCAGAATTTGTGCTGCCGTCAGATTCATCGCTACTCTTATCCTTCGCATCTCCGCTTTTGAATCTGGTAACAGATTCGGATTTATCGTCACAATTGAGTGTCGGCTTCGGAGGCTTAACATCGACAGCCTCCTGGCTTGACTGACTGTCGGAGTCCAAATCGGGGCCAGCTTTGTAGCCCCACTTGAAGTTCTCCCAATAAGAACCCGAAACCGTGGTATGATTATTATTGACGAAAATGTCTTCCTCATATTTCGAAAGGATGATCTTCCGTTCTGCACCTTTGATGATCCGTGCGCGAGTGCTCGACGTAGTTCTCCTGAGAATAGATTTTGAAGTCTAATTCGCTTCCAAAAAACTCATACGAATGGCTCCAGCAGAATTATTCCTTGACGAGAGCTCCGAGCACGGGAGATGGAGCTGGATTTTTTTTCTGACACGATGGAAGATCGAATCTGGTTTTTCCCATTCGGTACTTGAGCTTTGCGAAACCAAAAGTTCCTTGGGTGTTCTCCGTCTCCGTATTCATCCAGTATCGAGGTTTCCATTGACTTCTGAACCTGATGTTTCTTATTCTTGAAATCTTCAGCCTATATCGAGGCTTTCGTCGGCTCGGCCAAAAGATGGATATCCAACCCAGTGTTGTGAGCTTCCCAAGCAAAAGCTGAAACACGAATCAATACTCTGAGACTCTGTTCGAGCAGCGGGTCATCTCATTCTTATCCCAAGCTGACTCCGTCAAATCGAATGCATTGAAGATCTGAGCAGAACTATTGCGATGAGAGCAGCTATCATATACGGTATCTCACCTTGAGCCTGGAGCATTTCTTTCGTGTCTTCAGTTGAGCGCACAAAGTTTTCTCCGGCGAAAGAAACCTCGTCCGGCATTTTCCCTGAATTCTTGTACGGTTCGTCCCTCATGGATCGAGTTTTTGGATCGTAGTCTTCGCTTGAAGCTCAGAGTCTATGGTCGCGTTCGGGAACTGTCCACTATTTGTGGAATGGTGTTCAATGTCGGGGGAAACAACCCTAGAATTTTCCACACGCTCCAACAACTCGCATTGAGATGAAATACTCAGCGGCCATGACCTCGAGTATCCTCTGTAACATGAGTTTCACATTTCTCGTTTCAGAATCCTGGGTACCTTGCAGTGCCTGCTACCACGGTGGTGCGAGGGGTCCTAGGGGAAGAATTTCCCTCGCCTAGGGAGGTCGACACCATCCAGTTCCCTCCACCTATAATGACTCCAAATACTGTGTTAGCTCACCTGGTCAAATATTATATTTTTTTCCCATGAATTTCACCGAAAATACAGCGATCCGTTTTTTAGTTTGAACGAGATTCATCTCTAGCTTGGGTCTTAGCTTTCATGCATGAAAAACTTCGAAAAGACGATGTTCGACTCTCGAGAGACTCTTCATTCTCCTCAAACAGCGCTTCTCGGGTTTGGAGGAATCACTCAGTGAACGAATCCACCCTTGAATCTAGAAGCTTCCCGTTCACGGAAAATCAAACTCCGCGCGTCAACTTTTAAGGTGACAGCGCCACGGCTCGGTCGCGGTTGGCGTCAATGCTCGACATCATCTCCGCTACCACTCCACACGTGTAGTTACACTTTGCGCGCGCACTTCCTTCAGTTCCTTCGATTGAATTCAGGTGAGTTTGATTCAAGGCTATGCTTTCACCCCTGGATTCAATGAAATATAGAAAGTTGATTGATGCTATCAGGATCCTCTTTGTGTTCTCCGTTTGGAAGAAGTAAGATCGATGCGCAGCATCGGCGAACGTAGCTTTTGAGAGTTTGAGCAGCATGACCCGGGAACTCGAGATGTGCGGTATAGATTCCACACACGTCGTCCGCTCAGGCTGGAAAATATTCACTCCGATCCAAAGAATCCGATAAGCCTTCCCCTTTGCGTGTAGTCGGTGAATCCTCTCTTTGCACTCACGTCATGTTAATTTGTGCAGAAAATAATGGGGCGAGCCGGTGCAAAGAGGAGCCAGCAAGCGGGTGATGAGTCACCGGCGAAGCATTCGGCCTCAAAAAAGCGCCGAACCGAGAAAAAGAAGATCGAGCTGAAGAAAGTTGAGCGTGAAAAGTGAGTCTTACGATCGAACGATTCGTAATCGATTTCCGCTCGAGTATCTTCAGGTTTAGAAACGGTACTGAATTCATTGTTTCTTGAAGGAACATCGATCCCTCCTTGAAGACATTCTGTGACAAATTCAAGCAGCCAGAGGATGCCATCCAGTTCCTCCTCCAGAATGCAAAGATGAGCGTAGCCGACTTCATCAAAAACCACTGGGGAGTGAAGCCAATAGCCATGCAATCCGATGAAGTCTCGAAGGACCTTGAGAAGATCTTTGATTTGGGATTCCTCGAGGATCTCGTCGGACAGAGTGAAAACAATGAAATAGATCTCATTCCCGAGAGAGACTTCATTTTCTCGAAGGTCGTCGAATCGAAACGCGAAGAGGGTGAGGTAGCTGAGATAACGAAAGCGGTCCTGAAAAAGCACTACGAAGATAAGTTCGCTGTGCAGTTCAACCAGCCCCAACGATTCCAAGATTGCATTTGGTCGTTTATGGAAAAACTCGAATGCTATCTGGGCTCCTTGGTGACGTGTCAGGCACTCCTGGTGCCAGAAGGCACCCAGAGCCATCCGCTTCGCTACGATGACACCGAGAAGTTCATTCTGCAGCTGAGTGGAAGTACTAGCTGGAAACTCTATGCTGCCAAGGGAGAGCAGATCAACGCATTCAACGATGACCTGAAGCAAGAGGAAATTGGTGAAGAATGCCTCGCCGCGACATTGAAAGCTGGGGATGTTCTCTACATTCCGAAAGGAGTCATTTTCGAGTCAACAGGATTGAAGGAAAGTGCATACTTGGATTTCGGGGCCTCCGAAGGCCTGAACTACGCGAATCTTCTCAATCACACAATCAGCGGATTGATCGAAGAACAAGCTGTTGGTTGTCTAGACCTCCGTAAAGCACTTCCTCCTGGTTATCTCCTGAGGCCCAACCCGACGGCGAAAGAGAACTACGCCGATGCTCTGATCAAATTAGCGGAGAGTGTCAAGTCCCGGGAGGAGCCCCTACCATCTGCTGAAGGTACATTTTGAACCAGCAATCAATGCATTCTCGTATCCGATTGCGAGCTTCTTGTGAGTTGCTCAGTTTTTCAACGAGATTTTCTCCTTTCCAGGACTGATACAGCAGTTCATGTCGAATCGACTCCCTCCATACGGGATGCCGAAATTCGAGCCTGATCAGAGTGCAGAAATAACGAAAGAATCCAAGATCTCTCTCCGTAACAGAGAGCACATCATTTGGTATGAACGGAAGTCCGAAGAATCCGGAATGGACGAAGACGACGCCGATGAGGAAAGTGCCGAAAACCAAGATCTGAAATCGCTAGCTGAGCTCGTCATACTCAGCTCGCTGAGCAATGAGAGGAGTTGCCACATGATGATCGATGCGGCGATGAGCGACTTCGAAGCCGACGGTTTCTCGATATCTGTCAACTACAAAAAAGCGCTGGAAAAGCTGGAGAGGTCGGAAAAGCCAATCACTGTCGAGAGTCTGGCCGAAGGCACTGAGGAGAGCGATTCAGTTGATCCTATCATCCTGGCCGTCGCCCTCAACAACATCGGAGCGATTTCTGTCAGCAAGTGATTCGCAACGGAACACATTTCCGCGGCTCCGATGAATCTCTCGCGCATTGAGTAGTTTTCTGAGGATTGTTGCTATCCCAGGTCTCTCAATGCCTCTCTACAAAAATCGTCATTAGCTCCTTCACGAAATTCCCCTTCCGAAATCATTTTTCTTTCATGGTTCATAGGCGTTACCTGTTTTCACGAACACAGCGCGGCTATCGCAATATCAAAAAGTTAGTTTTGATACAGCTTGCGTCTTTCATTCGTTGGTCGAACCGAAGGAAGGTTCATCTGGTACGAGAGAAAAGAGAATTACGATGAATTTTAATAAAGAAATGTACGCAACGTAGTTTTCTCTTGATCGTGAGAGTTCGTCGTTTGGAATCCGGACGCACCTCTTGAATTCCGTCTTCATCTCACATTTCAGCTTCTCTCAAATCGGGAATCCGCCACTCGTTTTTCATGAACAAGCGCCGAACCTGTACCGAGTAATCAATCCCTTCCCGTAGAACTTCGTAAAAATGGGCATCGCATCGACCCTCACGATGAATATTTGATTCTCAAATCAGACTGAGAGGTCACAGGTTCCGAGCCCGATGCCACGTCGACATCATGAGAGTGCTTTGTCAAGTGATCTCGAGTCAACAGACGACCCCGTTCAACTTTCTCCGGATAAGAAAGGAAATTGTCGGAGTATTCCGGAGATGTTCGTAGAGAATCGCCTTTTGTGAGCTCGTCGTCAGGAGGAATCGACAGAATGAAGTTTTTCTACCCATTTCTCGCATTGAGATTCTTAACGGGTCGATCTGTTTCATCAAGGATAATTGTTCACACCATATCCGAACGTCGATGAAATTTTTGTCAGATGGAAGGTGTCTTTGGGGATCCCTAAGGTACGAGGGAGTACGGTAAGAAGGGGCACGGGCAACCCTGTCTCGATTTAGAAACCCTGTCTCAGTGTGTGCGCCTCTAGTACGTCGTAAGCCGGAGGAGAGTCATTTTTACAAGCCCTCATAGCCCGGCCGTGAACTCAGGTGCTCGATTAGAAACGAGAGACTTTAAAACCGATCACTTCGGAAGCCATATTCGAACAAAACGCGTCCGAAAGTAGATCATTTGTGAGGAACTTTTCCTCAATTTCATCATTACCGTTAACGTGTCGGCGACTCGCTCCAACGTTGCTACAGGTACTCAGCGCGAAAATCTTCTCCCCTGCAACTGGACTGATAGGTGAGAATCTATTCCAGATGTTGAGTCAAGAAAACCGGCCTCGCCAGGAGATTTTCGCCAACGAGGGAAGAAAGAGACGGTTAGCGGAAGAGCACCGGAGAAGGAAACACGCTTAGGATATGTGCCGCCCGGGGCGGACCCCCCCCCCTCCTAGTCACGCCACTGCACCCATGTAGAGTGCAGGTAGGATTCCCGTCGAGAGTAAGGATCAGACCCTATTCCCTGGGGGCCACACGGTCGCCCTGAGGAACAACTTTTCGAGGTTTCGTCATCCTTTGCTGCCGCCTCAATGACTAATCTAATTACCTTTGCTTTTAGCACAACGTTGGAGGCATCGCATCAGCGTTTTGCGATTCGACGTTGCCTTGGACTCCCACTCGATGACCTCGATCAATGATTAATAAGGGTCCCACTCAGGTTTTGAAATTTTTATCTCGGAGTCCTCCGTTCACGCCCGCTCTCCTCAAGCCCACAGAACTATTCTCCATGTTCTGATATCTCACATATCTCATGGGAAATAATATCTCGCCATTCCGAAAGTGTTTCATTTTGGCGGGCTCGCGTTCCAGTTCACAAAAACCGGATGGCCCGGCGTCAATCAAGATTTTCTTCAAACTCTTCTCTACCGAAAACTGCTAACAGGTACTTTCAGTGAGGGGAAGCTCTTAGGCTGTTCGTTATGTACAGTCCGTTTGTATGTCTGCGCTGGAAGAAAAGAAATCATCGAGCAGCGAGAGCCGTCGCGGCTTTTAAAGCCCGGCCGGTCGTGCGCGATCATTCCAAGGACACATTCAAGCAGAACGTTGAACTCAAGTCAGACAGCGGTGGAGCCGCGGCGCCGGAGTGTCACCTATTCTGCTTCGCTTGGGGATTTGGTCTCAGCTCACAGCATGCTCCGGCGATACCAGCGCACGCCAAGAAAACATGGAAAAATTCACTGTGAACTCAGTGCGATGTGTTCCTTTCATTGTGACGATATCGTACGGAACATCTGTCATTCGAGCGGGCTGCGCGTTCAAAAATGAATTCTCTAAAGACCTCCCGGTGGCGAGCCTGCAGACCAACGCGGATGCTTTTCAGAACAACGAAGAGCGACGGCGGCGCGGCGCTGGCTAGTTGTTGATGCTGTGTTTCTGCGGCTGCTGCTGTAGTAATGGCGTCCCTGTGTTATTGTTGGCTATAGTGGAGGGGAGAGTATGGGCTGTGCGACTCTTAGCGGTCGAAGGCCCACGAAGCCAACGGGTTCGCCCTGAACAACAACTCAAGGAAGCCCGAAGGAAATGTGCCCAGCGTCCGACAAACCGATAGTGAACCTCCACTGAGCGCCGATCCTGAAGGTAACCAGGTAATAAGTACACTGAGATCGATTCGCGCCCTAGTCAGTTCGTCCGATAGAGACTAAACTTCAGCCCGAGGCACACAGCAACAGGAAAAAGCCAAGCTCTCAGCCGAGGGAAAAGTCCGGATCGAGTCGAGTTGTGGCTGAAATGCCGGAGACCCCTGGGCCAGGGAGAGGGGGATTCGGAAGAGATCCATGGAGTTTCAGGGAGAAATTTTATTCACACTTTCTTCTCGTTGCTCTTTGACGAGATTTGTACTGTATGGATCACGACTGATTATCGGTTGCCTTTCCGCTCGCTTGCTCGCTTGTCGCTCGCTCAGACTACCGGCCGGCAGTGGTTCAGGAGTCTGGAATTGGAAACGACATCTCTGGAATTACTCGCCGACGACGTCGACTTGGCCTGGGTTATGTTTCCGAATGTCGGACGATTCGTTTAGCTGTCAGAGAGCAATCTCTCTCACGTGAATTGGTCTCTGCGGCGATGCTGTGGTCGTGTTGTCGTCGGCTCTATAGGGTCTACTGCGTATTTCTGTAGCCGGTCAATATGTCTCTAACTAGACGAGATTCGAACGAAATCGAACATCGAGTTTTGTTGATGGAGCCGCCAATCGGATAACCAGGCCGGGTCTCCTTCCGGCCACCTTCCTATTATTGGCCGACGACGTTTTCACGCTTCCAACGACAAAACAGAGTTCAGCTTCTAGTTTCAACGATCAACATTCGAACTGGGATGGTCTTGCGAAATGAGTTCCACGAGTTGTTCCCACCTCAAACGTGGGTACGGAGAGTTCTTCGAAACCACCGTACGTGTGTCTGCTTGTGAAGTAATGAGCGAGTGAGTGACTGTGCTGACTTTTTACGGCAGAGACGGGAAAGTCATGCTGAGCCGTGTTCGACGAGACTGTCGTTTCTACGAAACATTGAACACTGCTTGGTGTTTTCTAGCTATCTCCGTCTTCCAGAAAGATTACGCAGTCCACTTTGAACGCATTGAAATCTCGGAACCCCGGCATCATCCTTGTCGATGATCGATTGCTTCTTGAGGCGCCAAAGCTTCATCATTGGGTCGCCGCGTGTCGGAAATCAGTGTTTGCCAGGAGTTCGAAACTCGCCCAGGCTCCAGTTCTGGAAGTATTCCCGAGTCAGACATCCAGATCACGCCTTTCTTGCACAAACATGACAATAATCACGTTGCCGACTTCGCAAAATGCATCGCGCGGCCAATGATCCGGTTGCATTGCATTCAGTGATTCCCAGACGCTGATTCTCAAGGATTAGAACTCTCCCAGTGCAAAGTAAATCCTCTCGTCTGCAGCTAAACTAAGCGATCCATCTCTGTTTTCAGGATGCCTCTCATATACCCGTCCAGAGGGAATCGGATGGGTCCGACATCTGTGGGTCCTCCGCCTACACCGGTTCAGCAGGTGGAAGATTCCGTGCGCTGCTATTCCTGCCCTGACTACGATAGCGACTACCTTGTGACAGCGCGAGTTCCCAGTGAAGACTCGTCCGAACAGAAGGCGGCACACATCGTATCGTTTCTACACTCTTACGCCTTGAATGGCAAGAAAGCGCGAGATGATACCGTCAAGAAGAAATGGCTCGATACTGGAATCTTTCAGAACCCTGACAGTGTCATCTACAAAGTAAGTTCCTCCGTTCGCAATGATGCCGTGAGTGTTTCGCTTCGTCATTCGCATTTCGTGCAGCAGGGTGGATCAGCGGAGCATCGGAGCGGAAGCTGAGATTTTCCGTCGGGTTAACACGAAGACAATCAGATAAGCTTTTCTTCTTCTCTCTTTCCAGCGGCTACTCGAAGAGGACTCCACTGATTCAGATTATGAGCCAACCGAAGCAGATCTGCGACAATGGTTGAAAGTTCACAAGAAGCGCAAGCGCCTCATAGAGAAACTTCAGAAATCCTCCAACGACCCGGAAAACGGCACGAACAAAACCAACAAATACAAATACAGGTCGTGGGGGATACTGAACCGTTGCGAACCCCTCATTCTCGAAGCGGATTTCGACGAAGTCAAAGACCAGCTCCGTCTCAACATCCGTCCCGACGAGGTGGAGGCCATGCTGAACAGTGAAAAGAAGATCAAAAAGCGATTTGCAGGAGCTCACGTTAGTCGAGGAAGTTCGGCGCATCAGTGGGGTCTTTTAAGCAGCAGCAGTAGCGATGACGACGATTCCAGTATTGCTGAGAACTCTGATAACAACTCGGATTCTGACAGCGAGGACGAGGTCAATCGGTTCCCGGCTACGTCTTCCGAAACACCCGCAGTTCTCGAAGTCAGCAAGAAGAATGTTCGCCGGAAAAAGGAGAAAACTCCTCAGCAATTGGCTCTGGAGGCAGCTGCCAAACGTCGTAAACTTTGGATCGAAATCTCGAAGAAAGATGTTCATAGAGCATTCAAATCCAATCAGAACTCTCGCAAGGACACGATTCAGCTCTGTAAGAAGCTCGCTGTCGGATGTATGCGGGAAGTTCGCAAAAAGGCGCTGATCTCGCAAAAGGTGTCCCGCGAAAACGCTTCGAGGTCTAGAAGGTATATGGACATGAATCAGCGGAAATTCTTCGTGCGCTTAGAAGAGCAATCGTAAGCTTTCTGAGCTCTTGAATCGTCATTACTAATCCATCTCCTTTCAGATTGTGTCGCGAAATGCAGGCCTATTGGAAACGTTACGATCGCGCAGAGAAGGATCAGCGCAAACGAGCTGAAAAGGAAGCCTTAGAACAATTGAAGGTCGATGCGGAACTCCGAGAAGCGAAACGTCAACAAAGAAAACTCAATTTCCTCATAACGCAGACCGAGCTATATGCGCATTTCATGAGTCGCAAGAAAGCCGGTGACAACATGTTGCAAGACCAGGCCACGCAAGACATTCTCGGAAAACTGGACCAAGGTCCAGATGCCAGCAATGAGGATGAAGTCGACTCTGAAAGGTCAGTTCCTTCAAGTTCCACTTCGATTTTTTGTTGTTTAAATGAGACCTCGTTCGAGATTTTCGAATCAATCTAACGATTGTTCTCTCGGGGATCTCGAAGACACTCACCACGCGATTTCTTGTTCGAAAAAATAGCGTTCCATCATGCTGCCAGTTTTTGTTCTGACTCCGAAATTTTCTCTCATTGCTGCAGATTGAAATCCGAAGCTCTGGGAAACGCGAGAAACGCTTTCCTGGCTCACAAACACGAAAAAGAAGATTTCGACGCTGATCTCGGGATGCCCACTCTGGCGGAGAAGAACTTCGACGATCACGAGGATTTGCCACAGCCCCGGATGTTCCAAGGAAAATTGAAATGCTATCAACTTAAAGGGATGAGCTGGTTGTACGGCTTGTACGATCGAGGGATCAACGGCATTCTGGCGGACGAGATGGGTCTCGGCAAAACAGTTCAAACGATAGCATTTCTCTCCGCCCTCGTTGAGCGTCAGTCTATTTGGGGTCCGTTTCTTGTGATAGCGCCAGCCTCAACACTGCACAATTGGCAGCAGGAGTTAAGCAAATTCGTCCCTCAGTTCAAAGTTGTCCCATATTGGGGAAACGCGTCTGACAGAAAAGTGCTACGGAAATTCTGGACGGCACGCAACCAAGATCTTCACACGGAACACAGTTCATTCCACGTTGTGGTCACCAGTTACCAATTAGTCATTCAGGATGTGAAGTATTTCCAGCGCATCAAGTGGCAATATATGGTCTTGGACGAAGCACAGGCCATCAAAAGCACTTCCAGTCAGCGCTGGAAAGTTCTCCTCGGGTTCACCTGTAGAAATCGTCTCCTCCTGACTGGCACTCCTATCCAAAACGCCATGCAGGAGCTGTGGGGTTTACTCCATTTTATAATGCCATACCTATTCGATTCCCATCAAGAGTTCAACGAATGGTTCTCGAAAGACATCGAGAGTCACGCAGAGAACAAAACTGCCATCGACGAAAAACACCTCTCTCGACTCCACATGATACTCAAACCGTTCATGTTGAGAAGGTAAGCCATTCTGAAGGCGCTTCGTGAACCATTCTTGCTTACAATCAGAAGCAAATTCTTAGCATCGTAGTTCGCCCAAGACAACTGGTGTTTTCTTTTGTTTTCCAGAATCAAGAAGGATGTCGAAAACGAACTCTCAGACAAAATTGAGATCCGCGTTGATTGTCCTCTGACGCAGCGTCAGAAAGTCATGTGTCACGCTTTAAAGAAGAAAATCCGCATCGAAGATTTGATGCAAAGCACGGGGCTGGACGGTTCGTCGCAGGCCGCGACGTCGGCCACCACATGTCTCATGAACATTGTGATGCAGTTCCGTAAGGTGTGCAACCATCCGGATCTATTCGAGCGGGAGGATGTGCACAGTCCGTTCTTCATGAAACTGAAACCTTGCCGCATACCAAAGACGTTTTTCGATTCGAACCTCTTCATAAGATCGTTGCCCAGCAAGTCTCTACCAAACATTTGGCATCCCGGCGACATCCTCCGACAGAGCAAACCTGTCGTCCGGCTTCGCTCTCCCCTGAATCTCCTGTCGTCCGACTCTGAGTCGTTCAATGGCGCATTCGAGTTCATTCCACTGACCGGTCTCAGTGCTGCCGAAGTCTCACGATGTTTTCTCGGCAGTCGACTCGACAAGCTTCAGTTGGCATCAGAGCAAAACTCCAAGGCCGACATTGAGCACTATCGGGCCTTGATGGGATATCCTAGCCAATGGTACTCGCTTCCATCGAAGCTCCCATCTCGGACGATGGTGACTCACAGCGCTTTGAAAGACGCGTTGTTCGCCGTTCACGACGACATGTACTGCTGTGGATCCCAGGTGACCATCACTCCCATTCCCGAAACTCCTGCTCATTACGAGCACCGTGTCCGAAAAGCGAACGAACACTTGGACGACGAAGACGAATTCCCGATTCGAATCAAAGTGGAGAAGATTCGACATAAACCGAGGCCGGCGTTGGTTTTCAGCACTCTGCTTCCGACACCCCCTTTCATGACGAATTGCCTCATGAGCGTTTGTCTGGCGGCGAGCCCGGAATTGTGCACCAGTCACAACCGCGGTTTCCGCTGGCTCCAGCGGGCTAACATGGGCGGCTGTCGCGAGGCCCAGAACTGGTTCCAAACCGGCTTCACGAACGTGTCGAGTGAAGAAGTTCGATCGTCGTCGTTCATCACCCCCGGGGAACGCATGCGGACTTTCGGAATCTCGGCGTGTCGGCCGAGCAGGGGTTGGTCGCACATCGTGATCCCCAGCAAAGAGCGACTCGTCACCCAGAGTGGCAAACTTCACGCGCTCGACGACTTGCTGAAACAGCTGAAATCAGGAGGACACCGAGTTCTAATATATTCTCAAATGACGCGCATGATCGACCTTCTGGAAGAGTTCATGATACATCGGAAGTACATCTACATCCGGCTTGACGGTAGCTCGCGCATCTCCGACCGACGAGATATGGTAAACGATTTCCAGGAGCGAGCAGATATATTTGTGTTCCTCTTGTCGACTAGAGCGGGAGGTCTAGGAATCAACCTCACCGCTGCCGATACTGTGATATTCTACGATAGTGACTGGAATCCGACGGTGGATCAGCAAGCAATGGACCGAGCGCATCGACTTGGACAAACAAAACAAGTTACGGTGTATCGCCTAATCTGCCAAGGTTCCATCGAAGAACGAATCCTGGAACGAGCTAAAGAGAAGAGCGAAATACAACGCATGGTCATGAGTGGAACTCATATGAGGCCTCAAGACGCTCTCAAACCGAAAGAGGTTGTTTCCTTACTGCTCGACGACGAAGAGCTGGAGCGAAAATGTGAGTCTAACGATGTGCATGATTCTCCTAGCTATGGGATCGATGATGAATTCCGAACTTCTCAAGTCGGATCCTCTCTCTTTTCGTTTTCTTAACTGTTGACCCCTTGTTCCGTTGCAGTCCGCCAAAAACAGGAGGAAAGACGACTGCTGGCTCAAGCCCAAGCACTAGCACCGCCGAGTGAGGTCGTTCCAGTGCAACAAACCGCGCTCACGGCCGACTCGTTGATGAATCTAGCGCCGAAACGTAAGAGAAACAATCGATCTACGGGCCGTCCTGTTGGTCGACCGAAAAGGGTTCGAACAGTGGAGGATTCTGTTGGGGACAGCGTTCCCGCATCTCCTACGAGTGAGTTGAGTCTGAATTCGACAGCTGCTGCTCCCGCCGCAATGGTGGACGACGATCGGGAATCGGTTCTGGTTGTGGATGAGGACTACCAACAACAGCAGCCGATGCCGCCACAGTACCAGCAGCAGACACATCAACAACAGAAAGTTTCTCCTAGTTCGAGAACTCCTCCCGGAAAGACCAAAACTCGATCTCCGAAGGTGTCGACGCCCAGGAAGAGGAAGCGATCAGAAAAAAACAAGCAAACTACACCGCTAAACAACACTAATAATCAGAAATCGACGAGACCTTCCTCAGCCATGGGCTCGGTTGGATTGTCGACCGGCAACAACGTGGTGCTCGACGTCGACGTTCCGGATCCTGTATTTGCATGGAACGACCTCAACCTCGACAATCTCGAGGAAATTGACGTTAATGACATTGACCTTTCGACGTTAGAAAACGTCAAGGTTTAGGGAGAACTTCATTGGAAAGCGAAAAACGATACCCGGTCGGCTAGCAGCGGTCCGTAATCTGATTAGATAGCGAAGAAATCATTTCGTTCAGAGTGAGTCAAGTCCATTGTGTATCACCGAAAGCACCTCACACAAAAGTCGTTGTGTAAATAGCCGCTGTACACAGATCAGAATTGTACATACTGTCAAACGAAGGAACCCCATACCAAGAGAGTAACTTATTCATAAATGAGAAAACATCCTTGATACAAACGTTTTTTCAATGACAACTGTGCGCCGTCTGCAGCTTCAGAATGTATCTGAAGCTTTTCCCCACTTCTGGCCGTTCACTATTCAAAGTGCAATATGCATGGAACATGTAAACTCAGACAGTCACATGAATAAGTAGGTATCAGTCCGGAGCGGGGGTTTGAGAAGTCGAGCGGAGATTTTGATTCGACCGCCAATCTCCGGAATGTGTTCCTTTTCCGAGAGGTTATACGTCCGGCCTATGGTACCGGACCTTCGATGCTCAACTTCCGCGCCGGAAACTCGGGAAACCTCGATGTCTCGGAACTGGATTCGATTTTTTTCGGTTTTTCTCAATCCTCTCAGGGCGTCTTTTCTTTCTTCTACTCTCCGATTGTAGATTTGGTCCGTTCGTGAAATTTGTTTTTCCTTCCCGGATCGATTCGGATCTCACGCGAAACTGCTCTACGACATGGGAATATACATTGCTCGACAGGATATCCACTCTTGCTTCCACACCGCCGGCATGCAATCATCTAAATCGGGATTGGAAGAAAATGATCCAATGTTCCGGATGGGAACCGAACGATGATTACGGCGATCAAGCCGGACAAGAAGATTGTGGCGCCCTCCGTGGATCTTCAAAGCAAACTTCGCGGATACTTCGGGCGCTCGAGTGGGGAAGGTTCACTCTCAGCTGTGTCACCGTGTAGCTTGCTTACTTGATGCTTACCCTCGCCTCTGGCGACGTGAACAGCTTCGCTGTTTGACACGCGGTTGTACAGCAGCTTGCCATTTATCCGCCAAAGCGCAGTCGGCCGTCATCTTGAATCAGGTAATGTGTCTTCGGTACCGTCAACTCATTATTCAACCGGTGATTCTCTCATCTCACTTGTCAAATGAGACCTCCAATCTGGCGGCCCACTCCGCGCGAATGAAACAGCCAATGGTACCAGAATCGAGAATTTAGGCCACGATCGATGACCTGTCATATCGAGACTCAGAGGTTTGCTATAGTTTTTGCCGTTACTCAATGCTGGGAAACGAATCGTTGACGGTGAAGAGTCGAACGCGTGAAATTTCCCTTTCGCGGGATAAATCTCCTCAGTGTTCAGTGAATCAGCTGGTCGGCAAGCGCGCGATGCCACTCCGTGACCTCTCAATCAAACCAATGGTACAATAACAGTGATTCAGTTGCGTGCGCTATCTTTCCACGAGGTTCCATTCCAAAGTACTCGGTTCCACTCAAAGAACGCTCTGCCAGTTTTACCGTGATTCCGATTTAGCCAGGGAGCCGTACTGACAGCGAATAGTGGTGGTGTGTTCAATATTCGAAATAAAACCTATTCTCTGAATTGATCGCGCACCGCAGTGTTCTCCGGCAGTGCGTTGACCGTAAAACTGAATGTGATAACTGACTAGCAGATATGATACTGTAAGGAAGTCATCCTAATCAGACGGCATGAGCGAGAGTGCCGTTGGGAATGACCTTCCCAATTTTGAGGTCTCATGATTGTTCAATTTTTTTCCATTCCAATCCTGTTCCCCGTGGCAGATCTTTGAGATCCGAATGGCAGCTGTGCTTTGTGACATCGCTGAGGGCTTGTCATGCATTTCTCTCCCGACTCGTTCAGAGAGATGCTCTTTCCAAACGTAAATTAGTTTGGAGGTCAGTTTCTGTTAAGGACGGCGCTCTCGAACGGAAAGTCATTTGACGATCTTCTGATGCTTCCCAAGATGACCCTGACAAAGAGCCTTTGCTCCTGCCTAATCCGCGTAAGCATTATGGCCAGGGCTGACGTATTATGTCAAATTAGGGAACCGCCATGGCAAGCGCCATGGGAACGTGCAACATTGCTTTCTCGGAAAAGGTGTTTCCGAGATGACGGCACTCAGTTCGCGGCGCCTACTCGCAACCGGGCGAGCAGCGAAACGCCACGACGAACACACTGTGCAGAGAAGCAAACGGGGAACAATACCAAAAAATATTTGGAGAAGACTTCATGATCGCCGACGTTCGAGGACTTTCATGAAGTCTGCAGATCCGAATGAAGTCTGACTCCCCGACGATCTTGTTCAAAGTGATCTCTGGACACCGGACCTTGCTCTCATGAAGCTGTCCACGAGACAAATCATGAAGAGGATCCTTGTGTTCTCATGAAAGTGGTGATGGCACGCTACTTCGAACCACCAACGAACACCCGCGCTTTCCTCAACCTCCTCGAGCTCCCCCCTCCAATCAAATTTTCATTGGAACATTCGACGAGCATCATCTATTGCCTCGATTGAGCTATCGGCTCCGTTTTGTAAAGCGGAAGACACGCTTAAGGTCACGCTGGCTCGCCGCTTGTCGACAAACTCGTGGCCACAGTGTGAGAGGGCCATATCTCGTCATCTTCCCGTATCGAAAGCGGCTGGGAAAGCGCGTCCAGAGTGTTCGTGAGCGCCAGCAGTGTAGGCCATGAACCTAGTAGATAAAGAGCTGGAGTTTGGAGTAGTCGGCGTTTTGTAGAATGCCGAAGACAAGATCGTGTCCCGTAGTTCGATATCGATCAAAGAAAATGAACAAACAAAATGTAGTCTACGGAATCGATCGATATTGATGTCTAAAACGTTGGATCTACCCCAGTTCCATACAGGAAAAACATTGGTGGCTTATGCGATCCCTCCGACAGTCGACTCTCCGACAAATTTTCCACTTTCGAGTCCCGGAGTCTCCTTCCTTCGACGATTAACTCGCTAAGATGCCGATTCCTCTTACAGCTATGGGAAACGAGACAGAGCTCGGGAATGATTCCCCGAAAACTGTCCGAGTTGCCAAATGGTACTTCGGTGGGCTCTCTGGCGCTATGGCGGCTTGCTGTACCCATCCCTTGGATCTCTTGAAGGTGGAACAATCTTACTTCCGACTCTTCCAGAAGCTTTCAATATTCGTGGTTTTCCTAGAATCAAAATAATCCTTTTTTAAACAACTTCCTCTGGGAAAATACTTTGACTCCGTTTCCTTCCTTCATTTCCCCGTTTTATAGGTCGTTCTCCAAACTAAAAACCTGGGAGCACCAGGACAGAAAGTCGGGATATTTGAAAGCTCAAAAAATATATTCAAAAGCAACGGGATTATCGGCTTCTATAACGGTCTTTCGGCTTCGCTTCTTCGGCAAGTGAGTTACAGTGTAAACACAGCGAATCCTTTATGACGATTTCCTCGACTGCGTTCATTAGCTATTTCAGGATTCTGTAAACCATATTTAACTGTGAAGCAATTCGATTCGGAAACCACGTGTTGCGTGATGTTATTCCTTGATTCTTTCCGTCAGACTCGAATTCGCGGCAGTAAATTCACTCCTGACTCGAAGCTTGATTGCAGCTCACGTACTCAACAACAAGATTCGGGCTCTATGAAGTCGTGAGACTAAAAATTGCCAAACCCGGGCATAATATGAGCCTCTCCGAAAAGCTTGGCGCCGGTTTCGTCTGCGGAGCAGCTGGTGGCTTTGTCGGGACTCCAGCAGATATGATAAACGTTCGAATGCAAAATGACATGAAACTCCCCCCAGAACAGAGGAGAAAGTAAGTATTGGTTTGCTGATCGAGTCACCTGTACCTGCTTAGTGTACCGTCGGCAAATCCGGTTCCTTGCCGTCAACCGCTGAAACAGCCGACTTGTGGTCTCGGTGCCGTTGTCGAATAACTTCATCTCATGTGTTCGCGTTCATTCTCGCAGTTACAAAAACGCCATAGACGGACTCTACCAAGTACTTCGTAAAGAAGGGATCCCGAACCTGTTCAACGGAGCCTCTACGGCGACTATGCGCGCTTCAGTCGTCTCTGTGGGACAGATTTCTTTCTACGAACAAGTGAAAGAGATGCTACTGGCGACGCCTTATTTCCAAGATAATATGGTCACGCACTTCACGGCTAGTTTTGCTGCGGTAAGCAAGCAACCAATGGCAGCATTCCGAGTCTCAAGTCCTCCTCTTTTGTCAGCAGATGAGCTAATGGAAAATCTCCTCCATTTCAGGGTGCCATCGCAACAACATTGACACAGCCTCTCGATGTCTTGAAGACGCGAATGATGAATGCCGCTCCCGGAGAGTACAAAGGCCTCATGGATTGCATTCTGCAAACAGCTAAGCAGGGTTCGATGACATTCTACAAGGGCTACATTCCGGCGTTCGTCCGCTTGGGTCCGCATACGATACTGATGTGGATGTTTTTGGAGCAGATGAAGCAAAATTTCGGCGACATCAAAATTGTCACTTGAACTAGCGGCTGAAGTGTATATTGGTTTTCCTTCGATACTCTGACCCAAGATGAACGGTTGTAACCGTTTCGATTGCACTAGATGAGCGATTGAATGCTGCGGATGGATAAGCTCAGGGGCCATCTTGCCTTCTGTAGGTTCGAGTATCTACAGCCATTTATTTAGAGATCTAATTCATACAATGTGCCTGCCGGCCGACCACGTCTCTTTCCACACGGACAATATTCGCGGGTCTAGACTTCCTGAATTGAAAGTCTGCAACGCCCGGTATAGACTTCACAGATGGTTATTGTTTTAGGTTTGAAATGTAATTATGTCACGTTTTGGCTCGTGCTGAGATTGACAATGATGGTACTGGTTGACGAATGAGGTCAAACGCAAATGCACACTATGATAGCGAATTTCGCGTCCGGCGTCGAGGACGCATTTAGAACAATCGTTGATGATGATCTTCCCTCGTGCGATTTCTTCGTTGGAAGCTCAGATGCGCCGCTTGAAGAGCGTGGATACCAAAGGGAAATCAGACTTTGTATGTTGCGTTATTGTTAAAGTTGTTGGACATTCCATTATTTTTCGATCGAGATTTTAGACTAACGTGCTGAGTTTGAAACTTAATGCTGGAGGAGCGTCTCCTTGGTTCAATATTTGCCAAGTGAAGGATTCGATATGCCAAGAACAGCACACGATTGGTTTAGCCAAATAAAAGAGCCACGGAGACGATTGAAGATACTCATTCTCATTTTGAGCATGCGTTCACGAATCGAATCAGTGAACTTCAATTCATAAACAAGCTTCTGTACTCGAAGGAAGGGAGAGACAGCGATATTTTCCGAGTTTCTGCAATAATGAGGCGTTTATTCGGTGAAGCCTGGACACACTCATTCGCGCCCTCGCGGCGTACTTCACAGTTTTAAATATTTTACAGAGAAATGTCAAATTATGAGTGAAGGGTAAACGATGTTCTCACGATGAGGTTGATGGTGGTTGGATAGGTATTAATCACCCATTATCCCTGACGCTATCATCTACAAGTTCTACTTATCGTTGGTTTTGACGTTTACACACAAGTCAGGTGTTTCTACACAATTTTCACAATCTAACGAGGCTGCCGCGGTGGGTCATATCGGAGAACGTTGGCTTGCGTGGCGAATGTCCACATCGAGTCACAAGAAACCGGGTTGTCCTCGATATTTTAGTGGAATGAATCTCCTATTTGAAGGGAGAATCAGAAAAACCTTGGAAATTGGTCCGGGTTCAAAACGCTGTGGCTGGCCACCATTCATCAACTATTTCAGAATGTGGGACGACGGAGCTCATTCCTCCGTTGCGAAGCGGGTAAATCTCCTCCCTTAACCTTGAGATATCCACATCGCTGTACCACGGGAAAGCTCCGTTGATTTGCCGAAGGTTTCTTCTGGCTGAGATCGAATGCAAGCTCATATATTCGAGGCCACCGCCTTCGTGGAGCATGATTTGAGCGAAGAAGGTCCTCTCGGACGGAAATACGTTTAGCATGAAAGTAGTACGCGAATGCTCCTGATGTAAACAAACCATCGATTTGCCGTGTCGATTCACTGCCGAAGTTTTCCAGAATTCCTCTAATCGACTCGAAGATTTCAATGATGTGGCATGCTCCAAAATGGCATCTCCCATTTTCGGAAGTGCTCGCAGCACCGATTCAAGCAGTATATTGGGGCTAGGCGATCACGAACGGCCGCAACCGTGAATTTCGTATGGAAGGCATGCCAGTGCAGTTTATTGTTGTTCGTTTCAAAAGTTCCATCCCGCGAAAGTTCCCACTGAGAGCGAATCGATGAGAGAATCGGAAACGTCCCTCGTTTTCAGAGATCAAGAGGTCCAAGGCGTCGCTCTCCTTCAGCAAGGAACACTTGCATCGCTCTGTACACCAAGTAAGCTCCTAACTGTTTACGCTGCCGCGCTGTCCACGTTTCGGTCACTCCGTAGAACTCTCCTCGCTTCTCGTTAGTTAGGAGCCTGTTCGGAAACGAAGAAAGAATCTCTAGAAATTGGATCACCACACTTGCAATTCATTAGCTTGATGCAAGAGAAGGAAGAATCGGAGCTCACCTATTGATGCCCAAAGCCTCGATCATGGCACCTTCTCTTGTGTATGCTTCGACCGGGAGCACGTTTTGGAATACGTGCAGAGAAATAACTCCATGTCCTTGTTCCCATATCTTGAGAATTCGTTTGATTTTGTCGCCAGTTTTTGGAGTTTGACCGAATTTGGGCGTCGTTTTTGTGCTTTTGGGCGCGCCATTGTTGTTACGAGCTTCGAGTGCTTCGTAAAGGTGAGCGAAAGGTCGAGACCTTTTACCTTTGCCCACGTAGAAGATTCCCTTGACGAAGACTTCCATCTGAAATACAGAGAACGTTTCGTCAAGTCGCGATGAGAGCCTGGGGTGCTGAGTAATATCACAGAGCGGTAAGTCGCGAAAAACATCAAGCAGTCAAATACCAATTCTGGCAAGCTCATGTTCGAAGCTCTCAGGGGAAGGTTGAGGGTGACGCCGGAATCCAGCAGAAGATAGGTGAAAGCTGTTTTTGCTGAACCTTCCCGCCATCGTTTGTTGGGGTTCTGGAACGATTCTTCCATGTGGCGCTCGAGACTTGAGTAAGTTTCGAAAACTTGTTCGAACCTCATACAAAGTTGATGCAGTTCGGAGGGAAGGACCGACCGGAGCTGGGAGGGCGAAGGAGTATGCATCGCCTGCTGCTTTAGACGATGTAACAAACGGAGATAAACCTGCAAGGAACGAGAGCGAAATTTAAACGGAACAGCACGGATTCTGAGAGATGAATTTTCATCCCTTCGACTTCCTTTGTTATTTCTGGCAAAGGCAGATACTCACTGCTCTTGTTTGTCGATTGACGGGTCCGGGCATTTCCCCATATTCTACGAGCTTCTCTCTGATTTCGTCGTTGGAGAGCTTAACCAATTCCGGAGGTATTGCTTGGGAAATGGATGCTTGCGTGACATTGGCGGGCAACAATGACCGTTTGGTTCCGTAGTGATCTTCGCGCAGCATCAGCCCCGAGTCGGTATCTCGGTGAACAACTTGACAGCAGTCACCTTCCATGTGACCTGGATCGAGAGTAACGAGAGTGAGAATTCAGGTCTTGCTGGTAGAAACACTATAGTTTTGGACCAATTAAGATCCAATGTTCGATAGTTGAGGAAACGATCAAGAAACGTACTCGCACAGTTCCCATCGACGGCACTGAGAAAGCTGGTTTCGTCACCGATCGTCAATCGGACGTCGTTTCCAAGACGAAGGTGGGCGAGTTGATGGAGATAGATGGGTCGTGTCGCATCGTTTACTGGGGCCGGGTTCATTCCCAATTGCTTCAACTGTTCGTAAAGCTCCTCATCACTGAGACACTATAACAAAGAACAATTCCGTGTCACTTGCGATCGGTTCTTTCGAGACTACGGCCCTACGAAAGATAGGATGTCAAAACTGCCGGTTTAAGCGTACTCCTGACCACTTGCGTTGCCAGTTCGGAATACAATACCTTAATGTATCTTTCGAAGTATGCCTGGATGAGACATGGAAACTTCTTAAAATTCGCCCAAGCTCATAATCAAGTGAGAGCCATTTGAGCTCACGAATGCGTAGACTTGAAAGGCATCGAAATCACTCACCTGAATATTCTCTGGGAGAGGAGTTTTTGTCGAACGAGTTGATGCAAAGCTGACTCGATTTCGTGATTCGCGGTCTGCAAGAATAACGCCACAATGAGCTTATCATTGATCTCAAGTCGACAACAAATCTCATTTCAAACGCGAAGCGTCCACGCAAACTCCGTCTGCAAAACGTTGACCTATACCCTAAATCATATTTTGATAGAAAGAAAGAAAGTCCTATTCACTCTCTGAAGAGTACCTAGAATGAAATCGTCGCTGAAAAGTGTGGACGACGATGGTTTCTGAGGTTCTCGTAAATTCGTTCGGTGAAGGATATCGTTCAAAGCCGCAACGTTACTGTCCCTAGTCCAATTGAGGTTGTCGAGCTCAGCGGAAGTTCTAGAATCGTCCGAAGTCGTAGTTTTCGCGGACTCGAAACTAGATTCGCCCGAATCATCGCTCTCGCTTTTTTTCGGATCAGCAATCGGAGCCTCGTCCGAACTGAGATAGGCTAAAATCGAAACAACCATTGTGACCGATTGCTTGGAAATGCGGATCGGTGAGATCCTTCGACGAAGAGCAAGAAACTCGAGAAGTTCTGAAACCCACCGATAATTCCAGCGGCAACCTTCCCGAGACCGTCCCGAAGATTTCGCACAACGCCCTTATCTGTGGCTGGTTTCTGGTCTTCCTCTTCATCAGAGTTTTCCTTGAAACTGTCCGCAAGTCTTCGTCTTGCACGACTGGTTCTGAGCGGGGTTTGTTCCTCGGGTGAATTTTCCTTTGACCTCAGAGGATAGCGAGAAACATAGAGGGTTGACGGCGGTGTGGTATCGAGAAGATTCGACGCCGACTGATCCAAGAGAGACTTCTCCTGGCAGAACGCACAGTTGAGTGGATCTGAAAAACGTAAATCGTGGTAGAATTAGTGCGCGGAATACATCAAGATCCGTCACCCAAAATTTTCTGCTGCTTGATTCACGGTCACACGAAATCCCGGGGGAAAAATCACTCACCGGCATTTATATGAGAATTCGAGGTCGAGCCTCCGTTGTTACTAGAGTTAAGGACCGTGCTTTTCTCCGTTCGCTCGCAAATTGTGGACAAACGATGCCTTTCGCAGAGTCGGTTCATTCCGAGTTCTTTCAACTGGAGTTCTCGTTGCAAATCAAGGACGTGTTGCAGTTGCTGCATAAGAAAAATAAGTTGAGACTGGTTACAGGTATATTCAGGCAGCCTCGCCGATGGTCATGGAATAATGGACTTTTTTTGTCAGAAAACCCCTCGTTAGTACTCACTTCGACGCAATTTTCATTCCCGGCTTCTCGGGCAACTTCGATGACCGATTTTCCGGCAATATCCAATTCCAATGGGTTGCCCCCATAATCCAGCAGAACCTCTAACACGTCTGATTGCCCTTCACGAGCCGCGAAATGTAAAGCGGTTTGGTGGTCTTTGTAGGAGAAATAATTCGGGTTCGCTTCTAACTCGAGCAGTTCTTCTAGGAACTGAAATAGGCCCTGGATGTTAACTCGCACAAAGGAACTGAGGTTCCTCACATAAAATCAATTCTTTCTTCTCGTTTGGGATGAGTTTCCTTCAACTCTTATCAGATGTTTACGTACCCATAGTGGAGCACCAAATGTCACCGCAGCATAGAGGAGGCTGCCCTCTTCCGTGAGGTATTCGATATCGCGACCGGCGGATATGATCCTGCGCATCATCGGAGCATCGCATTTTTTGATGGATGTTTTGAGGTTGTCGAAACTCAGAATCTCGGCATTACTGTTGGGAGAGGAATCACAGTTTCAGAGTTCTGAAGTTTGGAATTCTAAAACACCTCTGGTAGAGTTTCGAATCTGTTGAAACGGAATTCTCTCCTCTCAGCTGCCAGCTGTCTGTGGAGCTAACTCATAATGTTTCCGAATCCAAGTTTGAAACTTGGGCGTAAGGATCTCAACAGGGGACGCTCCCGCCTCCGGGCCACGGGTGTGGAATCTTCGCAACTAACCAGAGTGATCAGAGAGAATCCCCGAATGAAACGGAGGGAAAATAATAAATTAACGCTGGTTTTTACCTGTGGCTTTTCGCGTACGGATCCGGGTCATTCTTGACCTTTTGCTCCAGTTGTTTGCTCAAAGTTGCCTTGCACAACGAGGACAACATGGTTTCATGGAAATAACGATATGATCTCACCCACAATCACAAGATATCCGCTCAATACTCGAATAATCAAGTCCAGCGAAACAACTGACTCGGGTCCGCTCTGTTTACACATTTGAATTTCGAGCAGCAGACGCTCACCGAAAACGATGACGCGGCGCTCGAATTCAAAAACATAAACACAAGGCGAGCTCCAATTGGGACTCCGACTGCCCAACTCAAACTCACCTTCGGAGAGTTTCTCAATCTCACAGATTTCGAGGCAGCAGTAGTTCTCATCGACGACGATTTCCCGGAGATTCCCACGACGGAGTAACGCTTTATGAAAGAAACGGAGGCCCGCGCTTCGAAATCTATGTACATCTTCTTGAAATCAGTCTCCAATTCTCATTGAATAACTCGACCAAAACGAACATGGGATACGTCGAAAACAGAGTGAAGAAGCCTTCGGTCTGGAGAAACACATTCTTTATCCACTTATTTGATTCGGAAGATCAACCGCTAATGAGAAAGGCGACTTCGGAACGAAATCAATTGAGGCCGCTTGAATCTTTATTCTTCTGACGAGCGACGAACCGCGCACATCATAGTCGAACTTTTCGTTGGTGGTAATGGACAAGTACGTCGGATCAATGCAACACTTTGAACCTTTCGTGATCGGAACAGCCCTCTTCCATTAACTCGTTCCGAGGTCGATTGGCTCGAAACGATATTTTATTTCACTGAGGCGTAAGCGTGAGTCGCATTCTGCCCATGAAGTCGAAACTCTGTCTCAACATGGTGAAAGTTGATCCTTCATTTCAAGCCTCAATGTTTAAGGAAAGTTGGTGGACAACACAGCGACGAGCCATCAGCCTTCACTGGTGGAAAACCAAGAAAACGTTCCAGCCGCTCATCCGCGACTGCTGCCACAATTTTTTCGTGTGAGCGCCAATTCATTCCTCCCGGTGTGTCACACTTCAAGGGACGTTATAAGCGAATAACTCCGGAATGAAATGTGATTTTCACAGGTCGACGGTACCCGCGGCCGATGTTCTCGCCTGTCCCCAACGTGAGCCTTTCCGCAAAGCAGTCTGGTTCATTGCGTGCATTCCTCTTGTGTACTTCACGCTGGGTGATCTCAATAGCGTCGTGACGGAATTCACGAAGTACCCCGTGAGTTGTCTATAAGTCTATTCAGTCTATAAGTAATTGTACATGTATATATGGCTGAATGATGCGTGGATGTTCCAGTACGGGTCGTAATTCGTCGGATGTCATCGATTTGCTCGATTTTCTACCGATTTCTACCAACTTCCTACTGATTTGTCTATGGATGTAAATGAATTTGATGCGCTCGAGAAACTAGGTGCTTCCGTCATTGGAGAGTTTGTCGGAAGGGACCGCTGGGATGGTTTTCGTAGGCAAATTTCGAGGAATAAGATCCGAAGTTTCGATGGCGATTCCAAGCAGCGTCTAGGTCAGGGTTTGACGAATTATGGATCGCGAGTCCGTTTTTCTCGAGCCGCGGGCCTTCCAATCCTGCGCAGAACTTCAAGCGGTGGGCTCCTCACTTCTCATAAGGGAGCTCTCAAAGGGGAGCCATCGGGGGCCCGTTTTGTTGTTCATGATGACTGAAGTTCAGGCCCACAGTCAGTTGTCCCGATTGGGCCTGCGTTCCGCTTTTTGAGAGAACGTCAAAGAGGCGATGAGTATCAGCCGCAGACCGCACTGAACCTTCAATCATTTCCGGTCACGCTGTGTCCTGTCTTTGAGAGTTGAGGAAAACGGTTGGAATTTCTGGCCGAGAATAGTACCGTAGTTTTTATGGCTGACTGAGTATCGCGTTTTTGAGGGCAGGATACGCTGGCAATCAAAATATTTCCTGAAGTCGCTGTTTCTAAGTAGCCATGAAACAGTTCATTGGGAGGGTCTTCATGTGCCTGCAGGAAGTTTCCTTGAGCCTCTCGATCTTGCAGGTGATTTACACTTACGAGTACACAACGAACAACACTCTGCTGTTCCCGGACGTGACAATTTGCAACGTAAATCCGTTCCTGAAAAGCAAATTCTGTGATCAAGAAGGTCCGGCTTGGACTGCGCAAGAAATTTCGGACGGCGTTGAGACTGAAGCTCCCGATGATTCCGAGGATGAAAAAGGAACCGTCTGGGTACCGTTTTGTCGAGAGAGTTCGGCCAACGCCGCAATGTGAATATCGAGATTCTCAATTGTATTGCCAGCCATTAGAAACCGCTCAGCGCCATCCGCGGCCGTCCCAAGAGTGGAGTTACGCCTGGTTCTCTCATTCGCCATGCGCATAGTGGCGAATCGACTTCGCCATACTGATAATGAGCGAGAATTCCAACTGTTTCAGCTGTGATTGGTTCTGCGGGCTCTCGAATACGACGAATCAACAGGTGAACAGTCAAGGTACTGACGCTCAGACGAAGCTCGGCCAATGGGTGAAGAAAATGACCGCACTAGGGACCGCCACGCAGAAACTCTTATTATCGATGGGGCACTCCATGTTCAATACTGTTCAAAGTTGCAGGCGAGTACCGCTTTGGAAAAGCGGAACGGGCACGCTCTCGCCAGCTCTCAGGAAGGGATTATTATTTTCTAACCGATGCTCTCACTGTGTCATCATTTTTGCTCCACAGCTATGCAAGCAACAGCTCATGCGGCGACAGAAACCAAACCGATCAGTACTTTAACGAAGAGGTCAATGACCTTTATGGGAGCTGCTTTTGTTTCCACTGCATTGAGAAACAACCTTACAATTATTACACTTATGGAACTCTATCAACTCCGATGACCGGACTCGTCATTACGCTCAATACCGAGCTAGAGGTATGTACACCGAAGGCTACGTCGCTAAGCTCTCAAGGTACTCAATGAAGCCGACTTTTTCGACATTCCTCTGGCTGGAAAGTTTCGGTATTCATATTTTCCAGGAGTATCTTGAAAATTCCCGCGAAATCGGTTTTATCGTTCTCATCCATCAACACGGCAAGAAGTACTCCATGAGCTCCGATGCGGTGTTTGTTCCACCTGGTTACACCACTTTCGTGGGTTTGGAAATGACCCAAAGCACGAACTTGCCGAAGCCGTATGAAAACCCGTGCATCCGTAAATGGCCGGCGAAATTGATGAAAGAAGATTCTGTGCTGGAGGACGGCGTGAAGAAACAGTCGTACATGAGGTCTGCATGTTTTATTTCTCGATGAGCCTATTGGAGCTGTAGTTGTTCAGTGACCGACTCGAATCCGCGTGACCTCTAAACCTTTCAGGGAGGATTGTCTGTCTTACTGCCTGGTCGATCTCACCATCGAGCAGTGCTCCTGCATACCAACTGATACATCAGTGAAGCTGAAACGTCGCAAAGTCGAAGATTTCAAATATTGTTTACACTCCAACAAGAGAGACTGCTACGAAAAAGTAAAGAACAAGTACGGTCGGCATGGACTCGAGGTGGGTTCTCAGCCAACTCTCAGAAAGCTCAAGATCTCTGGATTGTTTGCAGCTTGTCTGAGAGCTTCTCCATTGTTATCATGTGTCGATGATGGCATTTCTCGAGTGTCAAACATTGAATTTGTCCAAATTAGACAAATCAGACGATTATTTTTTACGCACAGGAGCGGTGTGGCTGTTTGCAAGAGTGTCTCACTAATTCCTACAGAAGCCGTATTTCGATTGCCGGATTCTCTCTCCACGGTGGCGCAAGTACCGACTTGAGTCCTGAAGCGTGGGCGGCTGCAGGTTGGTTGTCTCTTTTGAAGCGAGAGAAGATGACTATCGGATAGCTCAAAGTCCATGAAATCTGAACTGTAATTCTGAGCTTCTAATACCTTGGTTTCCATTTAATCAGCTCGAATTGTTGTGTACTACCATTCATTCACGTACGAGCACGTTCGCGCCATGCCGAAATACACGGCCATTCGAGCGTTGGGTACCATCGGCGCTATAAACGGGATGTATCTGGGCCTTTCCTTCTACATAATATACCAGGTATTGTCCCACTCGTCTACCATGGCTCACTCGTTGTAAATAACTCCACTCAATCACATTTCCTTTCGACGCTGACTTCGCTTTTCATCCATGCACGAATGTAGTAATGATATCAAAATCAATCGAAGTCGCTCTTCATGCTTCACATCATTCCAGGCTTTGGATATAGTAATCTTCAGCACCGTGGACTTCATTAAACGCCGCAAGGTGCTCCAGAGACACAGAGCTAAAACTCGTTCAAAAGGAGTTCAGGCGTCCACCGGAGATGTCAGAAATTTCACTGGAGGAATCTTCAGTATGCCGCAGGAGAAGGACTTTAGACATTCCAACACGAAGTTGACCCCTTATAAGATAGATGGAATTTAGTTCCATGCAACAATATTTCGAGTTCAAACCTCGAGTTTGTTCGATAATTATTTTTGTTTCATTCTACAATTCATCGTCGAACAATCCGAGGATTGGGTTGAGTTTGTATGGATCCTCAAATCAGTGACCTGAGCAACTGAACATATTATACTCTATATCAGTGGTTCCCAATTACTGAGCCGCCGCGACCCACTATCTGGATGCATGTTCCTCCACGACCCACCATGCATGGGTGGATAGATCGCTCAGCTGGTTTCTATCAACGATTGAAGGGTCCATATACGGATGGTCGTAAATTGATTCTCTCCAAAATGAAGATGAACGTTAGAGAGCGTCAGCCCGCACATTTTTAGTTTCCGGAATTTTTCCTCTTCGTAATATTTTTCCGGGAGCTCGCTGTCGTTGTCGCTCATTTGACATGCTTCCCGAAAGAATTCTTGAGATGTTCTTTTTTTGTGAGATCAGAAGATACTCACTGATCTAAACAATGGCCCAATTTCAACAAATATTTTTCACGAAGATATTCTTACCCTGTTTTCTTCTGTTTTCTCGGAAATTGAAAGAGTCGAATTGAGACGTTCTGGATCTGGGCTCTTCAATCCTCAGTTTCTCCAACATGACGAGGCTCCTCGAAGCCGTAGACCGCCGAACACCTTCCTGTTCAAAGTCTCAATCCCTGGACTCTAGGGATACATGCTACTCTAGGCATACATTGTTGGAGACTGCTTCTTGACTCCACGCGACCCACCCGCGATTTCTTCACGACCCAGTTGTGGGTCGCGACCCGCCTTTTGGGAACCGCTGCTCTATATCATTCCTGAGCAGTGGCATGGCCAGTATCCCCTCCCCCCCTCGCCCCGTATTTTTTCCTCGTCATGGTGAATTCCTGTGCGACTAGGGCCCGGAATATTAAATCGTCCACTGCCCGGTAACATGGGTCGCTCACCAAAAAAATTCTGACCACACCCCTGTCCCTGAGGCTCCGTCGTTTTCTGTGTTGGCCGTAAAACGTTGGGCCAAAAGACAGGACAGTGATGATCTCAGAATTCGAGTTGGATTTAGATCGAAGGTTGAAGGTGAAGTGACTTGGTTGTCCAGAGAATTCGTCACGAGAAGAATTCAGCCATTGATCGTTATCCACACTCCATCCATGAGCACTGGAAGATTGATAGATGGAAGGATGGATGGATGAAGCCTAAATTTTTGTTTCTAGAAACTACTAGGGTTCGTTCATCGATACATCGATCAAGCACCATTTCCTTGAATAAATGGACGACAATTCGTTGGGAGAGCCTGAACCTCGGGCTCCGTTTATCGCCGACAACCGAGCTGTAACATTATTGCGCTCTGAGATCATAGTATGCCGAAACAGGGGAACGAATTCGCAGGAGCCTCGCTGGAGAAGCTGTCGAAAGTTTTCGAGCCGGAGCTCTGCAGCCCCTGGCTGGTGCGCTCAGCGGATACTGGATTGGGGAGTTATCGAAACCCTTTCTGTTTGTAACAAGTAATTTTCGTCCCAGTCGATCGAGTTTGCGTGGCCGCGATGTTGTTTGACAAACGCCCCTCTCATGAGCAGCAGAAAGCGAACTCTGGAACACGCACTTCGAGCTGCCTGAAGAATTGATTGGGATGACAGAGAATTTCAAGATTGTAATCATCTGCTATTGGATTCGATGGATTTCGTGTTCTTTGTTGGGGTGTTTCGCCGATAATTGAGATAAGAGCTTCGTACTTCGAGTCAGCCTGAGCTGTGATTCGTCGCGCTCTCATCGGGCTCGATTTCGTTTCGGGGATATTCAACGGACTGTTAGCTGAACAAACGTAGTCAAGGTCCTTGAGCCTTAGACCCGTGCGAGTTCCGGCGCAGAAGTTCACTTACATCGAGCTGCTACATCATGAAGGTTGTTGGCATTCTGTTCCTCGTGTCGGCCTGCTTTGCGTCATCCGACGACCATTGTAAGTCTCGCGTTGGGGTACATCGTCCACAATTTATTGTATCCTCCAGCGAACATCAACTCTGGGAAATTCAGACATTTGATGTAGGGAATCCTGACCAAAGAGAGAGAGAGGCAGAGTTTTGGTTGATATAATCACACTTCTCCGAATTTTTCATCTTATCAGGTGAGGACAAGCTCTCTCGAGAGTTAGCTAAATGTCGCAGGAAAGTCATACCTCCAAATCACGCTACTCAAGTTAGGGTGAGTAACAATTCCTGGAGTCTGAGTTCAAAACAATTGAAGCTCGACCGGGCACCATGATTCACAGCTACGTGGATAGAAATGATTCTTCAACTCTTCTCCTCAACGGCTTTCTCTCATAGATCGAAAAGTCGGTCCATTTTGCGATCGAAAACTGTACGACCGAACTGGTGCCGCACATGACCGCTCAGGAATACCTCCTGAAATCCATGGACGATAGCGCTTTCAAGAAGAAGATGTACGGCTGTTTCGCATCCAGGCAACTCGAGAAACTGGTCAGTTATAACGACGCAAATTTCGAAAATCAGCAGAATCTACTTCAACGAGAATGCTTCGTAGAGTCTTGACTCGATAATCCATTTCCAGCACGAATATGGCATCGGTGACGAGCACTCAAACCTTCGATACAAGGTGAGAAAGCACCCCAATGGTGTTCCAATCATCGTCCTTATTTGATATTTTTCTCTGACGTGGATACTTCTTGAAACAGAAATGCGTTCGTGATGCCATCGAACACGAGAAGCAGTTCGGACATAAGAAGGAATAGAGCCCGAGAAGAGCTCTGTAGAACGCTGCTGGGAATCAGACGAGAATCGGATTCTTTCGCGACTCACTCCTCGGAGAACCGGATTGAAATAAAGCAGCATCAACAAGACCATTTCTCTTCTTTGAAAATTGATCGAACTGCTCTCTGCACAGCGTTGTTTAAAATGCAATCTCGAGGAAACGGGGGACGCACGGTTTGAGGAGTTCCGGCCTGACGATGAAAATGGGGTTGAGTTGCCCTCGTCTCGTTGACATCGTGGGTTTTGAGTAGAATTGAAAACACAGAAGTTTCTGATACAATAAATAACAAAATACTCGGATGTGTTTTATTGATGGTTGTCATTGAATGATGTATCAATGGTTTCATTTTCTTTATATTCTTTCAACCTTATCTTTTCATCTCTCAAATAATTTGTCGGGTCACAACGTCTTCATCTTAAATCATACGGAATAGGTTTGATGGAAGCAGAAGCCATCGGTTAACTTAACAATGTTCCAAGTACTTCGGGCGGGAGCACATGTTTGGTTTCAAAGCTGTAGGACTCGGAGATTGTTCTCCGATTCTTTCTCGTTGCGTTCATTTCCGAAGAGTACTTTCGTTCGGAACAATTATACACAACGTCAAAACAACGTGGAGTTAATAAACGTCGCTCCGTTTCCATACAATATCTTTCATAGTTATCGTCGTCGTTGTAATAAACATTGTTCAACCAGAACCAACAGTGGGTAGGCGATGGCGTTCACGTGGTAGTTTTCAACAACATTCTTTGATGTTAATCATTCCGTTATGTACAAACAGTTATCGAGCCGTCGACTTCTGCATTTTATCCCGTGTTCACGAAACTGTTTCTGTTATCACGATTATCATAGTTCGCTTTGATAAGAAATTCTTTGTCTGCTAAAGTAGGAGAACATTGAATATACGTGGTACGTGTCGGATTCCGACGTTTCAATCGAGATTAATTCGATTGGACGCCGCACATTTGCGGTAGGATTGCTGTAGCCTCTGGTTTCTTGCACTTGATTTTGTCGGGCTGACGTATTTCTTCCGATTGGACTCTTCATTCAGGCGAAAACATGTTTCGATCCTGATTTCGAAACTCGAATACCTCTTCGATTAGCGAGTTCGTTCCGTTGTGTGTTTTCCACTCGAAACGCCTACGCAGACGAATCCGATCAAAGATTGCCGTTCGACCTCTATGAAGATTTTGATTGGATATGAACATCCAGCTAATAATTTAAAGTAATTTCCCCTTCGGTTTCCCTGCCTCTGGTTGCTGCTTGCTCGATTGAGGATGTAATACGCAACTTGACCTCTCAGTTCGAATACCTCGTCAACAATGTCAGAGACTTCTGCCTGGCTGCTGACTGCTTCGCTGATTGTTTGATAAATGCCGCGGGAACTACACCAGGAACGTCGTGTCTTCGTTGCAATTCAAGGGGAAAAGACACCACTGAAGTTTTAATGCCAGTTAACAATTTGAAGCGCGGCTAAAAATTGCTCTACGCCATAGAATGTTGCGCAAAAATTCCCTGGGCGGCTACGCATGAACTGGAAGAGTTGCGAGCCGCGATTTCTTTCGTTGCCGGCGCTTCTACGCCGCCAGCTAGAATTGTAGACGCAAGCAGGGCGCCACCCATAACTTTTTCAGTTTTTGGTGGGTTCGTTTAGTTGTGTGTTTGCACCGATCCCGATCGTCGACCTCATGTACTCCTCACTCAATATCAATGCATATTCAATTTGTATCTAACAAAAAGTATTTGTCCATGAACTAGACGCGTCAAGCGAACACTCTTCTGACATCACTATTCGGAAGGTGAAGATCAAAACATGTAGAGTATGTAAACGGATGTAAATATTGCTACTCATGCCTTGGTCAATGCAAACTTGCAAGCCAACGAAAGCAGACGTTCTCGACGAAGCCGCTGCTACAGCTTCTAAGCTTAGCCGCTCAGTTCAAATACATCTGATGCGTCGTTCAGCTCTGGGAGGCCGTAGGACCTCCATTGTCGGATGATAATTGAACTAAAGAAGCGGATATTTCCGTTTTGAAAATAATTAACAACTAGTTTCTCCTGCCTACGTTCCTGTTCTATCTTCTACGCATATTCCCTCTTGGTTCCTGTGGCAATGTTCAACACACACGCACACATACACAGATCCGAACAACCGTCGACTGACAACTTCACTATAGTATTATCACTTCGCGGCACATCCTCGCTTTTAGTCTCCACCACCGGTTTTTCCGAATTCTTTCCGCGTTCCCATCGTCAGTGCATCGTTCATAACATCTTTCGCATCCTGCAAGCTATACGCTTCACCAATCATTGTTATCACAGTTCCATCTTCAACAATATTGGCTTGGCATATGTTGGTGCTCATCGGTGATCAGCGCTTCCCTCTCATCTTGATCTCGTCAATATCAAAATACTTCATCTCAGGTGTCACTGTGTGTTTATTCTCCTTCCTTCCTTCCGCGTCCTTCTCCTTCTCCTCCTCCTCTGCTTCTCTCGTTTCCGAATCAATCGTGTCCGCTTCTTCGGAGAGTTCCTCGCCGTCCAGAAGATGTGTGTTGCGGCTAACGTGATCCCGTTCTAAATCAGAGATATCGCCGGTTCCGAATCCCGCCTTCGATCTCTCCTCTTTCTCTCTTCCATCGGTGCTCCAAGGTTGTAAATTGTCGGCAGTTCCCGAAAATTCCAGAGGAGGAATTCATTCATCATCTCCCTTTCCAAAACATCAATCGCAGAGCGATTTCTGATCCATCGGTTCTAATGTACACGAGTTTACATTAGGTTTCGACGGTTGCCAACGCGAACGTCACTGATGAGTGACGCGCGAAAGCTCGCGAAGCTTCTTACGGCCGCACTCCGTCTCCAATTGGAAGATGCCTAGAGTACCCTAACAAACCTATATACATTGTAGAACGGGTGGTTACAAGACTCGTAGTCTCTTCTGCACCATAGTATCCCCTTTCCCTTGGCGCTTCCGTCCGCGGGTCACCATCCTGTGCTCCTTACTCGATGCCGCGGCGGCGAGACCTTCCAGAGGTTGGGCGTTATTCCTAACTGTAGTCAGTGAACTGGCTTTACTCCCACTACTGCTGCTGCTATTGTTGTTACACAGTTCGAACTTGAATTTGAGAGGCTCCATTTGAATCACGGTGAATTCGGCCCTGATCAAACTGTTCGAGGAGTTCGAGTTCGAACACGGGCTCTGAATCGACTCGGGTTCGCGCCGTTTCGGCTGAGGAGACGGCGACGGAGATAACGTTTCAAGGTAGGCGGATACTTTTGTTTCAGGGAACGTAAACACGGAAGGTGCCGCCGAGGAGGCCGACGAACTCGAAAGAGGCACCCCTGATGATGAGGATGAGATATGTCTACTGGCAGAGCTGGGATTCGAGTTTCGACTAGATGCACAACTTGATGAAGACGTCGAAGTCGATGTCGAGTCCGATGATTTCTTCAACAGCCGCCGCTGAGCCAACGACGCCGAGTTGACTTCGGCGAGTCGGAATCCTCCACGGGTAGCCAGGTGGAAAGCGTCAAAAGTCGCTCTGAAACCTCCCTCCGTCTCTGTCACTGTTGGTGGCATGCCTAGGTCCCCATGAAGAATTTCTGGCGTCGCCAACGGAGTGCGGAGGTTCTTCCTGTTGGCGTGTTGAAGCCACGGATGACATCGGAGCTCGGACATCGTGAGGCGATCCGAAGGGTTCACAGTCAGGAGACCCTGGACGATTTCTTTCGCATCTTTCGACACTACGTCCCATTGGGGTGAGCTCAAGTTGAAGTCACCGGCGGTTATCCGTTTCATTATCGCTGCTGACGAAGTGTCTCTACTCGGACTGTGGAACGGACTGCGTCCGGAGAGCATGGCGTACTGGAATGAAAAAAATTGATTCGGTTAGCTTCTCTGTAAAGTTTTATTCCCCGAATATTTCGAATTCGACATGAGAGATCTCGCCGTTCCGGAAAAGCTATGATCTATCTTGAGACAGTTGAAAACTCACCAAGATCACGCCCAAACTCCAAAGATCGCATTGCTCGTTGTAGCCCTGCGCGGTTTTGTCTTGAGCTTGGTTCAAGACTTCGGGGGCAGCGTAGCTGACGGTGAAACAGGGAGTCTTCATCAACTCCTCGTCTGGTTTGTATCGTGCGAAGCCGAAATCAACGACTTTGATGGCGGACTTGTCGGCAGTGAATAGAAGGTTTTCCGGCTTCAAATCTCGATGGACTATGTTCTTCTTGTGCATGAAGTTTACGGCGGATACCAGTCGTTTGAATATTTTGCGGGCCTCGTTTTCGGTGAAGCGAGACTTCTGGCTGATCATCTTGAAGAGTTCACCGCCGCTCAGAAGTTCCGTGACGATGTACGTGTGGTACTCGTCCTGGAACACGTCGACCAAAGCAACAACGTTCGGATGGCCCTGACACACTCGAAGTATATGAACCTCTCGAGAAGTATCGATACGCCTGGACACGATTTTCACGGCTCGAACAGTTCTAGTCTTTTTGTGCACACACTTCCTGCAAACGGAGAACGAACCGTCTCCCAGAAAGCTCGAGTCTTCAACCTGGAGTTCGTACTCTCGGAAAAAACTCGAGTTGGCGAATTTGGCGGCGACAAGTTCGTTCATTTTGGGTTTTGTGACGGTCTGAGCTTCGGTGACCATGAGATCCTTCGAGAGAGTGTTGTTTGAGAACAGCACCGATGGAGCAATGTACGAATAACCTTTGAAGAGGTCGTGTAGATCCGTTTCCGAGCAGTTGGGCACGCTGGCTGGCGAGTCAATCACCGGAACCATCGAGGTGAATTCCTCGGCGAAATTACTCAAATCCATCTCATCTGGAAAGATATTTATAGAGTCAACTCATCAGTAAACATAAGGCCAACGCGGTCACACCAACGAGCGAAGCGTCAGCGCCGACAATCAAGATTCGACGTCGACACCGTTATGAGAATCCTGATAGAATCGAACAAGATATGTAGATCGATGGACAGATAGTAATGCTTGTGTGCAGCCGCAACGGGAGCGCAGCAGAAGTCCGAAGATGGAAGTCAACTCAAGAGGTGGGAATTTCAGAAGAGATACTCACTGCTGATTTTCGGAACGAAAGGAGCCTTGAGTTCTTTTCTGCTGAGGGCCACCCAGTCCATTCCACGGAAGAAGCGGTGAGTTTTCAGCTCGTCAGAGCCTCGGCATCCTCCACCGAGCCGTTTTGTGGGATCCTTGATGAGCAACTTCTCGATGAAGTCTCTCGCGTCGGGTGACACCGAAGCCGGTATCGGTGGTTGATTCTTAAGGATGCGTTTTGAGATCTCAGCCTGATTGTTTCGTTCGCCTTCGACGGTGAACGGCGACGCTCCAGTGAGCAACTCGTACGTCAGAACTCCCACTGACCACCAGTCCGCGCAATAGTCGTGGCCATTGGTTCCAGCCTTCACCACTTCTGGAGCCATGTATTCGATAGTGCCGCAGAACGAGAAAGCCCTTTGATTTCGATCACAGAGGAATTCTTTACTCAGACCGAAGTCGGTCAAAACGATGTGGCCATCGGCGTCGAGGAGAATGTTCTCGAGTTTGATGTCGCGGTAGATGATGCCCAACTTGTGCAGCTGTTCCAGGGCAAGAATTAGCTCGCCAATGAAGAACCTCACTTGATGTTCCGTGAAATGCTCACGTTGATAGAGATGTGTGAACAGTTCTCCGCCACAGACGAAATCTGTGGCACAAACAGAGAAAAATGATTGATGTTAAGCTCGCGCATCGATCTTCAACGCTCGACAATGAGGCGTCAAAGCCAAAATACTTTCATCACTGGAGTGCTGAAGATAGTTTCGCTCCCTCCGAGAAGATATTCGCATCTCAAAACAGCAAACGACGACTTACCGAGTACGAGATGTAGTTTGGCTTTTGACTGGAAGGCATAATGTAACGTGGCAAGGAACGGAGAATCTCGAATGGCTTCGAGAACTTGTCGCTCTGTCCGGGTGTGTTCGAGCGTTTTCTGCTTCTGAATGATGGAAGCTTTCTTCAAAATTTTCATGGCGTACAATTTGTTCTTGTCGGGTCCTCCGATCTTCCGCACCAGGTACACCTTGCCGTATGCTGGAATGAAAATCGAAAACTCTTAGACTTGGGGTTCCTCAAATCCGCGGCGGGTATATCGGAAGCATCGCTGATTATGAAACAACCGTCATTGGATTCTAGCAGATTGCCTTCCCGAAGTGAACGTTCCTTTCGTATTCGCCTCACAGTAATCACACATCATAGCGAATTACGGGGCATTCGAAGTCGACGCCGCCGTGTTGTTTCGAGAAAACTTTATGCAACTCCGGCAGAACTCCATAGGTCTGTTGTGCGGCATTTCTTGCGTGCTCGCTGCGAGAACCTTTGAAGCTGCTGATTTGAGAACAGCGTTATGCTTCCGGAGGCCGAACGTATGGTACGTGATGCAATGGCCATATTACACACAAACAGATGCACACACTCACGCACGCCCGCACGCTTGCCGGTCCGCCGACCGATGCACGCACGTAGGTATGCAAGATGCGGAGAATTTTTTCCAACCAATAGGTCAATAACGACGCGTTCATCTCTGGGAAGCCATTTCCCGAGAATATTTGAGGTTCCGCATTCTTCCAGCAGTCGAAGTTGGATTGAGGAGAAAAAATGGATGAATGAAGAGAAAACGCAATTAGGGATTCAGCCTTGCCTTCATCCACAGTCAACCATTGTCGTCAGAGCCCGTGGCTCAACATGGACGCTTCTTCGGCTGAAGGAGTTTCGCGGCCTCGGAACGGCTAGAACTACAAACTGTATAGCCCGCAAACAAGAGATAAAGACCCTCTCTCCTTCTTTTTTTCAGCGAGGAATTCCACGCACACATTTTTTTTCAAATCGTGAGCGGAATCAACTGCGAGGAAGTCCCCTGGCGTCGGGCCGATTACTTGGTCGCTTGCGCGGCAGCCCCGCGCTCTGCCCGCGGGAGCCAACCCGTTGCTGCTGTGGCTGCTGTTGTAACCCTGACCCAGTGCGCAAGTGGGTCAGACGACGCGTCGGATCGCAGCAGCGTTTTCGGCGCTGAGCGGGAGAGGTGATCCAGAGAACGGGACACCCCACCGATCTTCGGTTTACCTCGCGGAATCGTGCCCGTGGCTGCGGCACGACCTGAGAGTGGCAAGATGTTCGATCAATGTAATTCGAATGACGACGGCTATAATCGAATTTGAAAGTTCTTTCCTCAGTACAAAAGGGGTCTTCGCGCGGCTCATTTCCCTCCTCCGCTCGCGAGGAACAATGTTATTCAATGGAGCTAGTTTTATGTCAAGACCGATGCGTGCGTCAAAATCATCACTCGGGAAGCCTGGGAGGAAACGAGGTGGGCAGGATGGATGGATGGATGGATGGACACAGCGCCCGATGAGGGTAAGCTGTGTTGGGCAGGAGGCATCCAAGCGTTGAAATCTCGGGAAATTTCAGCATGAATCCGATCCGATGAGACTCTGTTTTTTTTCCGGCAATCGCCTTGACCGACTTCCGATGATCTAGAGAGGATCTTCAATGAAGTCTCCGGTGGAAACTGCGATCGCTGGTACCGGCACGGGCTAACGAGCGAGCCGTGCTCCGAAAACGAACGCTTGTTCCTACGCAGAATTACAATGTAGCGGTAATCGAGCCGGTCGGTCTAATCAGAAGTATGCAGCCATCCAGACTGACTGACTGACTGACTGAATGACTGACGGCCCGGCCGATCGGCCTGGCCGATCGGCTAGGCTAGCGCAATGACTATACGAGTACACTGGCGAAAGTGGGTCAGATGGTCAACTGTTTTCACCGAAGGCAAGTTCCAGGAGGCCACGGCCAACTCTGGCAAGTTGGATTTTTCCCCGAATAAGCGTTGTTCTTCGTGGTTGGAGTTTGGAACGAGCGATGGCGGCTGAGTTAGAATCTTCGTTCAATTCTTTCGTGAATCGCGTCGTCGACGTATTCCCTGTTCCTCCCGTGGAGCAGGGAACGCATTTTTTTGAAACGGTTACTCAAACAAAACGCGCGTTGCATTCTCCTGTTACGGAATATAATCAAGCGCACAACCGGAACCGCCGATTCCGGGCGTCCGACAGACCCTCATAGCGGATAGCTCTTGGCTCGGAGGCAGGCCAGCCAGCCGATCGCTCGGGCTGTCGGTTGGTCGTTCTGCCGGCAAGCAAGCAGGCAGGCAGGCAGGCGACTGCTGTGCTAGATTTTGGATTTGTTGCGCATGCGCGAACACCAACTTGACCCTATTTTTACCGGTGGAAGAATTTTGCGATTTCTTCGTTCCTCTTCTTCCCCTTCTCGCCGTTTTCGTATCCTCATCATCATTCTTCTCCGCTTCGTTCTGTTCACTCTACGCTTCGTAACCTTTTTGGAAACTTATTCGGCTCGGCGGGAACGTGATTCCAGGTCCGACATTTGAGAGAATCCATTCACACGGGGATCCGTTAATTATTCAGCGTTCTACGCGTGGAGCCTCAACAACCGGATAAAAAAAAAGACGCTGCATCGTCCGTACTTCGGGTGGCTTCCGATTGCGCGACGATGTCGCAACCGGAAGAAAAAAAAATCGTGGCCTGATTGTCACAGCTAGACAATTTGCGTGAGGAGCGATCAGCGCCCGACAGAAGGCGCAAGGTGAACGAGGAAAGCTGGGGGTTCAGGCGAAAGAAGGAAAAATTGGGGGATGGGAATGGGGGAGGCAGGGGCGGGTTTTCCTCGAACCGAAGTCAAATCTTGAGGATGTTCGGGGTCTCTGCGAGCGAATTGCGCAGAAACGAACTATGCCTAAGTTGGTTGGCTCGCTGAGGCACGCGAAGCAATCGACGAAGGAAGGAGACGTGGTTGGTTCGTCCGTCCGTCTGACGGTGCGCAGTTGTCGGTGGTAATAAGAAGGAAGCGACTTTCTCTCAAGGACGTTGTTCTTCGCGTCGAAGCGCTTTGGCTGGCGAAGCGATACGTTGCTTGCGATCTAGCCATCTAAGAAAGCACGAGCATCGACGTCCAGCCGTCCCGTCTTTCGACGTTGTCGTTGTTGTCGCCGACGTTGTTGTCAGCTAGCTCGGAAAACTCTTGTTTCGTAGTATGTAGCGATACGCCACGCGCTGCAATGTTACCGCTGGGCGTTCGACGCCAGAAACCAAAATGAGCCGCCAGACATGTCTGTTTCCGATACGATTTCCCTCCAGAAACTCCAAATAATAATAAACAAAAAAAGAAACCAACAACAAAGGATGCTTCCAACTTCCTCCATCGATGATTTCATCATCAACTTTAATAGCTGGATCCGTTTTTTTTCTTCTCCTTCACTCTGACGCAAGCGGCCATAGAGCAAAAGGGACGAAGGAACCAACCAAAGAACAAGCGGAGGCGCAGGAAGGCGAGGAAACGAACTCTTGCAAACGGGATGCTCAGTCATCGTTGTCGATGTCGTCGTGGTCGTCTTCAGCGGCGCGGCGGCGGCAGCCCACTCGCTGAAGCCGCCGACTTTGATGCTGAAGTGGCCGGAGCTGCTTCGCTTGATGATGATGATGATATCTCCGGCCGAAGTTCTGACCTAGTGCCATGGCCCACATCCGAGGAGGAGCAGCGGCACCACTACCACCGGCGGCGACAACAACAACGTCGGCGACGTCCACCACTACAGCGCGGAGCAGCCAGAAAAGCCGGAGCGGAACTGCAGTGACAGGCTCCGTTGCCTCTTTCAGTCACCGCTAACGCTAATGTCTCGGATCCCAGAAGATTCTCGAGCATGGGCTCGTTCGTTAGTTTGCTCTTTCAGCTTTGTCGCGATGGAGACGTCCCCACAGCTCAGACATGGAATCAGACTCGGCTCGATTCCAGAATACAGAACGTTCTTCACCCTTGCTCCAGATGAGACAACTCCAGAACAACGAAGGTAAATACCGGCGGATGTTCTGGATCGGGACCCGCATTGCTCGGGATTTCCAGCGGAACATGTCCGAGTGCGATAGAGGACATGGAGGGGGATTTCCATTAGAATAAAAACGATAGTTTTGGTAAACTTACCTCCGGTACCGAGCACCCGGAGCAGCTCGAAGTCGTTCATCCCGACGTACTCTCCATATCTTTCAGACATGTTCACTGAAATGAAGAGAAATAAAACTGTTAGATAATCCAAGTGGGTCGTGGTGATTTCTGTTGGGAAACTATAGCGCTTCACAAACAAACGTCGGTTGACTTTATCTTATCGAATCCGACAGCGACAGCCGGAGCAACAGCGAGTGCACTCGCCGCGCCGCCGCTCTTAGATGTCGTCGGTTTCGCTCCCGCCAAGGATTCGATGGATGCACAAATTTCAGCGGAAATATTTGTTTCTGATTTCCAAGCGACAGAGAGAAAAAATTGGCTCGCGTATCTGTGATTTCTTTCAGCGTCAGCTTTCGAATCTTGGATTCCACCCCTGCGGATATCCGCTCCGTCACGGATCCATATCAGCCCCCATCATAATACGCCCATTGTGAGCGTTACGGCCATGTATGAGAACGATCCAGAGAGGCCCGGAAACGTTTGTGCGGTAGGTGGTAGCCTCCACTGCATTCACTGCTAAGATCACTAGACGCTAACAGCCTAAACTCTAACGATGACAACAACAACAACAACAACAACAAGAGCATCGTCCAGCAGCATTAATGCCCACAATAACAATGACAGAGTCTCCTTCAGATGAAGCAATACACTGGGACCGCGGGCAACAGGAAGTTCGCTGTCAACTTCAGTGATTTCTTTCGTCCGTGGTCGTCTTGTCCGCCACGACCACTAGACAAACGCCCCCAGAGACGACGAACTCCGTGAGGAGAAACGCCGCTTCATATCTGGGCAACGGAAAATGGAGAAAAAAAAAAATGGAATATCATGACAGCAACAATAACAGCAAGCACAACGACGACAACGACAGCGTCATGCGCTATAAAGAAATTACACCGAAAGCCACCACTGACTTTTCAGGTGTTCACTCACGAACTGTGCTATGGCGGACAACGAACACATCAGGGTCCGTATTCCGCTTTCTTCAGCGAATTGAGAACACACAACGAGTCCATAGCCCGCATATTCAATAATCTGTCAAGAGAGATTTCATCCTTTCTCTCAATGAGCGTTGTCTTTCTTCCTATTGAGTTCGAGTCATTGCATGAGCGACCAGCACACGAAAGTCGTTAACTCGTCATGTCACCTTTCAGAGCGGCATGAGAACGGACGTTCGATCCCAGATCGGCGAGATCCAATCGAATTCGATGTCGGAAACAACTGACCAATGAGACCATCTTCAAAAGAGTGTTCGAGGAAAAAACCTTCGAAGACAACGAAGTTCTGCTGCTGCAGCGGCCGTGGCGGTAGCCGCAACCGCCGCCGCCGCCACCACTGACAGTGGTGGTAGTGTACGATTGCCTGCGATGGCCGGCGAAGGAAGATCTACACAGATGGCCTTGCGCATCAACCGCGCCCAAGGACAGCCAACCCTTCTTCTTCATATCCTTCCTGTTGCACGGCTTGCTGTCGTGCTAGGCGCAGAGCAGCGATGCCGGAATAGAAGCGTCCAAATATCATGTCGGCTGACTGAGGTGAGATTTCCTATCTGACTGACCATGAGTTCTGTGCGTTCGTCTCGTTATCAACCAGTGAACTCTTTACTAAACCGATCCGTCAACGACCGGTGGCGATTAGCGCCTGGAGTTGAGTTAGTGAGGGCCCCAATGTTAGCTTTGTTGTTGCTGTTATAGCAAGCAGATCAGTTGGCCTTTCTTCCTTAGCTCGGTCATGTGTAGGAGTGCGGCGGCGGCGGCGGCGGCGGCGACGGCAGCAACAGAGCCGGCAGCAGCCGCGACGGTGGTGGTGTTGGTTAACAACGGCACGAGGACCACACGAAGGAAGCCAGGCAACGAACGAGCTAGATAGCCGACTGTCTAGCTAGCGAGCAAACCTACCCTCGTCCTACAGAGGGCAATCGTCACTCGCTCTAAGGATTATCCGGAGCCAAGAATTTCAAACTCACACTCACAGCTGTCAACCGACGGTATCATCAAGACCATCGCCCTCATGATGGCTATGCTCTGACCCGCTGCTGTCTCCTTGACCACGGCGCGGCGTCTGCGGCCGAGGCGGCAACGAAATTCTACCGAAAACGACGACACTCTAACCCCGTTGTGCCACGGTCAGTAGAGATTCTGTTCCTCGATCGTGCTACATCAGTTAGCGTTGCTGACATAACGCACCTGGAGAGATATGCGGTGACCTTTAAGCCTCTGGCATGGAGTCTCTCCACCTCTATTCAACGGGCCCCGAATCAGCTGTTCAATCTCAAGGTCCCGTTGTTAAATGACTCCGACGCGCAAACGCCGAGAAAGAAATTCGCGAATAAAACAGAAATTGATTCTCATCGAAGCCTCACCGAAATCAGTCGAGACCAGCACGAATACGAATCCGAGAGACGACCACTTCAAGCGCGGCTTCTTTTTCGTTCAAAGGAACACATTCCAAAATGAGAAGAGCTTCTAGAGCGGGGCGATCGAGCAAAAACTGTAGCTGTTCTGGATATCGGCGAGAAGAGTAGATTTGTTTCAGTACAAGCTCCGGGTAGACGAACTTAAGGACCGACCAGAACTACGGTTAACTGGCAGGTAGATAGGCACTTAGGCGGGTAGACAGAGGAAGGCTAACTGGCCGGCCGACCTGGCAGTCAGGCAAGCAGGCGGGTCGGGAGAAGACGACCACGTAGGCTCAATGATATAGAGAAGGGAGGCTCGCTGGTTGCTTGGTTGACTTGGCGGCCGGCCGGCTCTAGGTCACACAGAGGATGTGGAATCACTGTTTGACACATGGCAACGCAAGATCGTTCCTGTTGTCCTGTAGTCAGCTAGCGGACGGTCCGTCGTCGCGTCTGTTGGTCAGTTGACAGAGTGATCGAAAACCAGAAACCCCGATCTCTCGGTTCGACTTAGCACGCAGACGAGTCAAGTGAAGACGTTCGTCTGACCGGAACAGTGAGATAAGCGCAGACACCGGTTCGGATCGTGTGTGCACTGCTACCTACGAAGCACCATCTGGTAGTCCACTCTGTGCGCTGAGGAGCCACCCGTCCATCAATCTATTCGTTCATTCATTCATTCATTCATTTGTCCCGAATCCGGTCAACTGTCGTTCACTTCGACAGTGTGCATGAGCGGTGGAAGGACTGTAGGAGCTGATTTTGACAGAACCACAAACACTTTGCATTTATGTGCGTCTGTCAGCCGTCGGCTATCGATTGAACACCACGCAACTCGAAACGACGTTCTTCCCATTGTTTGTGAACTGGCTCTGACTGAGTATTTCTCATGAGATTTGCTGCTGCAAGGTTTCGATAATAATCTAGATGCTGAAACTTCCGAGAGTGATACTGTCTCTTTCTATCGTACGATCCCCCGATAAGTCCCGTGGACAGAGGCTCAGCGCGATCCATTCCCTCGTCCGGATTCCGTACAGCTAAACTCACAGTGTTTCCGTCGCGCCATCTCTTCATTGGTCGATGAACAAATCACTGTTCCAGAACCACACAGGAACCAATCCACGGCTCACAGAACGATCCGGAACCGAGTTGTGCACTCGGCAGCGAAAGACACCGGCTGCCAGCCGAGGATACGCGATACTCGAAGGCAGAGCCAGGCTTATTTATGACGTATCCTAACAGGTCTTGGGTTGATCCGAGTCATTTAAACTGCAACAGGCTGCGGGGATTTGCAGCAGCAGCAGCAGCCGCGGTGGCAGCAGCGACAGCAGGTTCACTTTCGAGCACAACTAGAAACGTTGGCAACATTTGCACTACGGCCTCCAAGCGACGGCGGTCGCAACACAAGTAACGGCCCACTCTGTGCTTCACTAGAAGAAGAACTGCGGCTTGACAGAGCCAGCGAGAATGTCTTTCTGCCTGTCTTTAGCTCGCTTGCTTCACTCGTCGTCGTTCCGGCGAATGCTGCTACTACCTCCTTGCTAGCTCGCTCGCTCGCTCGCTGATGGTGGTGCTGGTGGCGAACGCCAGTCAGTCAGCCGATAGAACGGCTGCTGCAGCGGCAGCAAGGGTCGCTTGCGGCGAGGAGGATTTCCAACTACTGCTACACTACTGAATGTGTCTGTCTGGAGGACTAATCGACAACAACGACACTGTCCGCAGCAATAACAACAATGGGAATAAATGCACAATAACAACAGTAACGCGCAGGAACCGATAAACGACTCACCTGAGATCAGCGGGCGGTTCAGGAACTTGGAACACGCAAAAACAACAGAGATCACGAAGGGAGAGGAGAGGATTCTCCGATCAGAAATCACAATCGATTCGGGTCGCGATGACTCTTTGCACCGGAACGCGGTATCGATCGGCGGAAGAAGCTCCGGGAAGAATCCTCCAGCTCCTATTCCCTTCAGATCGAACAATGTTACAGCATGAGATGCGCGCACGTCGAAAACATGTTGAGCGCACTCGGCTTCGAACACCATCAACAAGTGGTCCGAAGAGAGTGAGGGGTTCCGCGAGGGTATTTGGGCGAGATCGGGGGTGGGGCCCGTTCTTTCGAAGCGCAATTCGAGGGGCGATAAGATTGAACTCTGTGTGCAACTGGCTTGGACTTCTCGGTAACAATCGGATGAACTCATTCGATCTCAAAACTCACTCGATTACTCAGAACATCCCTGGTGATAAAAGTGGTATAATAGGAGTCGAACAAAGTATCAAGAATGTCCACGGGGCCGATTCTTAGAAAAATTCGCTGATTTCGACAAATTCGTCGAATAGCAAACCGCAGCACGCGCAAGCGATTGTTTTCGTGGGATGTCAAGTCGAGTTCTTGTGGCGCATTCTCATTCGCGGCCTTGAATCGCGCATAGATTCAAAGTTCAGAGAGAGTGGTGAATTCAAGAACTCATGTCAGAGGACGCTTTCAACGTTCAAGGGGGAGTGCGCTTCTTTGGTCATTATGAGCTCGATTGATGCAATGAATGTGCTGACTTAGAGCAGAACCCTCACGAAAAGCATAAGAGCGTACAGAGCGCAGGATCAAACATAAAAGTAAAACGTCAACCGAAGCCTCGTTGCGCTGTTGAACATTGGAGCGTCGCCGAAAGAAAAGATCGGGGCATACAATCAATCAAGAATGCTGCCAGCTAACCGACAAGCTGAACGGAAACAGAGGCGAACCGAACGCGTCTTCACTCCGGAACGAACCTTGCCGGAAAGAAAGCTCCTGCAAAACGTTGTTTTCCTTTCTTCTCTTGGACGTCGAAGATTCGAGCCTAGAAGCTGCTGGGCATTCATCCCGTCGCGAAACTTATAGAATCGTCCATCAATTCGGTGATGCTGGCGTAAGTCGTCTGGTCATGTGAGTCTCACAAGTGACCCAATTTCTTGGAGTGCGTATAATGCTCATGTATGTGGCTTGAATTCGCGTTGGGCTCCTTGCGTGAAAACCACAAATGCATACATCTATAATAATGATTCGAAGCTCTGCGAATCGGTGAACTCGTTTAGGGCGATGGAAGAGAAAAAAATCCTGTATCGAGTTTCAGTGTCTCGGTTCGAGAATGGTCTGTGTTGGATTAACAGTCTCTGGCCTCTTGGGGCAACATTGGCCTCTGTCTACAAGAAAAACTCAAACGGATGAGTCACGCGCATCAATTCGCGTAAGTGAGTAATCGCACTCGAATCTCGTTTTCGATGCGGCGCGCCAGCAACCATCGCACTCGGTGAAGACGGTTTCTAATTTTCAACATTCTCGGCGAATTTCGCTTCCTTTCAGACGGAGTTCATCCAACTCATGTCAGAGTTCAATGATTACCCCGTTCGAAGTCAATCACTCCTCGAGAATGTGTTTGTGAACTCGTATTAGGGTGAATACTCGCTTCGTCAAGCTTGAGATTCCCCGTGACCTTAGTCGAGAATGACTTCATCTCTTCCGAAAAGTCAAATGTACACTTTCTGCGGAAGTCTTCCTTCCTCTCAAAGAGCGAGGAACTATCAAATAAGGAAGCCGAGTTTCACACTTAAGCAAATTGATTTCGTTGATTAAGTTCATGTGTTTTCCTCCGTTTATTCCAACAACATTCCCTCTGAAGGAGCGTATGTTGTTGAAACGTGCCTTCCGAACGAAAGCGGCATATCAATTGACCGATCCAAATGTTTGCCCGCAGATACACGATCGGCGATCCTTCTAAACGTAGCGGCATCCATTGGTATACACACGAATAGCTCGTTTAGATTGCACTTGAATCAGGCCAAATGGAAAGCAGCTCCGATATCTGTTGTGCTCGTGTGTACATTGTGTCTCCGACCGAGCATAAACAAAGCATTTGACGCAAAGTGCGTTCTGAGCTCTCTCTTCCTGAATTTGTTTTTTTCATAGTTGGTAAACATCGGCGGCACGAAGCCCTGCCTCGGGGAAATCCGACCCACCGCGCGTTGATACGTTAGTGCGCGGCACGAGTGTTGCGCGCCTCGTCGTTCGTTTCTGGATGATGTCAGAACGCTGTTCCGGAGTAATTAGACAAGATGGGATCCGTAAACGAAACTCGAACAAAACACACGGGATGCATGTTTTGTTGCGGCTACTCGATTCGCGAGCGAGTGACGCTCGATTTCCGACGTTTCTCCGTGACGTCGTCCTAGAGGAAAACTGCCGCGAGGAGCCGTCGGTCGATCGTCACTGCTCGTATAGCGTCATCCACGAATCCAAATATTTCATCATCGTCACAATTTGCATCATAGGAGCAGCAGCAACAACGGTGGCGGCAGCACTGGCGGCCACAGCCTGCAAAGGCGACGTCGGCCTCGCTTCCCTGGCTGCCTGCTCGCGAGAGGATTCGATGGAGTTCCCAAGATCGCTCGGAGCAGACGAATGCTCGGCTTTCCGCTCGTTTCGTTCAATCTCGACTCACGATTACGTCGACGCGCCGCTCATTCGGTCTTTTTGCGCGAGTTTACCTCTAGCTAGATGAGTTTCCTCATCGAATTACGACAATGTTTTGGAACTGCTTCGTTCCGGGAGAATTCTCTCCATGACATCAGCGGAAGACAGGGAAAGGCGTCAACATGAAAACATCATTCAATCAACGGTTTTCCTCGTGACTCTACGCTCGCGAATGAATCTCGGTCGTGGACACACTTCAGCAGAGTTTCAAGATCAAACATTGAGCGGAAAAAAAAGAGAACTCGAGAAGGTGCCAGAAGCAGAATCTCGGTGACATATTCGCCGGCCTAGAGTATTGGGACAATGCTGTTGTCACATCCATGATGATTGGGCCAATGTCGCGGTCAGTTGTGTTGTGACCAGAAAAATCTAGACCGCCCAGGGACAGCGGCGGCGGCGGCGGCAACGAGAGCAGCAACGGCGATTACCATCATGGATGAACTACTAGGTTGGGATCTGGGTCACAAAGCCCGTAGCTGGAAGTGCGCATCTACACATTTGTCGTGACAATGCTTCTTCGTCGGATGCTTTATTTGTTCAATTTACTTTCCGTACGCCAACATACAATTAGAGCGAGCGAGCGAGCGAACCCGAGTTCAAGAGGTTAACAGAGTTTTCGGTTTTTGTCTTCGTCGTCCAAGCGCCTCATCAGTCCCTCGCTCGTTCAATCGAAACGTATCTGCTCGCTCGCTGAATGTTGCGCCAGCGGCTCCTCCGGCACAGAACGAAGAAACTCGATGTGGATGGCGCGAAAGTTTCAATTTACAACGAGAGTTCGAAATCAGAGCTAATTAATGTACGATCTCAATGTGTCGGACAGACATTCCTGAAAGAGACCTCGACATTCGCCGACGATCGAGAGCCACTTTGAATTGGTTTCAAGTTCATCCTTCTAGAATTCTGAATCGAGAATTTCAACGACTCGACTCTCATTCGAGGCTCGAGGAGGAAATATTCATCATGCCGGACATGAACATCGCGAGAGATTTCCAACTCTGCATAAATCAGACGAAAAGTCAGATTGTTGGTCGATGGGGATCGACCAATCCATCGGCTGCCCTGATTTGGCCGCTCGAGTTTGTATCGAGTCGTAAACTAAGAGGACAAGTTTATGATTCCCTTCGTTGCCGATCTTTTCGCATATTGCCCACCACGTGAACATCAGCAACTGACAGGCTGGAAGTCAGATCGACACCCTGAGCCTGATTATGCGAGAGGACCGCTCAGGCTCCGGATGATTTCCTGAATCCAAGGAAGCGAACTCGCTCGTCCGAGCGGTGTCTGAAGTGACCGATTGAGTTTTCTGGAAAGCTGTATTCCCAGACCCGTAACTCAAAAAGCTCGTAACGCTTGATGGGAGATCGGAAGATGCTTTCTGCGTGACAACGGAATATACAGGAGTTTCAGGATCAGCTCGATTCGTTGACTTTCAAATTTGATCTCGTCGGACATATTCAAAACACGAATTTCGGCAATGTGTGGGTGTGTGGGTTTTTGCAGCATCCTCTTCTCGAGGAGACCAGCCTGACTCCATGGTATTTCGCAGCACAGTACCATTATCTGGTCATGCTGACCGACTCACTGACTGTCGGGCTTCTGATTCGCTGGCTCCTTGGTCGTTTGCTAAGATCAGCGCGGCGTTTGGCGAACGCTACTCAATTTACGCTATTATCAAATCCGCGATTCTGTCGTTATCGGTGATCGTTGGCACCAAACGTTCGCTTGTGTCTATTCGTTCGCAAATCAAACTTGTCTCGGAAACAATGCGCCGAACAGATATCAAAACGGAGATGAAATTTATGGAGGCGAATCCAACAACAAATGGTTGACGAGGACTTCTCCGTTCGGCCGGATCACGATGCAGGAAATATGAGCAACAGGTTAAAAGTTGTATCCACTCCATCCTCTGAGTTCTCACATGCTTCGTTTCCGTATTGGATCAAACAGTTTGTTAGCAGCGACATCCATCCCGCCACTCATTCTAGTAATCGAGTCGTGGCTGCTGTGTAGCTTGCAGCTCTCACGTGTAACTTCCGAAGGTCGCCGCCCCAAGGCCGATCGAGTCCGTCGAGCCGAGCAGATTTCCATATTAAACGACAAAAGTTGTCGCCGATAGAGTCACACAGTAATCACTTGACTGATTAGGCTTTGTAGAAACTTGGAGAGCTTCGCTTTTCTGTGAACCAAAGCTATCTATTCTGAAAACACTCGAAAGCGGCCAAGTGGCGCTCGCAGGTTACTGTCGGGTGTAGGTAGATAGATGTCAAATAGAGAAACCGCTGATTCGCTCGGACTCGTATCAATCTGTGAACAGCGTAAGCCGGAGTCGATTGGAAGAGCTCGAGTTTCACTTGAACGCTGACCGAGAAAACGCAACCTATGGCCACCTATGTCAACGTTCCACGCGGGGGGGGGGGGGCCATTTTTGGTCGTCTCCTATAGATCGCCCAATCTAAGACGAAACAATCGTCGACAGAATGCGTTATTCCCTTTCTCGATTGAATGCACCGCGTACTGACCCTAAAAACTCGAGTTCGTTTAAAATGCGTGGTACGGAAACGCAGACAAAAATCCGAACATTTTGATCGTATTTCGGTGTCGCCAGAAATCAATCCGCAACTCATTAACTGAATTGGATTATCTGACAATCCGACTCGGTTTCAGTGAAGGAAGAATAAGTCGTCCGGACGCAGAGCATTTTCAAGTTGCGCCGGAGTTTTCCGCGGTAAAAAATTTCCGGGCCGAACCTCAGAGCAGTCGGCCGTCAAAGTTGCAGCGGATGCCGGTCACGAAATGACTTCCGAGGTCGATGACTGCTCGCTTGCTTCCAACCGACGGCGCTATGATTGTAACTGCAAGCCCCTATGGCAACCGCTCCTCCGTCTATTCTGTCCAACTAACTGTACAAAACCATCTAGCTTGGATCGTTTGATGCCGCCGAGCTCTCATTTCCAGATTGAGTTCCCCGCGACACTCACAATCAGTCGATACCGTTACGCAAATTCGAAGCAAACACCAAACACAGAGGAACCCAAATCCCAGAACGGAAGTTTCCGACCCCACCCGAGCCATGAGCCGCCGGTGTTAACCTCATTAGCGCTCAGTCAAGCCAGAAGAACAGTTTCTTTTCGCCGTGTATCGTAGCTTGCCGGCTGGTAGTGGCTGATGCTACGACGGCGCTTCGGCATCTTTGTGGCTGGAGCTGTTCAAGTCGCACGTTGATTATCCTCGGCTTGCCGCCGCCGCCGCCGCCGCTACTGCCGCCGCTGCCGGTTAGACCCACTTTGCATTCGGGATGTTTGTCCCTTGCTCGTGTTCTGCTTCCTCCACGGAAAGAATTACGGTCGTCGGAAATTTTGTGGCTGCTCTGCCCTTTCTGCTCAGTCGAAGGAATTCAGCAACAAGGCGGCGGCGGCGGCGGCGGCGGCGACGACGAGAAAAGCGACCGCAGAAGGCTTCGAATCAGAGTTCAGGTGGATCGCTTGTATGCATGTCTACATGCATTCGAAGCTCGACGAGCGGGCTCGAGGCGAGGGTAGGCAAGCGGCTACATTGCGTTGCAATACCGCCGCTAGTGCTGCTGCGGCTGCTATTCAGGAAGAGCCAATGCCCCTGAGCACGTCTAGCCGAACGAACGTTGACCTTTGGAAGCCCCAAGCATACCCGCGCGGGCTCGTTCGTTGGTTCGCTCGCTCGCTCGCTCGAAGCCGATGGCCGATAAAGAAACGCAATCATCTGGTTGACATTAAGACGGAAAGCGACTCTTCCGCGTTACAGCCAAACATTCAGCTCACTCACTCACTCGATCGGTCTGTCGCTCACTTACTAACCGCTAGCCAGCGTAGTACTCTCGTCCACAGGCTTCTTCTTCTCCATGCGCCAGCTTCCGGCGTCATCTCGAGATGCGTGCTATTCAATCTCGTACTATGTCGACAACAGGGTACAAGTATCGCGATGAGTCAGCTCCTTGCCGGTCTCTACAAATCTCGCTTCTTCGCCCGTTGGAAATACCCAGTGACGCTTCAACTATCATTCGCGCGTCATATAAAGTTCATCTTGTTTTTCTCTGAGGCTCTGAGTCAGTCAGTCAGTCGAACGGTCGGTTAGTCTTCACTTACTACCTAAATTCATCTATCTGTTCGTCAGGATGACTCATCTTCCTCGTTTACGGTTCTCCGCGCTGCGTGAACGAATGAACGCGGTCATCTCTTAGAGAACTGAGTCCGATTTCCGACGTTCCGTTCAAAAGCACAGTATTTCGGTTGGAGTCGGGCGGGTCAACGAGCTGGATATTTGGTTGGTTGTGAGGCTGGCGAACGATCTCGGCGATACAACTTTTTCGTTGTCAATAACCACAAGGCGGAAGAGAATCTACCGAGAACGGGCGCTCCGTCTACGCAGGTCAACAACTCGCGCAGAGGAAGCCTCAAAGCCAAGGGTAATTTATACCTCTGTTTGCGAGAAAGGATTACGCGCCTGATATTACGACACCAGACAGACGGACCGAAGAGCAGACCGACCAATGAATCCGTTAACAACGTTAAGCAACGTTATCCTAACCTCCTAAGTTGTTGTTGTTGTTGTTGCTGTTGGAGTTCATAAAGCTCTTTTAGGCTATATATGGACATTCGAGGTCCCCTTATTCCCATGCGCCCTTTATCCGCTGCTGCTTCCTTCACTCTTTACTAAAAATAGCATCTCCTCGTCTTTACGGCTGGCGCTGCCGCTCCGGCTTCTCAGCTTGCTTTTCCCGAGCGGTGGTGGCGCGGTTCCCAAATGTCGTGGCTGATTCGCAATATGAATGATGATAACCCCACACTGAACGTCACTCTGAGCGCTCGACCGTTTCGAGGGCGGACGTCCACGAGGAACAGCGACGGCGACGCTTCTGTTTGCTCGCTGGCCGTTTCAGAAAAAGGAGCCACCACCCTCGAACTAATCATTCGATGAGATAGCGGGTAGCGTGCCATCCTCGCGTGCCATGAATGCACGCGATCCACGCGACACTCAACATGTCCATCGCTTGCCGTAACAAGAATCTGAATCTTGCTGTGTTTTCCTCCTCCTCCTTCTCGTTGACAAGTCGTATTGATTCACAGCAACAGAACAAAACAGAATAACGACAGCGAGGACGTCTCTTCTCGAAGAGTCTTCCTCTAATGCTTCCGTTGTTATTGTCGGTTTTGAGATGACGCGACCGACGTGCCATCCCCTGCGTCGTTCGCGAAGCCTGTTGTTGTTGACGATCTCTGAATCGGTGTTTTCGTCGAGGACCAGTTTCCGAACGAGCTTATTGTCTGTTTCGTCCGTGTTCAACGAGTGAGAGCCGTTCCGGACGACGACGACGAGCAACTAACGCCACTAAACCGGGTCAGAAAGTGGGTCAGTGCAGAGCATCACTAGATAATCGTGACGCAAGTAGAGCTTCGCAAGGGCAAGGACACAACAACAGCCGCCGTGCTTTCAGCGAAAACACCTCCGGTAACTCGAGCAGTGCATGCGGAAGGCACGTTTTGCACGCTGTGGCTCGGACACGGGGGCGACGCGGCTCCCAACGGGACTGATGCGGCGGCCACGACGACAGACAACGAACGGAAGCTGCGAGAAATATTCCCTCGTCGTTCTGGTAGGATCGTCCGGGTAAACACAGACCTTGGGCTGGGTGAGACTCATCCGACGAAAGCGAGCTGGATGTCATAAACGTCCCGTGAGGGAGAGATTCTTCGTCGATATGGGTCGTGTGAATATTATTCTTGTTGGCTGTTTCTACGGCCGAGATCCGTGGTCGTGGATTCTTCTTCCGAAAACGCTTTTTGTTCCTCGTTGAGCTCGATCCGTGCACCGCATCGTCAGGTTGGCCTCTGCTACCAGACGACATTGAAGTCAGAACGTGAGAAGGCCAACGTGAAGCCACACGTGAAGGCTGCGGCTGTCGGTCAAGTGTATGAATTCTTATTCCATTTTTTTTTCTTTCATAACACTGTTTCGTCGCCTCGTTTCGGCGACGGAGTGTTTTGCACAAGCGGAGCGTTTGCAAAGTTCGCGAATCGCGTAATAATGCTCGAGTCGGATGAACACACGTAATAGTGGCGAGTTCGTGCTGCGCCACTCGACAACCAAAGAACATTTCCAACTCCTGGATTCGTTCGGTTTCTCGTTCAATCACAGCGGGTGAAATCCACGATGACAGCAGGCATGAGGTTAGCACCATTAAGGCGTATTGTGTCGCAGTGGAAACAGGCACCATGAGCCACGCTTCCGCCTGCTTTGACGCTTTGGTCCGTGTTCACGCCGCTAACTTCAGAAACTTTCCGCCCACAACTTCCAGCTCGCTTGAGATTTTCTGCACGCGATCTTCGCGCACGTTGATAAGATTCCACCGAATCTATGGCGCGTTGCTCCCGCCTGGCGGAAGCGTTTCTCGTCGCGAGAGGTGACGCAGACTACAATGCGTCGCCGCGTTTTCCATGAACTCGCGAGTTCACTGAGATCGCTTCTAACGATTGGCAAGGTCGCTTCGTTTCTCTAGAGGCGCGCGCCGCTTTTATCCAAGGCTGTAGAGAGGTTAGTGGCCCTCGAGGTCACTCCTTATCCATCTCAGCAGCGGTCGCTGCCGACTGACCGAACGACCATCAGTAGTGCTGTCCGTCCGTTGTCGATCTTTTGTTTGCTTAAACAGACGCTTGTTCGAGCAGACGACAAGAATTCGTTTACGGTTTATCTGTCGTTGTACCGGAGGCTGCGGCAGGAGTCATCGCCGCCGACGAGCTTTGGATCCGCTGCTTCATTCACCCGGAACACCGGAAAGTCGCGAAACAGCGGCCACGACAACTAGATCAAGCACCGGCACACAATCTCAGTCGGCTGAAAAAGCAATCGAGCGTCCAATTGACAGCCGGCCGCTCTGTTGCACACAAAAAACATCCAATGAAAAATTATCCACCGGCTCTTCGAAACTTTTCATCGATGTTGTTGCGTTCCTTTCAGTTGTTGACGAGTCATAGGTTTCAGAACGAACTGCGCCGGTGCCAAGCAGTCTGCGGGTCGAGCTGATCTAGTGGTTGTTGTTGTTGTTGTTTCATGACGCCAGCTGATGACAGCTCTTGCTGGCTGTCAGTACCGGTGACCGGTCGCTGGTGTGTCTAGGCCGACTTGGGTGCGCTTTGCGTAGACTTGCCAACCTACACCTCTTTAGATCGCTCGCTCGAGCTAGATCGACTTTCCACGAAACCGGCTCTTCCGTCTGAGAAAAGAGTTTGACAAACGATAGATTTGAGAACACTCGGTTCCAACTCCCCACCCCCTACCCCCTTCCCCCTAACAAGCGAAGTCAACGAGCGCAGTTGACGAAATCGTCAAAGTCGTATCGAAAAAAGGCGAAGGAAAAGACTCTAGCGGGAAGGTTTGGTTGTAGCGTGTCGGAGTTAGTTGTTGTCATCGTCCATGATGAATCCTTTCGACTGCGAGAGGTCATTTGAAAGGGGACATGGGAAACCTTGACACTCAAACGCGCAATCCAACAGAGAAAGCTGCCACGGTAAGCCCGAATATATCGAAAACTTCGCGTCGAGTGAATTTCTCGACCGTTTTTCCCGAAACAGACTCGAGCCACTCGCGTCACTCTTAATCCTCAAATTATGACGCTGTAATATGACGACCTAATCCAGAGGAACTCCAATCACCGATGGAACAATTGTCACTTTAGGGTCCGATGTTATCCAATTCAGGATTCTGCCGCGCGGCTTCAAATTAGATATTTCTGCGCCGAACATTACGCCACAAAATCAACAAAGTAGCGGACCTTGAAAGATTGGTGCTATTTTCGTCTGTTCGTCGGAGCCATCAATGCGATTTTTAGGAATGAGTCACGACGTCGCGTCGCAGCAAATTATCAGAACTAAGCTCCTTTCGGCGACATCGCTTCGCAAGGAAATGCTCCTTGCGAAACGATGTTGGGAACTCTCGGAATCTTCTTCTCCCAACCGCCGGTACGGTACATATTGTTCTTCAGTTTTTCCGCTGTCGCTCCACGCCTTCGGAGCCGTGCAACAATAAATGCAACAACAACGTGCCTTCTGAAAGCAACAGAGCGCTTCGCTGAAGTGTTATCGCGGTCCGTTCCGACTCTAGTGGCACATTTTTCTCTCACAAGCAAACGAACAGATAGACGGAACGAACGGGACTCGCGGTGCCGCTGCTTGACCAACCGACCCAACCAGACTGACGGCCTGCCTCCCGTCCGTCCGTCTGACGGATGGATGGAATTGCGTAAGCCCTTCGCTGCTCGTTGCCTCGCGCGTCGCTTGCCACCCAGATAGATGCCTGGTCCAACTGGCTGTCTGGCTCGATCTCCCGCGAACCGTCGTCAAAGAGGCAAAAGTAACGGAACCAAGCGTTCTTCTCCTTCTCATTCTTTTTTTTTCCGAACCCAGCGTCCCCGATGAGCGGAATCGTTGACCGATACCCGTTGTGCCCCGCAGGGATTGCGTCAAAGTCCCTCGGAAGGAACTCTATTCTAGTTTTATTCCAACTTCCGGGGTTACCTAGACGCTTCCAAACGCTTGATCTGATCTATAGCCACAAAGTTTCCTCTTTCATCGACCTGTGCGACGGGTTCGCGGTTCCTGGATCGATTGACGTCCTAATCAGGACATTCGTCGAGAAATCCTTTCGAGAAGTCGAATGGTTCTCCGCGAACAAAATCACATGATTGTAGATATGTTTCACTTCTTTGTCACTTACTCATCGGGAATCGGTATGGTGACGCAACATGTGTTTCTTGCCGATAATTTCGAACTCACCTGGAAAGAAAATCACTCATGAAACTTCTCTCGAACATGAATGCCAATGAACGCAAGTGAACGAGCAGGCAAGCTTGAAGTGACCCACCCGGACACTTCGATTGCCCCTCGCCCCGCCCTCCATCCACCTCGTGCTCGTTCCGCTGATCGCTTTAAACAGACTGACTGAAGTCCTTTTTGTATTTTCTTTGCTTTTCCGGCCCAACATGAACGGTCGCTCATCGAGTCGCCTGTCTGGCGGAAAACTCCAGAAGTCTCGGAGAAGCTCCTGCCACACCGCCATCCGCTAGAAGCCGTCGTCGTCTGACCCACTTCACGAACCGTCGTCGCTCGGGTGACCCATAAACGCATTGGATCACAACCAAGTTGCCTCGCGCGCCGCCCGAACGCCCTGCCGCCGGTTCGCCCGCCTGGCCGAACTGCCGACGGAGCGATCGTCCATCCATCCATCCATCCGCCGCCTGACCGAACAAACGCCGCGCCGCTCCGTTCACTACGAGTATCCAGTATGTCAGAAATACTAATCGATCGATACTGATTCCACGACGCGACGCTGCTCTTCCGAACACTGCTGTTTGCGCGTCGCACTTTTGCGGAACAAAAAACACGCCAACGATGAGGAGCCACAAAACTTCAATGAACGGAAATGATCGATATCAGACATTTATTTATACATATGTACGTCTTTCTTGAAAAGTCATCATCAGGCGGATGTCGGTGGATTAATCGAAGGATCGGACAGGGAAGATCAATGAGGGTGTCGAATATAATTTTTGACTCGTGTTTCCCTCCCGGAACGTCGAACGGTGCAACGGCAGCTCTTTTTGGAATTCCGTATCATTCGATGCCACTGTTTTTTGTGGCTCTGCCGCGTGGATTCCCTCGTTTTCCACAGCCGCCAATCCGGGATAAGCCTTCCGAGGAAAAATGAGAGAACATTCAACATTTCATCAGCGAGCTTTCATGGGTGATTATCTCAGAGAATAATATCATTCGCCGCGAACACCCTTCGATAATAATTTCGGATAATCCACGCCAAACAGCAAGCCAGCTAGTTGGTCGGTCCGTCCGTCCGTCCGATACTTGGGGAACCTGTTTCCTCACTCAGATGAAAGTGCTGAGGTGTTGATAAAGTACCATCAAACCGTTCGCCCGATAACAGCGCTCGTGCCGGCAGTAGTTGTAGAGGAACTATTGGCCGCAGCATTTGCGGCGGCGGCGGCGGTTCGCCGATGGTTACGGGAAGTCCTTCAGGGTCATGGCTGGCAGAGCAAGGTCTTTCAATAGCGCTGTTGCAATGGGGCTGGCCAGGGCTGATTTGAATTCCTTCGCCGCGGTTTGAGTGATCGCAAAACCACGAATAAACAACGCACATTCAAAAGCCGAATCGCAAAATAGATGGATGCCATTCGTCGCAAAGCAGCCGATTGCGCGGCAGTCGGAGTTGCAAGGATCACTTAATGACAACAATCGTAATTTCGCGACGGGTGCTCGACGATGGAGATGATTAGCTCTGGACGGAATGAATAGAAGGAACCGCTCTCAACTCGCGCTTCAAGTGTCACACTTTGTACAACCGGCTGCCCTCTCCCTTTTTCTAGATCCCTTCTTATTTTTTCGTTGCAAGAAGTTGCCCTCTCTCTAAGGTTGGCCCTCTCCTGTCATTGACCTAGATTCTGACCGCGATGCTCGCGAGAGAATCTCGCTAAGTTTTGCCGTCACCGCCGCCGTAACACAACCCACCCCCGAAAAGCTGCGACTCGCAACTTCAACACGCGCCGCGAGGGTTGGCCTTCCTGACACGGAATAAAATTCCTCCTACCGCGCCAGCGAGCTGAAAAACTGCATCTTTTTCTCTCATGGGGTAATCTAAACGCGCAAAATAGTTCGTTCTTTGAGTCGAAAGCGATAAGATTGTAACGGGACAGATATCGAACTGTGTCACAAACAACACGTCGGACGGACTTCTGTGGAAGTGGAAAAGGACCACGAAACTTAGGTCTGAAGGGCGAGCGACGAGGTTTACCCTTCCTCGTTGGGCCGTGTGTTCCATGAAATGGAGAGGAAGCAAACCCTTCACACACACACACACACACACACACACACACACACGAACACACGCTCTCGCGAACCCGGCACAGGCCGAGCAACGGATCGATCAGAGTCGCAAGGATTCTCGCCAACCTCCTTTTCCTCCTCATACAACACGGTCTTCCCGAAAATTTTTCTCTCAAACAATTCCGCGTGCGGCCTTCTCGGTAAGAGGCGCGGCGCTCTTTCCAGCGAAGCCACCGTTCCTGGAAAGGACGACGCTGGAGTTGTCGAGACCGACTTCCTGCGAAACGAGGGTCGTGGAAGACAGAACGAAATCGGACGAAATCAAGCGGCGAACGAATCCAGTTCTTCCGCATTGTTAGATCATCGATAACTGCGACTGTTTATTGCAACATCCTTGAAAGGGCCATATCGAGTACCTGTTCTCATACGGTAGAGAAATCGTAGCGTTCATGTAGCTGAGATCGAGAGTTCAAGATCGAATGCTTCAAGGACTCGAGCGACCCAGTGAACTTGAACTCTCTGAGCTTGGCACCGACACCGATAGGAATCGTTTGAGCAACGAATGAATTCGACTTGCATCAAGACCTCGCAGATCGCTTATTATCCGCCGTTTGACTCTTTCTGACTGAGGCTGTGGGGGAGAATCCGGAAGCGACTCTATCTAGGGATTATTCTGACTCACGAGAAATTCCGCCGAACAGCGGAGATTCACGTTGAACGGGGGCAAGTTCAGGTCCTGAGGAGTCAGAAACCGTTCGCCGAAGGAGTTCATGGAGAGGAACAGACGGGCATCGCTGGATGGACCATCGGCAAATCGTGGTCGACGAGCGCCCGCGCCGCAGAAGTGAGCAAGCACTTGAGAATTCGGCACTGAATCGTCATGACATTGGCAGCAGAAAGCAACCGAAGGATTGAGACGAAGGCCTGAAGAGAGGAACCGCCAACAAATAAAATACTCTGTCGAGCGATAGACAGCGCTCGAGGATGGAAGAAATTACGAGGACCTTCAACTAAGACGGTCGAAGGAGGAACTGGTGCAGCCGAATCGACATCTCGTGCGGCAAGGAGTCTCGACAGCTGCACGTAACAACCTGAACCGCCAGGTTTATAATCGGTCGGGAAGGAGGATCGCAATAAGAGCCGACAAAGCAGCTGCAATCACCGGAGCTGCATGAAATGCCAGAGAAGAATAGTGTCACCTTCTTGGCTGGATGGGAGAACAGCAAGGATATGGAGGCTCGAACAAGCGTTTGTCGCAGTGAACTCAATTAGCTAAACAGCTCGACCAGCCGAACAGCCAAGCGAGCCAGCAAGGCGACCACTCAATTAGCTCGGCGTATCGTTGTTGGTCAAAGTCGACTTTGGCAAGCAAGTGCCCAAATCAACAAGTCACAGCCGGCGATCCTCTTAGAATCGCTCTCCCTGAACAACAAATACTCGCTTGCCTCAGATTCCTGTCCGTCCGAGCGAACTCCTGCAACAGCGCAGCAAAATGCTTCCAGCCATAGCTTGCGAAATGGATTAGAAACACGACGTCTGCGAAGCGGTCGGTGGGTCAGACCGGCTAGCTTCCTCGGGTTAGCTGCAAGGCCGTTCGAAAATCAAAGGCAGAGAAGTCTGGCCTGGTGTCTCCCGACCTTGACGGCCAGAGCTCTAGCTCGAGATGTCTGGCTCGAAGAGAATCAAGGAGGCAAGAAAGACCTTCGGAGAGACGCGAGAGAGATCTCTTCCTTATGAGAGCGAAAGAGGGAGAAAGTGGGTCATATCCTCCCGCTCACTAGGTTTGGCAAGCTCTAGGGTTCAAGGTGAAGAGAGAGATCTAAAGCAGCCACTCGGATTGTAGGTTGCCATTCGTTAATCGGATTGCATCTGATCCAGATCTCTGCGCTCTAGGCACCTCTCTGTTCGAGTTTGAAGACTCCACCGATACTTTCTGATTGGTGTAGCCCAATGGCGTTTAGTCAGAAAGATGGACGCGTTCCGTTTACTATTGCAAGAGCCGTTTTGTCCTTGACACGACAAGAGTATGGAAAAAGAGAAGATCTTTGGTTAGTCGACGGAGCAGTCAAAAGAGGAGACAATGAAGCCATTCGTCTGTTCAAGATGCGGCTGTGCTGGCTTTCGCGACTGCATATATACCGACCGGAGTTTTTTTTTTGGCTTCACGTAGCCCTTGTCAGTGTCATCGCTGCCACCGCGAGAAGAAAAAACTCCGAGTGAGAGTGAGAAAGAAAGATTCGGATCGCCTGCTTTAGCTCTTGATGATATCTGGTGACCACCACCACAAGCGCAGCAGCAGCAGCCTTTTCTTCTTCTCATCGTCGTTGTCAAGGGTGTCCCTGAATTTGCTTATTCATGAGTGTTCTCAGCTTCTAAGGATTACTTTGGAAAAATGTCATTGAGAGCCTGTTCGCCCCTCCCTGCTACCCCTGCTTAACCTTTTCTCCGGATTCAAGGTGTCGCTCTACGACCGAAGAAGTCTCGGCGGCCATTCCATTCAACGGAACGTCCCATCAAACATGCTTGATCTGTTACGGTTATGCATGATGTATGTCTGAATAACGAAGCGACCTTTTCGCACTGATGTGGGTTAGGCTGCGCCCGAAACAATGTCAGATCACGGTATGCCCATCGCTTGCAATTGTCCGACGAAATTCTCTCATCTCTCGGACTTGTTCCTCTGTGTGAGACATTGTGTCGCCGGCGATACGGGTTTTCCGAAGAAGAACGAAATCGATTCGCTTCAGGAACATTCGAGCGGGGAAACGATTTTCGAGAGAAGGCACTCGTCAAGGAAGTGCGAAATGACTTCCGAGCTCCCGTGTTTGAGTTTCGAAGTTGCAAGTGGGCGCCGTAGGTGCTCCGAAGTTTCTCCTGCTTAGCAGTCGCTGTATCCCGAAGCTGTCAGTGAAGACCTTAGATATCTCAAGGTTATTTGTAGTGAATCGAAATGTTCCAGCGTTGTCAGTTTGACAGCGGACGTCAACTCCATCAGCACACCATTACACCCGATGTTATTCTGTTGATTCCGTTAAAGCAGAGCGAGAGAAAGAGAGCGAGAGAGAGCATGATAATGTGAAAAACACTTCTCATGAAATACGCGGAAGCCGACGGTGTCGGAGGGTCTTCCTAAGCGCGGCAGACTTGACGAAAGTCGTGCGCTGCCAAGAATGGTTTGCCAACGAGCAACATCTGATTCGAACGTCTTTGACTAACGTCGGTCGTTGTTAGGCATTGCTGCAGATCTGGCGGCGGCAACGGTAGCGATGAGTTAGTAATAGGAGTCACGGTAAAAGGAGTTCTTCCTCCGAATTCATTTAGGTAGTTCCATGTATTATGTACTAAAGCAAGGAACGGCAGAGCACGGGACGAGTATTGTGTCTAGACAACTTCGTCTGCAAGTCTGTGCGTCTGACCGGACAGATATATTGTACCATATGCACAGCCCTACAAGCTACCAGCGGATGGATAGACAGACCGAGCGAGCGAGCGAGCGATAGACAAACGGACAGACCACCGACGGAGGTCGGCTGTGGAAAGGGACCGGGGAGCCAAGGACATCCAACAACTGAGGTGCTGCTCGTGCTAATGCGACCGTCGCCGCTGCTGTTTCTACCACCACCACTACTACTACTACTGCGACGACGTCGACGGCGACCGCCGCCGCCACCGCCACCAATACGAGCATCACCATTACCACCGAAAAGCGGCAGCCGGAAAATGCCTAGAATCTTTAAGGCTAGCCAAGAGTTCAGGGAAGCGACCCGAACTTTGGTCAATCGAACTCAACTGAGCTGTTCGATGCGGACGCGTACGTCTAGGCGGAAATCCTGGAACTTCAGGAGCTCAGTTCCGTTAGGGGTCGATCTTCGGAGTCGGACGGCCCGCTGTTCTGTCCGTCATAGCGCACGATAGGGGCGACAGATTTAGAAACACGGAAGAGAACACATTGACAATGCGACTCCTGCAACCGCCGCCGTTGCGTTTGCCGGAACGAGAGGTGGCCCTTCTCTAGGTCGTTTAGCAGTGTTTACTAGTGCGAAGGCAAGCGAGCATTGCTTTCGGGCGCTTGCTCAGGCGCGCGTTCAAGCGACCCCTCATCATCATCATCATCATCCTAGCCAATGGCAACACATGACGACGACGCCAATAGCAAGAATCTACGGAGCTCTAGAGAAAGCTTTCACCAGCAAGCTCCACGTCAGCCGGTTCTTCCAGCTCGACACTCGATGCGTCTGTTCTCAAACGAACATATGTTCCTCTGACGGTCGGACGCGCCGCCGTTCCCTAGCTAGCTAGCTCGCTCACTCGCTCGGTCGAGTACGCTCTTGTGAGATCAGCTCTAGCGGGATTCGCGCAAATCGCTCGCAGTGTTAAAAAGATAACACGGTGTTTACAACAATGATGCATCGGTGTCAATCACCGAGCAAATATTTGCGGCATCGCCTGTCCCATCACAGTCAGCGAGTTCTCGCTCGATCTTTCTGGAAACATGTTTTCGCCGAAGTGGGAAGGAACTAGAGATTCTCTATGCGGGATCCGGAAACACAACGATCTCAATAATTGCAATGTGATGGTTCTATTCTCAACGGAAAGAATTGAAGAGCATTCTAAAGCAGACCTAAACGCTTCCAGGATACCTGAGGGTTCAAGTTCGAACTGGATGGAAATTGGAAAGACCCACCACGGTCTCTGGTGTTGAGACCGTGACAAGGTAGGATGGGTTCTACGAAAAGCGACCGAGTAGGCCTAGCCGTTGCCGTCGTGGCGCAAACAAGCTCAGCCGTGATAGCTTATTGGGTAACTCATTTAGTGTTACGGTTAGGAGCTGGCGAAACTATTCGCGAAATAAATAAAAGCCTTCGAAAAACTTTTCCACGATGGCTCAAGTTCGAACCTATTTATATAAAGATTTCAACTAGCAACTGCCGCTGCAATTCCCGTGATAGCGGTGATCTCCCTCATCAGGGTGAATTGCGAAGCTGTTCGCGAGGACCACGTCTAAGACAGCGTACGTTTTTGCACCGATCACGAGGTTTTTTTTTCTCTCGAGGTTTATTCACTCGCCGCCGATTGTCGTGGTAAAACATTGTGGTGAAAGTCAGCTGTTCACATAAACATACCAACGGAATTACTAATCGGAAGATGGTGACAGCGTTGTGCAATTGAAATTGTGGAGACGCCGGAATGCGTTTGATGGCTTCAAGAATGCTCGCTCGGTGGCTCGGCTCTTTTTTTTTTTTTTGTAGACGGCTGTCAACTTCCATGGATGGACGATACTCGACGGATGGATGTAGGGGGGTCGGGAAATTAAAGACAGGCGACGGACGAACAAAGTACGAGGAAAATGAAACGTAAAGTTCTCCTCTCTCCGGACTCACTCATTTGTTGTGATTACTCTGGAAGCCCAACGCCTATTTCTCGCAAGCTAGTTTCTATAATCAGGATTATCTTGTGACAAGGGAAAAAACTTGTCCGCTCGAGCCGAAAACCGCTCGGCCGTGTTCACATAGAAAAAAAAAAACTCCAGATCTGCCGCAACTTCACAAGATGATCAGTTCGCGTAACGCTTGCGAGCCAGCGTCAGCTGACTAAAGCCGAATTGGGTCAACGGGTCTCGGTTGCCCCGACGGGCCCTGTTGTGCTTGTTGTGTTCCTATTTCTATGTGTGCTTCACAGACGGAACGCTTTCGTTGTGACAGCGGCATAAATTTTGACGCAAATTCTGTCACCGAAGAAGCAAACTCTCGCTGGCGCTCTGCTGTGGAAAAGACGATGAATTCCGATATTGCAACGATCTCAAGACGAGCCTCGGAGATCTGGCTTGGGCGGCCTCAAGCTGAAATGGCACTCGCCATGTGGTTGGTCATCCGCGTGCGTTTGTCCTTTGTTGTGTAATTGGATTCAAGGATGGCCAGAGTTGGTGCTCTGTGGGCTGTGCCGCCACCGCCTCTATGGAGACACCGGATTCTTTTCTCCGTTCTCAAATATTTATTGACTCGTCGGGCAGCTTTCGCGTCACGGAGCTGGCAGCGAGCGTTTCTCCTTGAAGCTGACTGAAAACGAGCACGGAATCGGAAAGGAAACAACTTAACATGACACAAGCCAGCGGAGAAGCTGGCACTGAACCCAACATGGAACCGAACAGGGCTCCGAGCAAATATGGGGAGGAAGCGAGTTGTCTCAACTGCAAGAAGTCGCCGCTTCGGAGAAACGTAGTTCGATTACGCGGAACGGAAGCTTCCGACGAACAAAAACGAGGATGAGGGAAAGGAGGCGAAGACAATTGAACGACGCGACACAAAGTTGCGCAACATGTCTCGTCGCCGTGGTCTTCGTTGTTACCGAAAAGGAAAAACCGTCCACTCTCCTCCTGCGCCTCCTGATTAGCATTCACTTATGAAGTAGTCGTAATTGAGTCGCTGCTCAAAACTCCATCCATCCATCCATCCATCCATAGATTCGCAGCGTTGAGAAACTGCCACACTCCAATGAAGTCCCAACAGAGCAAACATGGATCTGTCAGGGATTGGATTGACGTACAAGCGGGAGGGCAAGCGGACTAGGCGGCCATGTGTGCGCACAGAGATCTTCTACGTCAGTACGGGAAAACATATAGTATGAGTGAGCACGCACGCACGCACGCCCGCTCGCATCGCACAGAGCACCATACGGGAAAGAGTGCAACTCATTTGAAAGTTTCAAAGCTCTTTCGAGAGCACTGTCGAGTGTAGATGCGCTCGTCTTTCACATTTAAACACGCTAACAAGCTAGCGAACTCTTCTGAAGAGAGTATCGGTGTTGGAAGAGCCCCATCGGGAAAGCCGTCTACGTCACTAGAGCGAAGGACGTCATTGCGACAGCCAAGCAGAACAGCTGTGGAACGAAGCGCTGGGCGACCTTTAGGCTTTCAAGCGCTGCATGGCGCTTTCCCAGCGCGCACTACCGACAACCCCCACGTCAGATTCCTGCCATTTACCCAATTGACGTCGTTGGTATTTCGCGGTTTCCCGCACCGCATCCCCCGCGTTTTCCACATCTGCGTCGTGGGAAGAGCATCCGCCTCTAGCGACCACATCCTCGCAGCCGAAGTCTTCAATGAGATCAGATCCTCAATGCAAGCACATAACGAGATCGAGCGGATCCAGGAGTCTAACACGCAACCGGAACGCGAAGCCGATTTCCAAACAACCACAACAAGGATGAAGCGCACTTACCAATTGTTGTAGCGGAGGCCGCAGGAGGATTCGGCTGGCGCCAGCCGTCGGCTTCGACACGCATGTCGTTGTGAAGTTGTGTGTTTAAATGTGAAACTTTCACCGTTTCGGGTACTATTGCAGTCATTTCACCAGTCTCAGGTGTCTCCATGGAATCCATTGATGAGCTGTTGGGATGCTGGGGTGAAAATCCCGCAGAACTTGGGCATGACTCTGGCTGGGACCAACACGACGTTGTCCTGGGTGTAGTCGATGATTCGATGCTTGCTTCGAGTGAAGCCGTCTTACTGGTTTTCGATGCGGGCTTGTAGGAAGTACTCGTTGGAATCTTTAGCTTCTCTTTCGAATTGGACTTCCGCTCTGATTCGTTTGCGATACTCGGAGAGACTGCAACTTGACTGTGGATGATAGAACTCTCGATGATCGTAGAACACAGATGAAGTTCTCTCACAGATCGCTGATAAGGTATCCTTGCGACGGAAAAATCCTCAATGTCCTCAGTGTTTCTCTCAGAGTTAAGGCTCGCTAGTTCGCTTTCGAAGGCTTTTGCACCAAAAAGTCAATAGTCACTTGCAACTGATGAGATTGCACAGTTGAATCGATGAACCAAACGGAACAGGTGTCCGAAGGGATTGAATCACAATGTTGCCGAACGAGCGCGGAGGCACTTCTGCAAATCGCTCGATGCCGTGGCCTTCGATGTCAAAGTTACTGCGTTGCTTTTCGTTGCAGATGGTCCGTTTGTCCGCAGTGAATGGATGACTGACTGACCAAATAACTGACAGCCAAACAGACAGACAGCGAAATAGAGAAAAATATAATCGACGATGTGCGCTCAACGGACAAGATTGCAGCCGTTCAGAACTGAGTTTGCAACAGAGTCGAACGAAACTATTCAAATCCAGCTGACAATGAATGAACCAACGGTGGCGGTGGCGGCGGCGTCAACAAAACTGCTATGGCTTCGGAGCAACGGAGGACGAAGTGGCGCCGTAGCGGCCAAGGCGAACTGTGCGGGACTTCCACGGAGAGGAAACAGTCAGCCAACAGCCAGCTAGCAGCCAACCAACCAGTCAGTCGACGATCAGCTGACGGCCGCGCATGCGCTCTCCGATTAAGAGAGGGATACCGGCTTGCACGTGTCGACCTAGCACGCCATTCGACCCGTCCGCGCACCCACCTTACCACCGGGCTTGCAATTTGGTCTCTCCGCGAGCTCGCTCGTTGCTTGCTTGCTGGCTTGCACTGTCCACGCTGTTTTTGGCACCGTGTCCGCTCACCAACCGAGTTTTCGCCCTACCGGTCAGTCAGCTGGCGCAAATGCAAGATCGCGATGACGTTTCCTGACGTCGACGATCGCTCGTCCATGAGCTATTAGAGCTCATGCCAGGACTTCATTCGGTACCTGTTTCTTCTCGAAAGATGATACAAATCGTGCGAATCTGATCTCTAAGACCAGTGCCCCGTTAGTTGCAGCGTCCGCCTAAGTTGAGCCTGTTGCGAAAATTTCTGGCTGGGTCCGATCCTAGTCAGCGCCCTCTCTGCAATTTTGGGGTAGCTTCGATGCAGACCGGATGCAAGAAAGTCCCTTTCTCTCTGTCTCTGTTCTCCCGTTAAGTTCTCGGTAAGCTCTCGCTGTTTCTCTCTTCCACGAAACCTTCTCCTACTGGTCTCTCAGGAGCGGCACTCTCACCAACCCGTCTCCCTACCTGCCTGAGGTTCCCTCGCGACCTTGAACGAGATATCAAGAAGAAGAGAGAGCGAACGGACCCTGATCACGCCCTAACCGAACGCGGAAGTTTCGGAGAATCAGGAGATGACTAATGAAAAACGCTGGATGAGCTTCTCAGAATTTCGGAATTTCTTCGTTCCTTGAGAGTTCAAGCTCCCCCAAATCCATCGGGGACGTTCTCTTCTTCATTCGTGTGTTGTTGTGTTGCAGAGGAACACTTTTCAAAAGGAGCTGTAATACTCGGAGCGGGAACAAAGTGGTCCTCGGTAAGGAAACCTCACGTTCGTAAACGTGCAGAACGTCCTTATAACGAAGAAGTCGAACCGTGCGTGACTCATAATGGGACGCGTGCGGATAGCGTCTGTCCGTAAGTGATTTATGCATTCGCACATGGCAATGCTCCACTCAGAAACGTTCAATTCTGACGTAAATTGAATGCTCCGAACCGATGGAACATAACATATGCTCTCGAAATGTTGGACCATGTGTTCTAGCCGGCTGTTCGTTCGTCTTCGCTTCCTGTTCATTCAGAACCTCATCAGAAAAATCGTTCGTCGTCAACATGTGTTTCTCTGATGAGCGAACAAATCGGATAGTCCTTAATCGAACCTTAATTTCTCTATTTCCAAGTGAACTCCATCGATGCACGTTAATGATTTCGATCAAAACTGTCTGTCCCAAACCATTTTGATCAGACTTACTAAAAGCGAGGAAGATGATGAGAAATGCGGATCTGGACGGACACAGTTTCACGACTTCGATACGGTTTGGCACTCGACAGCTATTCCGGAAGTACGGCTCACGTTTCGCTTCGTCTCCTCTCATGTCTTCTTTCTAGAAGAATCCAAGTTCAACAAGTTTTCCGGTATCAAACTCGTTACCTCGTAGACTACTCGACAGCATGGAGATCTCTCACTGGGATTCCTCTTCATCATCATGATCATCCTTCGGATCAACCCCGGCTCCTTGGGCCCACTTGAATGCACGAAAGACGAGTCGGTTCCTGAATGCCTTAGGGTGGTACAATAAAAGGTATCTTTTGACGCTGCGGTTTCATTGCTTCCTCCATCACTTCTGTTCCAGTGTCAGCGATCCACGGGGAGCTAGGCAAAGTAGGACAACTCTCAGATGAGTCCGGGAGTCTCTCCAGAACGAGCTCAGAGCTGCGATTTTCCGGAGTTTTTTTCTTCGTATACAAATCCTGCCAATCCAGCTGCTAAAGAGGGTCTTGATTGCGCTCTTCGGCCTCTCCAAATTCAAACCATTCAAAGAGGAGCGTAATTGCTCGCTTGTTAAGAATTCAGCCGTCCACGAACACTCAACGATCAGAGTGCTCGTGTTTTTTTTTGTGGCTTCCTGATCCGACTCGAGTTGCCTCCTTCCCTGCCTGTCTGCCTGCCTCTCGGGAATAGGCCCAAACATAGGTCCGTTCACGACGCTCGCTGATGGAAAAGGAGAAACGAGGAGTTGAAAAAGGAGCCGATGACAGAGTTTCGAAGGAGAAAACAACGGATGGATGCGGTCTACTACGCGAATTGAACGGATGTGTTCCCGGCGGCATCCGACCGAATGGGAGATGCTTAGTCGACTCATGTCCGTAGTGGCAAATCGAACGGATTTTTTTGCTCTCGTACTCCCTGCTGAAAACACGAAAGGAGAGAAAACATTCCCGCGACCTTTCGCTCTGTCATCGCCGTCGACGACAATTTTTGACAAAACGGCCACCACAACAACGACAGTTGGTTGAGAGCCGATAGTCGGCAGACCTGTTTTCTCTTGACTTTCTCGGTTCTTTTCTTTTCTTCTCTCTCATGACGGAAATTTGGCGTTTCTTGGAGGTCTTCCGGACAGCGCGACTTTGAAACAATCCCGACCGACGTTCGACTCCAGCTGGTCGTCGGCTGAACGAAAACGTTCACTCACAACGGCTATGTATCCAGAGCGTTCGTAACATCGTTGCTCACCCTCAGTGATGCGTGAAAAAATGAGATCATGGGCGAGCTCATCTGAATCAAAATCAAGCCTGAGCGGGAGTCGCTTTCGGTCCGAACGATGATCTCGAGTTGAGTGGGTTCGTGGTTGGTTGAAATTTCAGCGTTTCCCCAACCGCAACTACAGAAATCACGGAGAGACATTTTTCCGAACAAAAGAATTTCCTCGCAAAGCTGGAGATGTTTCCAACGGCGCGACGAGGGCGGCGAGACGAATCCTAGAGTGTCGCATGCATCATATCGCGTAATTATCACCACTTTGGTCACCAGCTCATAAACAATGATCGCATGTTTGCGGTGAGCTTGTCGCTCTGTCGGCCAGAGAAAGGCGTTGTGAAGAGGAACCTGAAGTATAAACTAATCGCTCACTCCAAGTCACTAAAGTGAAACGGATCGACAGATGGACATAGTTACAAACCAAGTGACAGGCTGGCGGCTTTCCCGATCGATTTGTTCTGAACGTGCATGGTGAACATTAGCACAGTGATGTGGCTCAAATGTCTCAAGGGCAGACCGTAATTGCGAGTCCTCTTCAAGGCCGGTTCGAAGAGTTACTGAAGAATACCGACGAACACCTCGAATCGGTTTAAAAATTCGACATGAAATGAGCTGTTTGGGAGTCTCCCGAAGACTGAGGCGGACGTTTCAACCAGGTCGTTGTCAACAGGCATCGAGAACAGCATACCAAGTAGAGTTTTCATGATCTCCGTCGTGGGCCAAATTAGCTCAGCAGAGCTCGTTCTACCGCTTCTTCAATTCGACAATCTGACTGACAAAGTGCAGCGACAGTCGTTCAATTATATTATTTGAGAAATCTCCGGCATTAGACCAGACATGGAGTATCGCAGACGTTTTGAGTAGAAATGAATTCATGAGAAACATTATTTCTATGCAGTCGGTCCTTTCGACAACTGCCGGAGTGAGTTATGCCATCTAGCCGACTCACAACAGCGTTTAATCGGCAAGGTTGTCGAGTGATTCCATGTTTGGTAGGCAGATTCAATTCTACTTGCTCACATCGGCGTTCGAATGTGACTACTCACTTCTCAGTTGAGAGACTCTATTTCCAGCCATTAGAATTAATGGCTTTTTCAAAAAGAACTTGTTCCGATCCATTTTCCAAAGCTCTGGAAATTTTCCAAGGAGCTCAAAAAAACAACAACGATAACTGCTCCGTGGGGTGGCAAAAACGTCCTCCTTCGTAAAATAGAAGGCGTCGCCCGCAAACCGGGAGCGAACCTCGATGCTCTCGCGCTGGCACCACATTGTTTTGAGCTTAATGTTAGATTCTCTTGCTGATTCGTTTCCTCGAGATAGCAAGCTTCTATCTCAAGTCCAACAAATGAGTTGGGAACTACAGAGTTGGATGACCGCGAAGTTGTGTCGTCCTCGGGGTCGCGATAAAATTCGGGAACATTCATTTCGAGTTCACTGTACTGCTGGCGCGCAACGAAACTAGAGAGAAAGGAATCGAGAGAGTTACACTTTACCTGATTGAATTTCCAGTTGATGCATTTCTGTGATCATTTCACTCGATTCGAGTGGATCTCGTGACTCCCTGATGTAAAGAAACACTCGCTCACCGGACTCAGAAATTGGTGAATCCACTGATGAGTCCGTGGACCTCACGGAGGAATCGAGATCGGATGGCTCTCGGTTTCCTCCAAAGTATCAAATGATCTTTCGATCCGCCTCAATGATGATTACAAACATTGTTTTACCTGAGTCGAAATCAGTATTCAATTTAGAGAGGGCAAAGACGCCAGCGCCAATCTCTCGAGTGAGAAGTGCGAGTTTCGAGCGACTCGCTGTCGCGCTTCTATCCGATTCCACTTTATCGAGAAATAAGTGGACATTCTGCCACTTCTGACGTTTCTATCCGACAGTTCTCGCAAAATGTTCGGGTTCCGAACCGCAAATTTCTGTTTCACNCACTCCACAAAATGGAGACCCATTGCCGCATCAACTTCGTTGTCTTCGGTACGGCCGCCGAGAATGGTGGGTCCGGTCATGTACCTGTTTCTCCGAATGTAGGCCTTTGATCATTTCCGGTCCTGCGCAGTATCGTAGAGGGGAAGTAGTCCTAGATGTGGAAAAAAGTAGGTTCCTACCAGGTCAAGTCCACGTCTTGTATAACGGTCGGAATTTCAAATTTCGGAGAAAATACCGTGATTTTGAAATTCTGATCTTCATCCACTGCGCGGATTGGACCTGATGGGGACCTACTTTTTTCCACATCTAGGAATTCTTCCCCTCTACGATACTGCGCAGGTCCGGAAATGATCAAAGGCCTACATTCGGAGAAACAGGTACATGACCGGACCCAACATTATCGGCGGCCGTACCGAAGACAACGAAGTTGATGCGGCAATGGGTCTCCATTTTGTGGAGTTCCGATGGCGGGCTACCAGACTGTGGAAGCGAGAAGTTCCTGGCGCGAGACCCTTCGATTATATGCCCTCCGACTTTTGCCCTCTGAATAAAGTAGGGAACCCCCTTAATGTTAGATTCTCTTGCTGATTCGTTTCCTCGAGATAGCAAGCTTCTATCTCAAGTCCAACAAATGAGTTGGGAACTACAGAGTTGGATGACCGCGAAGTTGTGTCGTCCCCGGGGTCGCGATGAAATTCGGAAACATTCATTTCGAGTTCACTGTACTGCTGGCGGGCAACGAAACTAGAGAGAAAGGAATCGAGAGAGTTGCACTTTACCTGATTGAATTTCCAGTTGATGCATTTCTGTGATCATTTCATTCGATTCGAGTGGATCTCGCGACTCTCTGATGTAAAGAAACACTCGCTCACCGGACTCAGAAATTGGTGAATCCACGGATGAGTCGTGGACCTCGCGGAGGATTCGAGATCGGATGGCTCTCGGTTCCCTCCAAAGTATCAAATGATCTTTCGATCCGCCTCATTCATGATTACAAACATTGTTTTACCTGAGTCGAAATCAGTATTCAATTCAGAGAGGGCAAAGACGCCAGCGCCAATCTCTCGAGTGGGAAGTGCGAGTTTCGAGTGACTCGCTGTTGCGCGCTTCTATCCAACTCTACTTCATCGAGAAATAAGTGGACATTCTGCCACTTCTGACGTTTCTATCCGACAGTTCTCGCAAAATGTTCGGGTTCCGAACCGCAAATTTCTGTTTCACCACTATCGATGATAATGAGAGTGAATGTTCGCGAAGTAATTGCGTACCCCATTCCCAAAAGTCCGATGCATCGACGAACTTCGCTCGAGCAACGAAGCTGCTGTGACATTATTCACCTATGAACGCGATTTGCCAAGGTCGACCTCCATCTCGGTCATCCATCCACTAAGCTATTGGTGGAATCGTGAAAGTTCTTTATGGGGGAGCCAACACCAGTTTGGTAGAAACGACACAATTCTAGATCCGATTCGAGATCGGAATTCACGCGGAGTGAGCATCGTTGTTTATCGCGAAGGCAAGAAGTTCCATTGAGATCGTGTTCTTTGCCGAAGCCAGAAGGATCGTCATCATGGTTAAGATGTTTCGATTCTCGCATGATTGTCAATCTGAGAAATACAACTTGGAGTCACGAAACTCCGAAGACACTTGATGTTTGATGAGCCAAGAGTATTTTGTCGTGAAATCTGAGTGAAAAGTTCCGCACAGTCGTTGTTCGAAATGAGATGAGTCCTTGTGAATGCCGACTGTCTGTTGTATCCATCCGCCCTTCTTTCGTCTCTGGAAAAAACAGAACAAGATCAGAGTTGGCCGCGAGTGCACACCGCCAAATGCGTCGTCATTTCCCCGGCAGAAGCAAGACGGAATCCATGACTACAAATGAGATTTGCAGCAAAAGAAACCACCGTCGACTCGGCCGCCCTCATCTGAGTGAGTCGACGGCGGAACTTTCAGCTCCCTGCAGTTAGTTTACCAATGTGCGTTCAAAGCGAGCTCCGGACCGATGGGTCGGCCAAGAAAAAACTTGTCTTAGAAGGACAGTGGAAAAACACAACTCGCTCTCCGAAACCTATGGTAGTTCGAGATTCTCGGCGCTTATTCCCAACTATATAGTTGGGATCGGGAGCGATAATGAGGTCGAACCATCGGAGGCTCATTTAGACGACGATTCTTGGATGTCTTTTGTCGGGATTCCAGATCCTTCTAGTCTTGCTTCGTTATCCAGTGATTCAATAAAGTATATTAGCGGTGCCACCGTCTGCAAGTCAGTCGTCGGTCAGACATCCCGCGGAATGCACTAGCCGTCTCTTCATTCCGGGTCCCAACAGTGGCGCAGTCGACAGGATCTGAGAACTTTCAATAGTAAGGACCGTGGAATGGTGGAGATTGTATTCTCAACGCCGGATGGAGTCCGAGTCCATGACTCCGGGGAGCGCGACAGTGTGATTCAGCATCACTCCCGTATGTCGCCAATAGCTATTGCGAGTGCGAGTGCCCGAGAGGTGTCCAGGAATTCGGCGCATGGAGGTCCAAACGGTTCGTGGCTCCAAGATCCCCGCCTCACGGTTCAGCACCCCGTCGCAAGATCCCGCTCGATCGTCGAGCACCTCCCCCACTGAAGAATTTCTGATTCAGAGTGACTTTGATTGTGTGGGCATTACTTTAGTTTCAACTCTGAGTTTGTTTTGGTCTCGGAGTTGTGTGATCCCGAGTGTTGAGCCGAGTAAATTTTCGACACTCGATTACGGTCCAGTTTTTGGCAGTCATGGCCGAAAAGCCGAGACAACAACGAACCACGGAAATTCAACTCTATAGACCATCAAAGGCCCGACCAAGTGACGAGCAGGTCGGCGGTCGTGGCGACGTGCAAACGTGCCCGACTCAAGACATGTAGGTCCCGGGTTCGATCCCCGCCCTGGGCATTTGCATCTTCCTAGGGGTCCGTCGACTGAAGCAATACCCAATGAGGGTGATACCGGCGACGTTAAATAAAATTGGCCAAGTGGTTCAGCCAGGAAGTGACGAGCAGAAGAAGAAATTCAACCAAATCGTGGACGTTGTGGACGAAGGCTTGAACAAATGCGATGTTGTAAAAACGACACCGCGGGTCGCGGATCGAGAGCCAAAACGCCGCGACAAACGCCAGCCAATGCTGGAGGAAAGAAGAGCCCGTCGGGCCCCCAGGCCCCCACATCACTAGTCGCAAACGGGGCGACAGCGGTCGAAGTCTCTACCCCCGAGGAAGGCGCAGAAATCATTCAAATAGAGCTGAAAGCAGTGGCGTACCGAGGGGGGGGGCTCAGGGGGCCCGGCAATGATGAGGATGATCAGCTCTTGGTCCCCCTCAAAACCATAGGAAAATGGTCTTGGCTCCCCCAAAAAAAAATCCTGGGTACGCCCCTGGCTGAAAGATAGGATATTTGGCAATCATGAAGATGCCTTGAGAATCGTCGACATAATCGACAGAGGCAAAAAAGACTGCTTCATAATTTCTTCGGAAGGCCGAGGCGTTCCGACTTATAAGGAGCTTCTGGATCTCATGGGCCCATATTTCTCGTGCATCTTCCAGGAAAGATGGGCAGAAGCGCGACGTAAAGTTATCCAAAAGAAAATTTCAAGTGATACACTGCAACAAGTCGTCGAGTTTCTTCACCGGGGTGAAAGAAAGCTCTCAGCGGGCAACGTGGGCTCTATATTCGTCGTCGCTGAGTATTTACAGATCGAGTGTCTCATGGGAGCCTGTCGGAACTTCGTTTCATCAAGGATGGAGTCAAGGATGGAGCCTCACGGTTCAGCACCCCGTCGCAAGATCCCGCTCGATCGTCGAGCACCTCCCCGTCAAAGTGTTTCGCTCGATCTCCGAGCAGCTCTGCGCCAACTGCTCAATCGCCAGGCAATGGCGCAGCCTTCCTCCGTTTCGCAGGAGGGGAAAGTGGTTCCTGGGCGCACGGTATTTCGCTCAATCGTCGAGCTTCAACCGAAGCGCACCACCGATTCACGCCTTCAGATTAAGGCAGAGTAGGTATCGTTCGACGCCGCCCAAGAACATCGTCTGGCCGCAAGCTCATATGCGTGCAGGCCGCATGCCCCACGCTGAAGGGGAGGAATGTTGGGATTATAGATCCTTCTAGTCTTGCTTCGTTATCCAGTGATTCAATAAAGTATAATATATTATGTATAAGCGGTGCAACCGTCTGCAAGTCAGTCGTCGGTCAGACATCCCGCGGAATGCACTAGCCGTCTCTTCATTCCGGGTTCCAACATCTTTCATGCCAAGATGCGGAGCAAATCTCAACCAAGTCTCGGGTATTAGGGTGCTCGAGCGGTTTGAGGAAAAACGAGATTGTTCGAGAGATCACTTGATCTCGATAATCGCTTCCAGAAACTGGAGTTCGAAGCGGAGCCGGTGATTCTCGAGTGCCGTTGAATTCACTACGCGGAGCGCTTCTTTGTGGGAAGTTTGCGTGATCTCGGGTAGTCTGCCATTCCCGAGCCAAGGAAGCGTTTCTGTTGAAGTCTGATCGCTTCCTAGTGCGCGAAGCTGTGCAATGAATGAATGAACAGCTCTAAATACGCGCACGACCTCGGCAGTGGAAACTTGATGGAAATGGATGGATTGATGGACGGACGGACGAAAGGAGGGATGAAAGGGTGAAACGTCACTTCTGAGCCGCTCTTGACTTCTGTTGTCCAGTTCGCCCGTTCGTCCCTTGATGGCCTTCTGCTGGGTGACCTTCACTCGACGTAACGGTTAGACGGCGGTGTGCTTTTCGGATTGCTTCCTTCATAAAGTGTCTGCAGCCATCCAACCCGCTCAAACAGCGAAGTCGGTTTGGCTGTCGCGTGGTTCAGGTCACGTCACCGTTTGTTTTCTTGCGAGCGTTTCGTGATTCCAAACACGAAGGCCAGATGCCCTCAGCTATTAGGTAACACTTACACCGATGCGGTGTCATCTTTGTCGTAAACGAGTTTATTTCGGTTTTCCTCTCGATCTGCTCTGGAAAACCGAAACTGTTCCAGATTGGGATCGAATCGAATAACTTTCCGCGGGAGCGTTCGAAGTCGATGTTTCTGGGATGTTCGACGATGATCGTCGTGATTGGAAAAAGGAACTTTTGAGAGCTGACTCTCGTGAGTTTGGATGATCCGTTCGATTCGACTCATCATCGATGGGTTTCTCATCAGCGAAAACTTCAGAAGTCTGAAGTGAACTAAATCGGTGCCACTACCGACTAGCTCCAAAGGTGTTTCCGTCATTTTTTCCTCACCAGGAACGTGAATCTCGTCCTCCACTCCATTTCTGCATCGCGTGAATAAACATCCTTAGTGTTAATTCGGTTTCCACACCCTGTGTTCGCAATGGATCCGTGTGATATCGGGATTCATTCCAGCTGCAGAATGACAGAATCGATTCTAGGTCAATCGGACTCCATTCGAAGTCAATATGAGCCATCCCTCCAAGCTTACACAACATATGAATGCGAGGCGGAATAAAAACTTGACAAAAGAACCGATCAGCTGAAGGCGGGTGTCTAAGTACGACCAACTGGGAACTGTTCGGACAGAGGCATCCGGCCATCGAAGACCCAGTTGTCAAAATCACGTCCGGCCAGAACTCCGGGGTTGGAAAGACTTGTTCAGGCAACATTTGACTCTGGCGATGGATTCCCGCCGTCGCTAAGACCCGGTGCTTGCAACGAACAGTTATTCTTGCACGAAATGATGTCACGGGAGTCACTTCTTTCCGGTGATATTAAAGGAAGCGGCGCGAGAAGAATATTAACGCCGTTTCGAATGACTCACGGACGGAAATCGGTCAGTCTGCAAAAGAGACAGCCAAGCAGGTAAGTCGGACAGACCGACGGACAGATCTCATGTTAACGCTCACTCCTATTTTTAGTTGCGCTTTTTATCTCTTCAACGGGTGACAGAGAACATTTCCACCGCAAAGGGCAAGCAGTCTTCCAGATGAAACAGAAGAAATTACTGCGAGCCATGGAGCAGCAACAAGGGCGTCGATTCGCCTGTTAGCACTTGGGAAATCTCATGCTTAATAGTAATTCATGAGGCCGAGTCTCTAAAATGAGACCGTGGTGGATTTTATCGGAGTCATGAGTCTCCAAAGGGTCGATCCCGACATTCCGCGTCCGATGTTTTGAACAGATCGGTCCGACATGTGAAATGTTCAAGTTCAATCGGAACTTCTGTTCTATTCAACAAGGTCAAGGACTTTCATTCTCACGATCTATCGGCGCCCGCGGTTCGGGCGGAGATGGAAGATATCACTCGATTGCGGAGGATGGTTTCTTTTTCTCGCAAGTGCAGTGTCTTCGAAACGAAGGAGCTCGGTTCCGCTGAGACAGTCATCCCTGAACCCTCGGAGCGGATCCCGAACCACGTTTTGTTCGATTAGTAGAGACATACTTCGATGCTGTACATTTTAAGCATCGCGATAATGAATCAGAAGAAAACGGTCGACGGAACACCAAAAACTTCGCGTACGAGCTTTTCATTGTGATCGTTCTGAAAGATACTGATCGCGTTCGCCGATGTCGGATGTGAACGAGGGAGCGCGCGGTACCGGCCCCGAATCAATATCACTCGCAACTTAATGACGGCATGGACCTCTTCGCCCTCCGTCTCTTTTGCACTCATCGGGTTCGGTCTGTTATACTCTTTCGCTCTCTTTTTACTGACTGAGGTTTCGAGGCCAATGTTGCCGCGCAGGTTCGCGATGTTTCGAGAACTTCCATTGGCTATCATATCGAATTCGGAAGTTGAAATTAATTGCCGACGGGAAGTCACGCCGACACCAGCTCTCAGAAGCAACACGGCAAGCCGAAAAGGGTGAATTCTCAAAAAGACCGCGCGCCCTTATCAGCGTGGCTAAATCGGTTCGTGGGCGATCGCGAGTCGGGTCCTTAAATCGCCGAATTCCAACCTGGATCTTTAAGTACTTGCATCGCGGAAACTGGTGCATGGCCCTGAGGGCTCCGCCGATTTCTGTCGGGTGCGGTTGAGGCCACGCCTGTCCGTTGCCGTGGAGACGAAATCCGAGGCATCACCGAGAGATATTTTTTCGTCGCTTTGATTCTCTGGTCCGCGATTCCCGATGAAGTACCATAGCGTTCAAACTAGAAGAGAGAGTTCTACATGAATGCAACTTAGAATGTCGTTCAAACTGTAATCTTGTTAGAATGATAGGTCATGCAATACATATTGACAAAATATAAGCAAGCTCTTCCCACAACGCGTTCTTCCTGTGACCTGTTCTGTTCTTTTCCCGTTGGAAAGTTTTCCACGATTTCCATATCGTGCCTCCGAGGTGTGAGAAAGAAGGGAGAGAATGACGGCGCACACCTCTGGTATAGAGACAACAGAAAGAGTATCGCGTGGAGAGAAGATCAGATGTTAACTTTTGCTGGAAGTATCCCGAGAGGGGACGATCATTTTCCGTTCTTTTGACTCCTTATTTTTCCGGATTCTACGACATGAGCGCTGAAGTAATTGATAGTTTGAAGCGATTTTGTTAATTTGAGAAACCTCATGTGCCCTTCTCATCGCGGCCCAAGGAGTCTTGCTTAGTGTAAAATTCAGTTTCACGTCTGCGCCACGGGCCACAACAGTTTCCTGCGGTGGGCCAGACGGAAAGGGTCAAGGAAGAACAATGGAGTCGTCTTGAGAATCAAATTCAATAAACGCCCGGTTTGCGATCGCCTCATCATTTCATCAGGGTTCAATCGAACTCGGGTTTTTCGCTCATCGGTGGCAGATCGATTCGTGTTCTGTGTGGATGCATTGCTTCTGCCATCATGGGTATTAGGGTACCACGGAAAGGCCACATTCTTCGCGAGCTGTCCAGGAGTCTAACAAGCGAAGCTAGTTTGACACCTGCTCACGACTGCACTACATTATCAATGTTTGTGTGTCCTAATTGGACGACCTGCTACCGACTGCCTAGCGGGGAAAACAATTTAGCCTGGCATGCGGTTGCGTATAGACGAATCCCACAAGTGAGCCAGATACCTTCAAAGGCTGCCTCATGTGACCTGCATAGTCTTGATTCAGGGATTTTTTCGAGAAAGGTTTCGCGGTCTCTCTGCTCATTCGAAGCTCAACACGATGCGAGAGTCCTTCAAGTGCGACTTCTCTAGCTCGATTTTCAGCTGGATAGCAGCCGATCCCGCACACGCACGCGTCGCTTGTTTCATGGAAACGACAAGCAAGCAAGCAAGCAAGCGAGTAGTGAGGAAGGTCGACCACCACCGGTCCGATCCTTTGCCAACGTTCACAATCATAACGAGTTGCTACTCTTCCATGAGCTCTGGAGAGCTGCCGGTGTGAGATTTGTCCATTTACATATTCATCGCCTGAACCTTCTCTTCTGACTTCCCCCTCCGGCCACTCGACTTTCATTCAACATCAGTGCTCGAAAGAGAGTTATTTGAAGACTTTTCCGATCAAACATCGAATCTTTTGCAGTTTCGCGGAGTTTGTGTCGTCGTGAGCACAACGGAATGATGAGGTTTGACAACTGCCCCCGTGAATCTTGAAGAAGCACTCCGCCCCGACGTGAATGTTTGCTCAACGTTGGACGATGATAAACGGGTTGTAGCTGGGGAACCGTACGCTCACAACGTTCGCGATAAGACCGATAAACCACGATAGCCTGTCGGCCTCGAACTACCAATGATGGACTGAGCAGAAGGCTTGAAGCCAAACGAAATCATTGCCAGAATACCGTTTCGCTGCCCGCCTTGGCTGAGTGGCGGTCTGACACGGGGTCGGAATCTATGATCGTCGAGCTATCGCGGTCGTCTTTGAGAATTACGGAACTTTCAGATCCACAAATTCACTACCTAACGGAGAGAATTTTTGACAATTTCAAAGATACACAGCGGCTTGAGGGATGGACGTCGGTAATGAAAAAGTCACGCTCGGTTGCTGTGGCTTGTTGACGAGTGATCCGAATTTGCACCTTGCGACGATATCGTCCCCGGACTGCGTTCACAACGAGATGTTTGGATGAGGCAATTTTGTGCAACTATTTAGCTTTTTCCCAACTTCATTGCGGAGCTGTTTTCAGATATATATTACGGAAGAAAAACTCATGTACCCCTTCGCTTGTTTCTAGGTGTAGCCGTCGGCATGATTTGTAGCCACCGAAGCGTCAAGGATTAAAACTCAAGCGTCGACGCAGAGCAGAACTGTTGCAAAAACAAATCCGATGAGTTTTCCACTCTTTCTTTATTTGTGAAGAAATATCATCAGAGCCGTATGCAGCCGGAAGTCTGATGCAATCATCGATACAAGCGGGCTGGGGACTTTCAAGCTCGGAAAACATCTAGAATTTGGCCATATGGTCTCTGCTGTTCGCTCAGATTGAGGTGAGATATCTGTAGAGGATACCTTGCTCCGATGTGGCCTCTTATAGAATCCTGAATCGAGGTTTTCGAAGTTTTCGATCAATTGGAGTGGGAGATCACGGAGCTTTGATGCACTTTTCTGATGCGAATGAACGAGGACTGAAGTCACAACTCCAAGCGCTCAAATAAAGCCCAAAGTAGGATTCACGTCACAGATGTTTTTTGTGCTTCTATACATGTCTCACAAAAAATAAGAGCAAAGTAGGTACATAGTATTGTCGGAGAAGCCCAGAATCGTGAAGTTATCGCAGTCGTCTTCGCTCACGGTCATAAAACTCGAGTCTTTAATTGGAGTGCTCTAGCACTGGTTTCGTCCGAATATTCGAACAATCTTGCCGAAACGGTAGACGTTGTCGGTAGATATATCAGGCTAAAATATTTATCTGTTTGATAAATGTTTTGCGCGTGAGCTTGAAAGCAGAAGCTAACAACGAGATTTTTTTTCTGTAGCAAACACTCCCACCGGATCGTAAGCGAGTCGGCATCAAAGTACTTGAAAGAACAATGAAATTGGATTTCAAAAGAAGGAGAGCTACGCCCAGCTTAGCCTGGAATCCCAGCGAGTTGTGGCTACCACTGCTCGAGGAAAAAGCGAAGCTATCGCATGCAGTTGTTGTTAGGGCCGCATGAACTATGTCAGGATTTGGAAGTCGGGAAACCGAATGACATTCCGAAGAATCCGAACAGAGAACCGAATTTCTTGACCATGTGCAACCGACTCTGACAATCTCTGATATCAGTCTAACCACTGGGTGACATGCTAGAGCCTGATCCGCTTCCAGCCATTGAGGCAGACGAGGCATTTCGCACGACGAGAACTGCTTCAAAGACCCCACAGACTAGAGTCGTTTCATAATCCAATTCCGAAAAGAGTGGAACTTCCCCCTATATGTAGATGAGCGTGCATCATATAAGCATTTCGTTGGATCATGGAATAATCACTGTAATCACTTGGACAAGTCGATGAAAAACGTTACAGCGGCGATATCTCGTAGGTAATACGTTCATACTATGACCGAACAGGTGTCTCTGCCCTCTTCTGTAAGATGCTTGTCTCGGAGCATTGCACCGGAAACTCTGCCGTGCGAACAGAGCGCGTGTCTCCGCTCTCAGATTCTCCTGATTTCAAAATTACAAGAGGGAAACGTTGACCCAACTGTTTATAAAACATATCATATATTCCTCCGACAGCCCGAAATAGGCGCCAGATCCTATTTTTAGGGAAGTTAATGAATCGCTGATGATGTAACAGAATGTGAAATGGAAAGAAAAGACGCTCATGAGACTCCGTATCCACCTGAAAGAACACCTCTGAGAAAGAAACCCTGAAAGAATCTAAAGACTTTGTACGGCGTCCGATTGTCCTCTTGAACCTCTGCCTGGATTACGTGAGCGTGAACGATTCTCGACCCAGCTCCTCTATAGAATCGCCCCGAAGTCCTTCTGAACCAAAAAATAACCTCAGACAACGTGGACTTTACGAGATTGTCGAGGATTTCGCATTGTTATCCATGTGATCTTTGAGCTCCAGCGGAGAATAGTCTTTGGAAGGTTTGTATCAGAAGTTTGTACATCCAGGTACCGAAGCTCTGAAAATGGTGAGTCATCCTCACCATCAAGATGTCGCCCCCAAGGGATGCTACTGAGAGCACCCTCTCGATCCGCAACTGAAGGTTGTGGGAGCCTCATTGCGAAAATGCTGACCGCAACCTTTACCGATCCAGAACAGTCTGTAAACTTGTTGCGAGCATTCGACTCCTATTTTACACAAGGCGGCAGTATTACCTCAGAGACTCGGAGTCGTGCTCAGTGCCTGCATCTGACAACACGCACACAAAAGCGCAGCAACCTTATGTAACTTTTACAAGGCGTGATTTGCGCTTTACCTGCAGTAAAGTTAGGCAAACCGAAGAAGCGTCCGGATTGAGACCTGTGTAGAACGTGTGTGATCGTATTTGTGTCTCCGTCCGACGGCTCGCCCACCTGCTCGTTCATCCTCCTCCTTTGCTCCTACTTCCCTCCCTCGTCGATGCATCGGTCCTCCGGATCGTCCCTCTCAGGGGTCCGTGGAAAACAGCGTGGAGGCAAATGTCAAACGGACCTTTTGTGTTCATGTGAGACCTGAGCTAAAAATATCCGGATTCCATCTCCATTCACTGCGCCGACCCACGCAAGCGTCTGCTGAAGGTGCTTGGAAATTCGAGCCTACTTCACATTGACCTTCTTAGATTCGTTCGCGAAGATAGATCGTTGGACGACTCAATCTGGTTCTAGCCACGCGAGGGTATCGCTCGATGATGTTCCAGCTAATTACTTCCAACGTTCGTCAACGGCAAACTGAAGATCCAACGAGTCGAGTGATGGGACAACTCATTCCGTTTGTGATACTGAAATGGAAACCGTTTGCCGCAGGGATTTAATTCAATTCGGCGATCGGACGTGACCCGAAAAAGGAGGGAATCGCACGAAGAACTGCACTCGATCGGGATGGAAGAAGCCTCCTGCAACGGATACAACGTCACGCACTAATTCAGCCGAGTTGAGAGATCTCAAAACACATCTTGAGGCTTTTTGGGGGAACTTGGGGTCAGTCATCGGACTCCGAGGAGAGCAGATCTCAGGACGTCATGAGACATCTCTTGACGGGGACCGCGCGCGTCTTTTTCAAACGCTTAAGCGTTTCTCAATTGGTTCCATCCTATTCATGTCTGAGTTGAGTATAAAAAGCTCAAAGGAGACAGGGTCTGAAGAGGCTCCTTCCTCGAAGAATTGAGAATAGCTTCGACGCACGCTCTCACGCGTTAAGATCGATCCCGTGCTTCAACGTTTTCTGCTTCCGAGTCTATTTTCTCCGATGCTCGGTCGTGGAACAGAACAAAGGTTCTTTTTCGTCACGACGACTGCCTCTGTTCGTAAAAAGTCTATAATTAGAACTCCAAGCTGTTGAGCTGACTAGTTGAAGCTGCTGGCGTATCTCGATACGGAGATCTTCTGAATCCTCTTTTTTCTCTTTCCCGGTAACATTACTAAACTTCTCAGCATCTCTATTTTCGCTTTCGGATTCGTTTCTCGGCTCCGATCCCCTAAGCGTGTCCTGAGCTATGCCCGTACGCGTGCGGTACGTACGTTGGTAGGTGCCACGTGAACTGCCAGCTGAAATTGTCTCCCTTGTTATCTCCATCATTGGCAACCATCGGAACGTAATGCGAAGTGCGGTTCGTTCTTCCATCGGTGAAGGTCGAGCCACGTGAACCAGTGTCGGGATTCCAGCAATGTGCCACTTTCGTAACTGAAGCCCCGTTGAGCTCGACCGGTGCTCGTAATCGCAAGGATAGAGTGGCGGCGACTTCATGAAATATCGACTTGAATGGTGTCTGTTTGGGGCCCGAGCAAACGAGATTTTGAGTTTCGGGGAACAGGAAATCGGAGCCGAATTGCCCCAGTAGCCAAGTGAGAGAGATGACAACGATAGAACGTGAGAATACCTCGTGGAATTCGGGAACAGCTTCCGCGTCCGATTCAGGGATCCATGTATGTCTGGATGCCGTAGGATGAGGAATACACGAGCCTCGCTGGTCCCGTGATGACGGAAAGTCGTAAATCGAGAAGGGTAACTTTGTCATGCTCGGAAATCATCTATTGAAGCTCATGCAAGCGGCATTATCAATCGGCCGAATTTCATGTATCAAAGATGGCGGTTCATGTCACAATATTGGGGTTTGCTTCTTAATTTTTGACTACGTTTCTAAACACTACAAGAACGACTTTTGGGGCTGAGGACATGGAAAGTAGCATCCGAACTCGACTCACGTCTGCTAGTAATATACTGCATGCATGGAACCTTTTGGAAAGGATCTCCTTTTTTTGCGACCCATTGGCGGTATGGTAAAAAAAAATGCAAACAACAGAGTGTTTTGCGCTCGATCTTTGAGCAGATTAGTGGAAAGCCTCTATGAGGGGATTGACATTCGTTGGCCAGCTTAGCAGGCTTTTTCCCGAACGAGTTCCGAGGGTCCGGAGGTCTCCCGCAGGGCTTGCTCCGATCTCGGAGCAGCGAACGCTCAGATAGAGCTCGTTGCATGGAATACCCGATGGATCCCTTTGAGGCTTTTAGGAGGAGTTTGGATGTTGTTACGTGCGCAATACATTATAGGTGCAAGTTTCTCGGATAGCCTTGAGGTCCGAGACTCGACAGAATTGCTCGCATTCCACAACAACAACCTTTCTACAATCGGAGACCGCGCGAGAAACAACCGAGCTGACCGTGTTTTCTTGCGTAAAAGACTCGCTTTTTTCCTGAAAATTCGTTGTGGGTGGAAATCGCTTTGAAAGGCAGCGATCGACAGATCGTGGTTCGTTTGGGAAAACCAGGATTTCAAACGCACTCGACGGGATTTACGACGCGGTTACGCATTATGACGCGGTTTTCGGACGCACCAGCGTTGGATAGGAAACGTAAATGATCGGAGATTTCATAAATTCGACCCCTGACCTGGAGCAAACATCAGATCTTGAAGATTCTCAGCCTCTTCAGTCAGATGTCTGTCTGGTTCTCAGCTATTCAGGGACACGAACATCTCTCGAAGGAGTTCGAAATATGAATGGTTTCAGATATTGCCGAAATTTTATCCTTCAGAGGTATCGGATGTCAGGGCTGTATTGCATGTGTTGAGTCTCGCCCGGAAACACGTTCTTCTCGATTTTCGATTAAAATACGGGAATACGTCTTGTGCGGCGGTGCGTCTTACACCCTTGAAAAAACTGTAATTTATTCGGCAACAAACGTAACTGTGACTTCCAGACTGGAAGCTTTTTCCACACGGGGTTCTCTCTACAGAGAGAATGATAACAGTAAATTGTACAACAAACTGGTGTATCCTCGAATGTCAAGTCACTAGTCAGAGTCATCAACTTCTTGAAAGAAAGATGGAAGTTTCACTTCAACGTTGAACTTCGTTTCCACTGTTTCTAGCAAGGGAAATGCCTCACAGTGATCCCGTGTCGACAGCCATAGCGTCGGAAACTCTATGATGTGTTTCTCCTTGAGATTTTCTTCGACACTCAAGTCCATATCCAGTCGATGATACCGCTCGTCATTTGCGGGTCGCTTTTCGGCCTGAAAAACAAAGTTTGGGATCGCTGAATGAAGCGAGAAGAAACTACAAACTGAACACAATTCACTCCTCATGCTCGATGCATGTGGAACATCCTCGCTGTACAGCACACACAACAGTGATCTTCAGAGCGTATGGTCTCGCGCCAAGTTATTAATTCCGCGATATCTTAGTCCCTACTATGAAGTTTCTCATCTCTTGGCTGAATAGTTACATCTGCTGTGCATGAACAACGTCGTAAATCGAGTTTTACCTTGAGGAAAACATAGAGATCGTTGAATGAGCAGTTCACGAGAGCGCATACTTTTTGCTTCTCAGACTCTGTCAAGCCCCGCAGGATGTCGTGGATGAAGTCTTTCAAGAGCATTTGAGAAGGCACATTGTGCTTCAGAAGTGACGTATCGCCTTGCGGTATTTCCAATGCGATGGTCCAGTGTAGAATCCCTTTCTTTATACACGTTCTATTCGATTTCCTCTTTGAGAACATCTGAGATTAAGAGATTACATTGAATCCATGCTGTTGGGTGAGTATCAATCCTCGGGAATCTTCCGAATGTATCAAAATTTATAATCGGAGGAAGTTTGCATGGGGATCTTGCCGACTCCGGTGGAGCTGACAACCATGGCGGGGATCAACCGAAAGAGATTCATTGTCTCGGACTCTCACCTCTGGGAGGAAATGAAGTCCGATGCGACCTCTTTTCCACGCGAGTTTCTGCAAGTTGCTCAAGTTTTGGGGTAAAATTGGTGCACGATGGGGCTTGACAACTTTGTCTCGAATACTGTTTTCAACAACATTAGCCGTCTCCTCTAAAAGCCTGAAAAAACATCGGAATTTTCATCAAGATGATAGGAATGAAAATCAAAAGTTTTTTTCTCCAGCTTTCAGACGCGCTACACAATTTCGATCTGAGGCACAATTTTTCTCTGTTTTCCCCGAGATCATGTTCCGGGCAAAGTATCAAGAAAGCACTCTTGCCTGTAATCGGATTGCAGGTCCATTTCGGTGAATCTGTTCAACGCGACGAAAGCTGACCGGTCGCGGATGCCTGTGCATCCGGATGCCGCTTTGTGGGCTCTGACGCAGTCGACAGAGCAAGTACGCAAGGCGCATCTCGGGCATCGGTACCTGCGAGAATCGGACTCATGGAAGTTCACCCCTCTTCAGAAAAAATCATCAAGTTCGGTTGAGTATGAAGTCTATCAACTTACTTTGCGCAGCTCTGACACAGAGAACAACGAGGACTTGATGGCTGGTTCACCGCAGGCGTTGATTTGGCCTCGCAGGTCGAAGAGTTCTCTGTTCGGGACTCTGAGTGTAACGTTGGGAGGTGCATTCTGATTGGATTTTTCCTTCCACAAGTGTGTAGCCGGGTTCAAATGAGCGTTCAGCCTATGAACGCTCCCTTTTCAATTTTAAAGAAACGCTCCGGTCTTCCCTAAGCGAGTAAAAACAGTATCCAACGCGAAAATGAGGGATTTCGAGAGCGGTATAGATCTACGCCTCGGGCAGGTTTCCCCACTGACCCTAGCCATGTGGTCCCCTTCTGTCTGTAAACTTAGCAGACGACTGCTGTGTTTTCGCGCGATTTGTTTTGGCTGGCAGCTCATGGCGGCGTAGTTTCTCAACAACTGATGCGAAAGGATCTTATCTTTGCATGTTTCATCAGTCGGGGGATTTGTCGGTCCCTCACTCCCGTGGAGCATGAGGGGAGCCTGCCGCGCGCACGCTTCGGACCATAGAAGTCTGTGCCCCATTGGTGGTAAGCATAGCAGACGACAGTTTCTTGTTTATATTCGAAGTACTCGGCCAGAGATGCCTTTTCAATGAACTAGCGCATGATAAATCGAACCTGTGAACTCAGATTGGCACGAAAAATCTGGCTGTGATTCTGATTCCTGATGTGTGATGAGGACAGCCGCGAAATTCGCAGTGACACTTCTGTTTAGGCGGCGGTTGCCATGCGACTCCCGTTCCTGCATACACCTCAGTGTTATTCTAGAGCATTCGCGCAAACCGGTTGTCCTGAGCCACAGAGACCCCGAAAATGTGGATATCCTCATCGATGAGAAGGACACCACAAAAGAGGTGGATTCGAAATCCGAAATTTAATGCAGAATATGACGATTATTCAATCTTCGCAAGATGCGCGCACATCGTGTTCCTTATAATTTTCACTGGAGCTTGCTTTCGTGTTCGTAGGCGCTCGGAGAAAATGAACGGCTAGAACTAAAGGCTCGGACACTCGCGGAGACCTTGGGATGTAGTGAGATTGATGTGAGAAAAATCCTCGAGTTCTATCCGGAGGTGACTCGTAAACCGTTGTATCAACTTCTATGGACTGCGAGAACCCTGAGGATGAGACACCCTGCAGAAGAGATTCTGGAGTAAGTCGCTTCCGGTTCGTTTTTATTTCTCGCTGCTCTGTCACCCGTGACTTTCAATCATCTCACGCGTAATCCAATTGATCAGGGCCGGGAACCGGTAGCTCCGAACATTGCGTAAAGTAGCTCCTGACTACTTCCCTCAAGTGCAGGAACTAAAAATTCAGAGTCTATCTCTGAACATTTAGTTCCTGCATCTATGTATAGTGAAGGCTCGCACCTTGCCGACGATATTGGGCCATTATTCCGTCTGTGATTACCGAATAGTAGAGGAGGCGAGGCGCACAGCTTCGAGTCGGCGAAAAACGAGCGTTAGGCTCTCTTTTAATCTCACTTTTTTACTTGAGATTTCCTGCAGCGATTATGTAAAGCATTTTCGCAATCGTCGGTTGAATGATAAATGAAGGTGACGGAGGAATAAAGTCAATGTGACCATGTGTACTTGGCTCCCATAATATTCAACTGAAGCTCCGGGTCTATAAGTGCTGAAGCTCCGAGAATCGATATGTTGCATGGCCGTGCAATGGACGATATGTTGAAATCTGTTGTTTTCGGCGGAATCCTCAGGTATCCGACGGTTTTGAATTTCTCATGGCGCGTTCTGGAAAACAGACGTCGAATTTTCGAAGAAGTACAAGCTCGAAACCTCGGAAGGTTGAGGTCCCTCATCTTATTTGACGAGCTGCTCGATCACACCATACTTGAACTCAGCAGGTGAGCAATTCGAAAGCTAGACTTGAACCTGGACATGAATTGTGTGGACGCCACTTCAACAGCTTGAAACCGCTTGAGTTCTTTCCAGGCGAAGGGTCATATTGCTGAAGAATCTTCTTCCGGCGATTCTATCAAAAATCGAAGATTGTCCTCCGTGCCTTGCACAAGAATTGACCGGAGTGTTGACGGGTCCACCTGCTTTAGCGCTCACTCTGAAGGACTATAGACGCATCGTCATCAGGGCCTATGTTGAACATCGTCTCGGAAAAAATAATTTGCCGCGCTCTGTGTCTGGTTCGGTGAGCGCTTCGGTATATGTGTGGTGTGCGAGCTGAGGAAATCACTCGGGCGCTAGGAGAACGAATCGACGATACGATTACGGAAGGAATTTCAATGACTTCTTTGAATTTTCAGTTGGAGAAACAAAGCGTGGACCTTCTCAGTGCTCGAATGAACATCCTACTGAAAGATTTGCGACTCACTCCACAGTTCCTGCTTGTTCAACCGCAGCTCCTCTTGGTGAACACCCACAATCTTGAAAACATCGCTGCCAGAGTGAGTGTTTCTGACGTTGACAGCCATCGTTTACTACGCATACTGAGAATTGAATTCATGATTGATGATTTGGTGGAAAAACTTCACTTATCGCTCCACGAACCTTGCAGTGCGAATCACTCAATGGCGTTCCTCTGAAGGACATCGCTTACATCAACCCCAAGCTCCTGGCTATGAGTGCCGGAAGGCTCTTCGAAGTGGAAAGCATATTGCGAGCTCATAATGCCAGCTCGGCGCTCGTAACGAATTTTCCGCGCATCTACAACATCGATCCAGCAGTCATCAAAGCTTTCAGTGTAAGCAAGGGAATCTCGTGTGATTGAACCTCTGTTCATGAGCTTCGAGTCGAGAGGACCATTTTATTTTGGAACAAACTCTAAATAAAATCGAGTTCCGTACACTTCTGCAGGGTGATTCGGCCGCCGCTGAGCAAAGTTCGATGCGATGGTTTCATTACCAAGACATCGCACGACGCATGGGGAAGATCGCGAAGGACAAGGGCGAGGAAATGGAATCCAAATCCAATAAGGTTAAACTTGAGCGGCGTAGCATTCCGAACACCATTGTGCACTACCTTGCTTTTAAATTGGGAGCCGATGTCTCACAGAGATCTCAGATGTGGAAACAGATCAGAAGCCATCCGCTGAAGAAATTTTCCAATTTTTCACGGTGTGCCGAAACCTGTGATTATCTTCTGGATGAGGGAATTTTGACTAAAGCCCAGATTGTTCGCGACGTCAGCATCTGCTGGTGGAGTCAAAAGACACTCCAGAAAGGTTGGGAGATGTTCCCCAAGGAATCCTACATAGAGGTTTGTCGCTTTTTCCACATTGAGTGATTGAGGGATACTTCGGCACTCCTTTTATCTGATACGAGCTAAACTCTTCCGAAATAGTTAAGGAATAATATGACTTCTTTTAAGGCGCTGGGACCTAAATGGAAAGAGCACCCTCTTCTGGCAGAGATGCTTATCTACGAAATGGAGAACCTTGGCTTCTCCATGGTACCGAATATGGAGGTGGAGAATCGCCTGGAGGAAGACATACCAGATGTGGTGAGTATGAAAGCTTGAGCATCATTCCGACCAGACTGATAGATTCGCCATATCTCAAACTCTCGTTACGGCGAAGTTCCATCACAACGGATATATTATTTTTATTCCTGTTCGGCTACCAATGGATAAGGCTGCAGGATGATAGCGGAATTCGCGCCTCATGAATCTTGCCTCGAAATACTCAACATTCTTGGGAATTCGTTCCGTAGAAAGCGCGGACTTCTTGCGTACATATTCTATGAATAAGGTTAGAAGTGCCCTCGATCAGAATACGGTCACAACAGTCTGCAAGAGATTGTCGCTTTTGAGAGGTTGATGTCCATTCCTCGTGGAAGAATCCCGCTTTCACGAGACTCGAGAAGAAGACAAATTCGTTTAGAAGAAATCTCCGCTATTCCCCTATCCCATACTTTCCCGTGACTCAAATGTCACATAAAAGGAACATCCGGCTAGATGGGAACCGCCCCCTCTCTCATGAAACGGAGGCCTTGAGCGACTTTCAATTCTATTGAGGGTCTAGCGAGTAGAGTTTTCATGAAGCGGGATATGTATTCTCTATGAACTGAATCTTTATTTCTGGAACACACAACGTCTAACAAGAGCAGGAAGTTATGTCGTCGTCTTACATCGCTTTTCTTTACAGAGCGTTCTGGATAATTGCGAAATTTATGATGGACATGATCATGCCGAAGATGGAAGCGAATCAACAGATACGAGTACAGACTCCGAGATGAGCGCAGAGGAGAGGGCGTGAAGTTTTCCCCCAAATGAGAGATCTTGTTCATACGTCATCCTTGTGAAAAGTTGTATATTGCTCAAGATTTTCTATTAGAGAATAGATAAATTGCTGTTGTCGAATTGGAACGATTTCATCTCTGCGAATTTCGATCCCTCCTCTCTCGCGTGATCAGCTCGGTAATCCAGTATGAATCACAGCGATACTGAGGAGCTTCAGTTGGTGCAAATTCGTCTCTTGCTCAACACAGTTTCATTCCTGCTGGGCTGGAGTTCCATCGATGAGGAAAAGTGTTCCCATAACGAGTAGTTTTCCGCCGATTTTTTCATTCGAGGCTCCTTGATCCATCCTTCTACGGTTGTTCTAGAAAGTTATAGCTTGTCCCGACCTCCAAGTTTTATCAGACTCGTGGTAGTATTTTCACGACTCTTCTTCTCGCGCGGATCCGAGGGAGAACTTCCGGAGGCAAGCGACGAGAGTGGAAATCGACCGAAGAGAGATGATAGCAGAATCCGTTTCACCTCTGGAAGTTCTCGATATTGGGCAGCGTGCTCCAGGAAAACCCGCTTGGGTCCACCCAATGATCAGATGAATCTCAATACCGCTGGAAAACCCAGCCCATGGTTGCTTGTTTCTGCTGTGGCTCGATCCGTTCCCATGTTCTGAGAGCTCAAACCTCGGACATCACATTAAAACCAAAACAAGCTATTTCTGACAGGAATCCACGATGATAGATGTTTTTGGGAAGCTCTTGTTTCTTCCTCAGGGCCGGCTGAACCTAGATTCTGGATAATAGTTGCAGCGTTCAAACGCTGCCGGGGTTGTCATGGTTACCGGTGACGTCGACCGGTGTCTCCGGCACCTGGAGGGCTGGATCAGCTGTGGCCGTGTCACGGAGAGCCGATGCTACATAAACTGAATCTGAGTGAATTTCTTCTAAAAAATCAACAATGGAGGCTCAACAAGCTCGCGGAAGACAACCTCCTGGATCGAGGACGTTTCTGTGGCTCGGAGTCTCAAGCGCTGTGTGGTACATGCTTCAAGGATGGTCGACAACAGTTGGAGCGTTTTGGATTGTGGCGAACTACTTCGCAGTCCGGTACTTTTTCGAGCTGTGGGTGCTGAGCATGACGTTGAAGAGAGATCTGAGCGCCGGTCTTCGTCAGTTCAGATCCAAGCGAACACTGATGTCGCAAATAAATCGAAAAGCAACAGTAGCACAGCTCTTCACGGAAACTGCCACCAAGTACCCGGATAAGCTTCTGATGTCGTCATTGCATTCATCTTGGACGTTTTCCGAAGCTCGAATGTTCACCAACAGGGTTGCGAATCACTTCAGGAGTCGAGGGCTGAGAGCAGGCGACGAAGTTTGCCTGCTGATGGAGAACCGGCCCGAGTTCCTCATGACTTGGCTCGGTCTGAGCAAACTCGGCGTGGTGACAGCTCTCATCAATTACAACATCAAGAGCAAGGCGTTGGCGCACTGTGTGAATGCCGTCAAAACCAAGGTTGTAATATTCAGTAATTCTTTGGCACCCTCGTTGAGCAGCGCAATCGGAGATATCAATGATTCTGCTTCGATAGAATTCTATCATTTGGATAGCGGGAGTTCTCCCTTTTTCGATTCGGCCCTGACGAGCGAATCGTTGCTCGATTGCTTTCAGCAGGCGTCCACAAACGAGGAAGTCCATCAAGGGAATCCCAGGGACCGACTCCTGTACATTTTCACCTCGGGAACCACAGGCCTGCCTAAAGCTGCCATCGTAACCAACTTGAGATACATGTACGTGGCCGCAAACATGTTCTTCATGAATCCGTTCAAAGTCGAGGACAAAATCTATCTCTCTCTTCCCCTTTATCACAATTCGGGCGGCACGCTAGGACCGGGACCGTGCCTGATCTACGGACTGAGCTGTCACATCGCACCGAAGTTCTCTGCGTCCAACTTCTGGTCTGATTGCAAGAAATACGAGTGTACGGTTGCTCTCTACATCGGGGAGATGGTCAGATATCTCTTGGCACAGCCTCGACGGGAAGCAGATGATACGCACAAAGTTCGATTGCTTTTTGGCCACGGCGCCCGGAAGCAATTGTGGCAAGAATTTCAACGTCGTTTCAAACTTCAAGATATCAGAGAAATCTATGGATCTACGGAAGGTAACGCCGGCCTCATGAATTTGGACAACAAGCCCGGAGCTATCGGTTTCTTGTCGACTCCGTGCCGCATGAGCCGCACGCTCGCGCGAGCCATCATCCCAATGTTTGTGATCAAAATCGATCCGGAGACGGGCAAACCCGCTCGGAATCGTCAGGGTTTGTGCATCGAGTGCAGAGCCAACGAGCCCGGAGAGCTTATCGGACTGATAACATCGCAGCCGGCGATGAAGTTCGAGGGATACGTGGACAAAAATGCAACACAAAAAAAAATCTACACCGACGTTTTTCGGCGAGGCGAGAACGCGTTCGCGACGGGTGATATTGTGGTCTACGACGATCTCGGCTACGTGTTCTTCCAAGATCGTACGGGTGATACTTTCCGTTGGAAAAGTGAAAACGTCTCGACGAACGAAGTCGAAAGCGTTATAGCGAAACTCATTGGTCTAACTGACGCCATAGTATACGGTGTAGAAGTAGAAGGCTGCGAGGGCAAAGCGGGAATGGTAGCGATTCTCATCAAAGAAGATCAAAAAGAAGTCGATCTCAAAAATCTTCTGGAGAAAATGGATGAAAGCTTGCCGGCGTATGCGGTGCCTCTTTTCGTTCGACTCACCAAACAGATTGAGTCAACGAGCACACTGAAATACAAGAAAAATACCCTGGTCGACGAAGGTTTCAACCCCGGCAAGGTGAAAGACGCTTTGTTCTTCTTGGATCGTTCGAGAAAACAATACGTCCCACTTGACGAGAATCTCTACTGTGAAATTGTTTCAGGGAAAGTACGTCTTTGAAATCTGTGAATGTTTGAATTATAGCTTGTCGAAATGCTTGGGGAACAACAAACCGTTCGTTCAGATTTATCTTTTCTTGCCCCTCACAGACCCCATCCAAGCGATCAAACGACGTTCCTACCAGAGTTTTACAATTTTACGATAAACTAACAAACATGAACCAAATATACTCAGATTTTCAAGAGAAGATGTATCTTCAGAGTCCAGCAAGAATGGTGAGAGCTTAAAAGTTGACGAGGTTACAACCAGACCACCGTATACTCATGTCTGGTGCTGACACAATCTTTAGCGAAACTTCGATCAATAAACATGTCCGTCCAAACCAAGAAGAGTGCAATCCTTTCTCAATGAGAATGAGAGCTGTCCGAAATCCATGGAACATTTGTTAATCATTTGTGTACGTGAAACCGGTGCGAAACCTTGATGACACACGACATCAATAAGTTTCTCGGGTCCCGTTGCAACACCTTCCCAGCTCAGATAACTCGGAATGTACGGAACTGGCAACGCTTTCGGACAGGACGGCATGTAGTTAGCCCCACAAACGCTGTCATGGTTTGTTGAATGGTTTGAAAGTGCCCTTTTTTTCTCGCGAACAAAGTCCACCGTCTCCCGCAGGGATTCGGACGTTTTTCAGTCAGTCAGTCACTTGGAAAGTCGGAGCTTCATCGATTATTGTTTCCGTTATCTGTCCGAGCCTCGGTTCGTCTCTTTCGCTGGTTGCTTCAATCGATCACTCCGTGCGGGATCCTTCCCACTATTCACAATTCTATCACCTCATCGACCGCGGCGACGACAATTGCCTTCTACGTAACCTTCGTCCTTGTTGTTGGAGGCGGACGATTTCCGCGGAGAATGGTTTACATCTCTTCGTGTCATCTGTTCTCGTGCGTAGAGTCTAATCGTCCTAAAGAAGAGACTTGACACCTGTGGGATTCTTCCGTCAGCTAGCTTGAGGACTGTACTTTTTGCCCATAGCTTTTCGACTACGGAGAGTTCCGGTTCAATAGCAAGGACGAACTCTCGTTATGAGATATGTATGAATATGGAAATTTTGTAAAGGATAACAACAATTGACAGAGTCGGCGGAACGGATAAAGCCTCGATATGTCATATCCGAAATTCGATAGGGACGAGGAACAAATATGGTATCTCACGAGATCGTAGCCTGGAACCTCTGAACTTGTAGCACAAAAAGCCTCAGCATGAAGTTTCTCGATTCACTGATTATGTTCATCACGCGTTCGGTATCTCTTGGAAATGGCGTGAGGAATAATAGCTGAAAGTTGATGAGAGGACTCGGGCGCAGCCGGGGGTAAATAAAAAAGTGGAGAACACTCGAAATAGTTATTTCAAAACGACTCTCGGAGACGGCTGCCAGATCTTGATTGAGTTTGCTTTCCGCAAGCTGCGAAATGATCGATATATAGAATCAACAAAGCTGATAGCGTATGTTTTACTTGTAATGGAGTGTCACACCGATATAATTGTGACAGAAATTCCGGAAGCCCTTGAGCTATTCCGCCAGTGAACGCAAGGTCCTACGGCAGGTTCGTTGTCCAATATTTGTCGTTCCATGAAAGGCGGACGATGGATCAGACGGCGTTCCGAATCAAGCACATTCAAAAATATCCAAACTTCCAGTTGTGATCGAGAGCTCTCAAACTTTTCAGATTCCTCGGATTTTTTTGCATAAAACGCCCGAGTTTCATGTCGGGGGCGGCGATTCGGAAAGAGAAAGAATGTTATCTCACATTCCTCAGGGTCCAAAGATCCGCTCGAAACTAAGTGTTGCTGTCTTTTCGATTTCGTTCAGAATGATTGTTGGAGAAGTAGACCTGCGGGCCGCGTCCACCATAGCCCAACTCGCAACTCATCCAGCGGAATCATGCATCAACTCGGTCTATTATGCAGTTTTTATGCGGAATGTCTGTGTGGAATCACTCCTCCGCAGGAGATTCCGGAACATAAATTACCCAAAGCTCAGACACGAGTTGAAAAGAGTTGATGATCCTCGTCTTCCTGAGAGTTTCCACAGTTGCAATGGGATATGGAAGAACGCAACCGGGAGCAGAGGTGCAGGGAAATTCTCCGGTGGAAGTCTTCTGCGCAGGAAATCCCCAAAATTAGAACGCCTTTCCAGTTCGGAATGGGAAAGAAGGAAAAATACACTAAAAGTGAGACTCAGCATCGTCGAGAGCCTCAATCGAAACAGAATTTCAGTTTTCAGATATCTATCGGCCTGAATAGCGGAAAGTATTCGATTGAGAAGCGGGAACCGCTTCCGGAAGTGCAATTTGGACGAAATCGATAAGTTAGTCTGTTTACTTCACTCTATCTCTATCCGATATAAATTGTCACTTTGTGACTTATGCCGTCAGCCACTACGTGGTATGGTGAGACTACGCGTGACCTACGGCGTAATCACGCATCGTTCCGTCGACTTGAACGATGCAGTTTGTTAGGCAAGTCGTTCATCGTCCTAAGAACAAATGTTTAGGCAACATCGGACACAGTTTGTAGACATCAGTGCGGGTCTCCGTCCGTCGTCGTGTCGCCTGGCTGAAACACGGGCGGTCTGGCGGCGGCGGGTGGACGAGCCAGCGCGCGGATTGACATCATGCCTAGTGCAACAAACAGCAGGCAGGGGACAGGTAAGCGACGAGCCGTTAGAAACCCACGAACCAGGCAGGCCAGCCAGCCGGCCGGCAAGTGAAGATCGACGGCCTAACGACTCCTTCCTGTTGGTGCCGGCACTGATATGGTGGCTGCGGTGGATGTTGTGGTGCGGCTACGGCCGCTGCTCCTGCCGCTACTCATGATGATGATGCCTCTGACCTTGACGGAAGCCCTCTCCTGCAACGCTTACCAACGTCGATGCCGTGTTCGCTCGCCGCAGACCATCGACGTCAGAAGTCCGACCAGCGTTGGTACCGAGTGAAGTTCTTTGGATTCTTGATGGTGTTCGTTTGCGTTCCGCCAAAACCTCCAGGGATTTTCTAGAGTTAGCTAGTTACTTAGTTTATGGAGGTGAACGTACCCGGCAAGAGATCGGATTAGGAATCAATGCTGGTGAGTTGGAGATTTCTGAAACTAAACAACTGAAGAACGCGAGACTGGTCATTTGATCGCAGGGAAACCGACAATGCTTCATAAGAGTCTCAGTCCGTTCGCAGAGGTCAGTCAGATTCAGAAAGAAGGCTTTTGATTAAGTTTCTGCGGTCAACGATGTCCCCACTTGGAGAACTTCTGTTTAGATCGTTTTCGGAACAACGAAGCGCTGCTGTTGGACCTTGATCATGAATACTTTTGGGAAGGCATTCTGGCGGAATTCAGTAACTGAACGAGATAGGGTTTCGTCTCAAAGTCGAGGGAAGTGATGCTGGACCCCGTATTTTTTTCTCGGTCGTCGTTCTTGCGCCTTGGCTGTTTCGTGGCCTCATTGTGGCGGTCTGCAAACAATTGTCTCCCAAGGTACTCAAACAGCACAGCAACGACCGATTTTTGATTTGTTGCCAATTTGTGTTTTTCGGCTTTTCGAGGCATTTCTGTATCTCGTCCAAGTTCGCGGCAAGAATTCGTCACAGAGGACTGCAGATGGCTCTTCGCGCGGTATTTCGTATAATTTACGACACTCGGAAATCTGCAATTCAAAACACGGCCATGTATGTAGGCGAAATTCGAAGCCGATCGCTGCCTAAGAAGAAGCTCGGAATCGCGAGCAGTGGAGTTCTCTTCTGGAAGAGGAACGATGACTCCTTACGCTCCTCGAGCTCAGGAGCCGAACGTCGAACATTTTCCCGGATTAAATCGGTCTACGAGCACTGAATCTCTTCATTGCGACTTTCGATCATGAGTTTTCAAAATGAAAAAGGGGCGTTCAGAATCGTTGTCCGTAGATTCGAATGACCTCCAAACAGCTCGTCCTCATTCGGCTCTCATAGGTGAATCTATATTGAGAAATCGACGTCACGTACGACGTACAGTGAGTGGACGGAACGCCACTGTCGCGCGGGACGAGAGCACGGGTCAGGGTTCTGGGTGAGTTTAGGCACGAGGGTTGGCGCACAAACTCGAGTGAGCTCGGTCGAATCTATCGTTTGTTCAACTGAGTATCGATTTTCAAAGTCAAGCCTTGATGCTAGAGTAGCCTTCGATTTTGAGGTAATTTTTGAGCTTTGTCGGCCGCCGTGTCACGAACAGTTCACGCTTGATCTCGGTTGACTTGAGAATATTCTGCACAAAGCCGTTATTGAAAACGAACCGACCATGGAAGCGTAAAATTGATTTTTTCTTCTCTTCGAAGATTTCCACCAAAAGAACATCTAGACTCGTTCCGAACCTTCCAATGTGTCGAGTTATCCAACATCGATGTCAACTTCTGATACCGACGACGTGACGCTATTCGATTCAAGGACCGAGAAGAGTGGTGTTGGATTTGCTGTTTTTTCTTTCCTTTTCTGCGTTGCTGTAATGCTCAAAACTTCAGAGAGATTCCCGACTGTGAACGACTCTATTCGGTTCGAATAAAGCCGCAGTAAGCGTTGCGAATCGTTCTTGTATCGTCGGCGAGCGCCAAGAAGTCGCTTCGGCGCTACTGGTCGTCAGAATCAAAGTGAATCACACTATGGAGTCATTGACTGACGGAGAACTTGTGTTGCCTGTAGTTAATGATTCCTGACGAGCTTTCAAGTATCGCGAGCCTTTTCAAGTTCAGGAGCGTAACTTTTTCCACTCGAACGATCCGGAATGCACCCGCGCACTGATGTTCAGCGCGAGAATCGAGTTTGGGTCTGGCTGTTTATATGACTTGCTGAGTGGTCAGTACGCTCGTCTAGAAACCTTACTAATGACATCATATGCCTCGAGCCTTTTGCGTCAGGTTCGCTGTTCTGTTTGAAGGATCCAGCGGCTAACAGCACGTAACTGGTCCCGTTTCGCGGCTCAATCCTTTTGGCATTTTACTGGTCAAGGTTCGCACCGACAAAAGTTTGAGCAAACCTCCAGATTTTATTGCGGAAAAACCGGCAATCCAAGTTTTCCTTATTGGATTCGCATGCATAAACACTAGTATGATCCATGGCCGCCTTTTTCAATCACTTTTGTTGATCGGGCCGGAGAAAAAACGTTCTGTCTGAAGAAACGTCATGAAGTTCTGTCTTCTGGACGGATAGTCGAGATCCAATAAGATATGAACAAATTGAGATGCTGTCAATCTTGCCAAGGTTCTGGCTGTTCGATCGTAGCTGCGAAAGTGGAGTTATTCATCGTTGCCAGAGGATTGCGAGACTCCTCGACTGATCTACTGCATTTCTCTCGCACGATCGTACGATTTGGAGGGAAACCTATCATACCACGAGAAAATGATGAAGCACGACAAGAAACAATACGGATAGGTCCTTTCTGTTGCATTGTGCGGACTTATCGAGATGCTTGTGCGCGGTCTTTTACCCCTCGCACGCTCTGACCCCATTGTAAGTGTTTGAATGGGGCGCAAGAAGTTATCTTGATCCACGACGAGCGATATCAGTAGACAAGGTGTGGTCTGAAGTGGCCTTTAGTTCTTCACTCTGTTGCGCTGAGCTCCAAGGTCAATCACACAACAACCGCCTATTCGTATCGTTGACTATTCATTGCAAAATTCTGAAGTGCGAGCCATCGACAACTTACGTGGACAATGAATCAAACCCGATCGAAACATAATCATCGTCTCCGAATCAGAAGGCCCGAGGCGAGAGAGGATCGCTGGCGATGCGATACTTCAGCGAAGGAAAAAATGCAGTTCGTTGGAAGGTGGAGACAACGAAAACGCATTTTGTCGTCACGGGAGGGATCCGAAGCGAAAACCGACACTGAACCGGTTGGTTTCTCTATCAAAACGCTCACAATGCTGAATCGATCAACAAACATTCTCTTGAAGAAGCCCAGATCCCCGCGACAACGGAAGCTCATTCGTCAATTCAGCCAGCGACCCCCACCCTGTTTGTTCGCATGTCGACTTTTCTTGAAAACTGTGACGATTCCTGGCCACCGAAAGCACGAATCGCTCGATTTTTTCTCCGTTCTTTTTTTTGGCAGTCGGGACGGAGAGAAAACAGCGTTTATCGGCGTTCATTCAAATCAGCCAAGGTCTCTGAATAGCTCATGCAACACTCGTATCCAAAATAACACATTGAACGATTCTATCGATGCTGGTGGATCCGTTTTCAATGTTCCCTCCGTCGCGACGTCAGGAATTCACGTCGTGATTGTTCGGAGGACGTGACGGATCAATTCACTCGATGGAAACACTCGCGTTTTTCCTTCGAGAGAGAAAGAGATCCGAACCCACGAGCTGGAAAGTGATTAGGTAGTGTACAGGGCAGCCCAGATCACGTTATGCAGAATTAATTTTGCTGATCTTATCGTTTGGAATTCGGTCTCTACTTCATTGATTCCCGAGCGTCAGAAAAGCACACGATAATAAAATCGGAGAGTGAGAGATTTTCTCAATCGAAAGCTCGTCGGATCGCTTTTGGAAGAATTCACCCGACCGACTGAACATCACACCAAATGTTGACGGCCTTGGGCTGCGATGTGAAAATCGGTCTGGATAATTGTGCTATTTAAACTAACCGTGCGTCCACAGCGCTAATCTTCCTATTCGTTCGTTGATTTCCGCCATTTTCAAAATATTCGTCCATTCGTTTATACGGCGAAACTGACTTCGCCGCTGTCCCTCGATCGATCGATGAGCTTCAAGTACTTCAGGTCCGTTCCCAAATCAGGTTTCTGAGTGTGGATCGCTCCCACAATACGTTTCCAACGCCGGAATAGCATCGCATTGCATTCGGTTGCTTCGAGCGCCAAAAAAAGCTGTCTGAGTGATACATGAAGACGAATCGAAGGAAGAAGGACACGCAATCACTTCAAGAAGTCAGACTGCGTCGATTCCCAACTCGGTTCAGCGGACGTTTAGCCGAGATGGACGTCGAAGTTCGACGGAGTTTTGGACTTCTGTACACCGATGAGTCTTCGAAGGAACGACCAAGTTTCGAACGATACCGCAACTCAACTCGGCTGATGAAGTCGAAGTTTATTTCTTCAGGGATTCCTTGAAACGCCGACCCCGCGACACCGGCGTGGCTTAAGAATATTTCCGTGTGACACAAAGCGTCGAGACAGAGAGGAAAAAAGAGAAACAAAGTTCCTCTGCGTATTCAACCGCATCTTCAAAGCGTGAAGCGAAACCGAGTGAGTGAGACTCCTTCGGACTGTGCAGATGCGTTTTCCGTTTCTGTGGGCTTTTCTTTTCTGTGAAATTTCAATCGCTGAATTCTCAGTCCGAGCAAACATCAGCAACGTACGGCATTAATGAGACGCAGGGTTTTTGTTGTGCGCGCACATCATTGCTTGGATGCGGAGGCCGCTTTCAATGCGTTCTTGATTCGGGTCTACGAGAGAAAGCTTTTATCCGGAACAGTCCCGACTTTCAGAACAGATGCTGCGAGTTGAGGATGGCAGCGAAATAATGCTTCCTCGATTTCGATCATAAAGTGGTCGGAATCGTTTTCTCTTGTCTATGCCTGGCGTGTTGACTCATTGTTTTGATGGAAGCCTCTCTTCTCTCAGTGCATTCTAAATCGCATGAAACGCACGTCTACCACGAGGCCCGTTCCAGTTCGAGTTGAGTCGGAAACGGGTCGCTTTGATAACGAGCGGAGAAGCGAACGAAGGACTGGTTTCCGATGCGCTGTCATGACTCACTGCGCATCTCGAAACTAAAATACGATGTTCCGACGAGAATGCTCGAGAATTCCAGGAGCGTTACGAGGAACAACTTTGAATTAAGGTTCCCATAGGGGCGAATCGAATGCAGTTCCGAAAAACGTAGCTCAAAGAGATTCGCCATTACTTGGGGAAAAGAATCCAACCTTGAGGAATCGTTTGGCCAGCTGAAATGCGTATTTCAATCGATCTGAGTGCTGGGTCAAACGATTGTCATTCGGAAAAAGAGCTTTCGCCATTGTCGCTCAAGCAGCCCGACAGCGGCTCCGAGTTCTAGAACGGGTGGCCTCGGATTAAAGTGATTCGCGTGGACGGATGAAACTTTTGTCGGATTCTTTTTTTTTCATCAAATAACAACTTGGCCGAGCTCTGATTTCACGGCGATGTCCGAATTATGATGGAAACTTGCCACTTGTTTTTGAAGGAGTTCCGTGTTTTGTGAATTTGTCGATTCCTGCGAAACTTGACTTTGAATTCGAAATGGCAAAGATCCATGGAATTTCTTCGAGGGTCATTGGACAGCGATACGTGACGCTGAAGCGTCACTTGTTGAGGAGAACAGTTTTGACGAAGAGAATGACATTAGGGTGGGAAGAAGAAAGGTTTTTGTACGCTTTCACAGGCCGTGATTAAATGGTGTGGGTTTGGCCGCGTAGAGTCAAGCGGCTGAATTTCACGTTCACCAGAATATCTGTGTCTTGATAGAGGTGTGTTTACTCAAAAACATCCCTCAGTGTCAAAACGAGAAAATGGAAAAGAACAGGCGCCGGGCTGAATGCGCGGCAACGAAGGCGTCGTCGTCGTTTGACTGATCTGTCTTAATGACGACAGAAAGTACCTTGCCCAACACTAGTCGATGTTCGGCGTTGGATTCCCTCAGACTTCTGTATCGCGACCAGCTCGCTTGCTTTCTCGCTCCTCCAAAGGATCGGCCGTTTGGAACTGAAGTCAACCGCGAGTCTTGGGAAATACTCGCTGCGATAAAAGCTTTTATGCAACTCAATGAATAGCGAGCAATAAGAGACTTCAGAGCATATTGGGACAGGTTGTGAAAACTTTTAGGCGGCCTAATGCAGCGCCAAAAAGTAATTTTGGTGGACTTCGAATTGTATACGGCATTACTGATTCCAAATAATGGATCTCGCATAGATTTCTTGAACCCCATTCCTTTACGATTCGCAAAAAGTTCAGACTTTCGCATTTTCCGGTCGCGGCTCCGAAGGGCCGGTCTGTTATTGAACGCCTTGGTCACCGACCACGATGACGTCGGTCCGTCTATTTTTACTATTAACATCTAAATCGGCCGAAACATCGATACATACCATCGAACGTGGTATTAACCAGTTGTTATAAATTATGAGCCATCTGGAATCGGTAATATGAGAACCCTGGTCGAAGCCCCAAGGTTCCAAAACAGATGCATTGCAAGGTGCCGACGATGTAGAGTCGAACCGAAATGAAATTCGGCTTTCGTTCAAGAATCAATTGCCGTGATCTCGATCCTCGGACTCCTCTTCCTGTTATTTTCAAGCAAAATCGGGATCGAACGTCGAAGTCAGAAGACAAGGAGTGAAGTGTCGTGAGCTTCCACGAAAGCTGAAAGAACATCGTGGAAGTTTGACTCACCATATGACGAATTTCTCGAGTAGGGGATTTCCCCCAAGAGCGCGAGAATACATTCTATGATCTGACTATTCTGAGACTTCGTTCCGCTAACCGACTTTCTATTATGAAATGAGGGAATGGAGGACGACCAGAAGAAGATCTCGATATCGAGATGAGTTTCTTTTGGGTTTTTGAAGTCGACTAGCAGCTAACACTGCTGTACACTAACATGCCATCACAAACACGTAATTACAAGAGGATTCAGACGTCAGAAAGTGTCGCAAGACCAAGAAGCCGTTCCAGATGACGGCCCTTGACCGTTAGCGGAGCCGCAGCCGCAGTCAAATCTTCCACGAGCCCGATTGCATAGAAGTTTGAAACAGCGGGACAGAGGGACAGACCGACGCGCAGATTCACATTGATAAGCACATTTGTCACGTGCGGGCGTGGCCGAAGCGTCACTTCACCGTACACAATGCTCGCTTGACTTCCCACAACGCAGGTCGAGCCGAATCGATTTGAAATCTGTGTGACTCCTGCGCGTAGGCGGCCACGACCGTCGACAAAACCAAGAGCGGACCACCGCTGCCGCCGGCGGAACACAGATTTAAAGAAGACGGATAAACGTAACAACAGTCATTGGGTCAAGAAAGTTGTCTTTTTGGCTTTTGTAGCGGGGACGGCGACTAATTCTCGTTAAGAATAGCCAACGACTGAGCGAAACGCCCAGAAATCGGGGAATACAACCCAAGATCGGGCGAATCACCGCAATTGTCATTATCCCAGGAGATTATTTCAAAGTTGAGTTCTCCTTACGAGTTTCTGGCTTTCGATTGTACGGAGGCGTTGCTTTACGCCCGCAATGCGCGGTCGTACGCGCAGTGTAGTCAACGGAACTCGGCGACTGACCCACTTAGGAAGTGCTTAAAAACGGATCCAGAAGCGGATATCCATCTTATCCAGTGCCACGATGGAGAGCAACACCCTCACGAGCGAATAGGAAAAGCTAGAATTCAATCGATGGAAGGGCCCAGCAGTGCACCACTTGTGCAGCTTTGGGTCGCCGCCGTCTGTCACGGGAGGCCATGCCACCTCCAACACCCAACCTCCAATCTACAGGCTTGAATGGGCCGGATTTCTCCAACAACGACTCCGTTTCGTATGTGTTCTATGAGTTTGACGCTTCTCTAGATCAGGGAAAGCCGAAACTTGCTTCAGTTTCCCCTTGTTTCAACAACTTTCTCAATTATTCCTATTTCGCTGAAAATAACAAAACAAACTGAGTGGTACCGGTGCGGCTCTTCTCTTCGCGAACTCACGAAACCATGAAAATTTATCAAAATACGTTTTCCGAGCACATGGGAGAAAAATGTGGGAAGTTTCCTTTGCTGCGTTCGCTTTCCCGTCTTCACCCGCTCTGTCCGATCCGACATCAGTCCGGTTGGTGAGGCGATTTCTCGACAACTACGATCTGACAACGATCGTTGCGAGAAGTTTCCTCGGGTTTTCTATCTTGAAGGGATCTTGTAGAAGCCCAAGTGAAAGTTACATCATTCTTCTCTCGACGAACAGTACCGCTTAGTTTCGTGGCAGCTGGCCCCGCGGACAAGATTTGTAATCTGGAAGAATAAAATACACAAAACGAGCAATGAGACAAAATTCGAAAGAAGCAACACTTCCAGCGAGACAAATGACCAAATTCGTGCGCGAAGGATATTTGTGAAGTTTCTTTCGAGCAACGTCGACTGGATGTTCCGTGCGCCACAATGGGCCCAGCGCGTCCTGTTCACCCTGGAAGGCTATAATTGTACTCCGGAAACTCTTATTTTCCGGCGTTTGGGAGGGAACTCGATTTCTTTTTATGTTGGAGTAAAAGGGAATTCGATCAGAGTGGAAACTTTCTGTGTTCTCGCAATCTCCAGAGAAGTCTGTTATCTGAATGATCCCTTAATAAACCACTGGGCCATACCCGAGACGATCCCAAAAGGAGACAGAGGAACAAGATGAGATAGATGGAATCTCCAAAGTGCGGTCATAAACGGTCTAACGACGCACTGTCGTTACCTGAGCCGGATGTGAGACACCACGCCGCTATGTCGCGTAACACAAGCGTGAGCTCAGCGGACATCTTCCCGACACGCAAGCTTTCGAGAAGGACGGAAGAGAATCCGTCTAGAATGAAAGAACAAATGTGATGACTGCGTGCTGCTATTCTGTCCGAACTTACAAGCTCCAATGCTGGTCGAGGGAGCGTGTCTCCGATCATTCCCGACTCGAAACATGCTCACAAAGCCCACTCGAATTCACTTCTGTAGAATCAGCTGACTTCAGCAGCGCCAGGACAGAACACGGAATCGAGTTCGGGTTCGTTTCATTCTCATCGAAGTTGGAGTTTGTGTACACCTTCTCAATAAAAGCTCGAAGAAAGCGATCTTCGCCGAGATGAATCTAAGAAAAAATTAATTTTGAGAGGAGTTCTCTGCTCGAGATAGTTGAAAATCGAAAGGATCGACTGTCTTGAAGATCCAAGGACGAATCAATGAACATGGCCAGCCACGATGAGTGGAAACTCTCATTGGGGCACGGTGCATAATTGTTGTCGATAGTAGGTAGTTTACGAGCCCGTCTTTTATTACCATGACGTCGGCGTCAGTGAGCCCGGTGCGTCGTCGAGACGTTCCAACAGCACGTGTAGTCTGGATGAGTGTTCCGTGGCGGAAAGCGAACTTCTCTTTGAAATATCTTCGAGAATATCGGTTTTCCAAAAAGGTCAGTGAAATACTAATCCAAGTGACGCAGCAGAGTCCTCCCAACAAGGTTGTGTGGATCGCGATGTTCGGCTGCCAAGTGACGAATTCGGTCGAATGTAGTAAAGGATCATGATTCGGTTTCAACAATGAGTTTGTCCACGCTTGAGAAAATCGAGAATTTCGTAATCTCGGGGGAAGATTGAAAGTCGATGGTCAGAAGCTAATTCGTTAAACTAAAGAGACGGCTTTGTCTCAGAAATCGAACGAGTAGCACGGTTTGTCAACAAGCGGCGGCGAAGGAAAGTTAGCTCTTCATAATCAGCGTCTCAATGCGGCACTATGCCTCATTTTTTTCCGATTGTTGTGCTAACGAGAAGGAAACGCTTGGTTTTGTAAATGAAGCAGTTTGTGTTAGAGAATAGGATGCCCTTGTCGCTGAGAATTGTGTCTGTCTCAGAATAGAACGGTTTCATTTGGTTATGCAGATCTCGGTCGCTTTTTGCCCATTCTGGTGAGCTTCAAGAGTTCTTGCGAGATTTCGATAAATTCCTCGTTTTCTTGGAGAATACGAAGCATTTCTGAATCCATTCGAAAAAGAACTCTTGATGAAACGATCCCCCAGAAATTTTACGACTATGAGCAGGTAGAATTTCGAGGATATCTACATCTCTTGGAAAGGGAAAACATTATTTCGATTAGGGTTTCGATACAGCGGGTATTTCTGTTTGGATTGCTCACGTTTCTCCTCGATTCCGGAATGTTAACAAAGAAAAATATCCTACTCATACAGACGGCCGGTGGTTGATCGTTTTGGTTGATCTTACACCGAGTCCTGTTTTCTCGTTTGGCGATCGATTTCGGTGTAGAATCGGTTCCGACGGTGCTCACTTCCAACGGTAGAGGCAACAGCGGAAGCTTTCCGCGTGTTTGTTTCGGTTCGTGAAAAAAGGCTGATTGGGAACAGGATATGATTCAAGACTTTGCTTTCTTCTGGGTTAACCGACGACCTTCCTTCAACACTGAATATATTATATAAACATGCAGACGTTTTCCTTATCGGTGTGCGCAGTGTGTAGGTGTGTTTGAAACGTCCTCCATCGAGCGGTGATTCCGTTCAAGTTTTTGCGGTCTGGTGAGGCTTAGTCTTGTAGATTGTTGCTGTATCGCACCCGAAAACGAGCGTGCGGTTTCTGTCGGCATCGTTGTCGAAATCGAGCGGTGCGGCTCTCGGCGTGCACGCCACACTGCGCTTGTCGAGGAAGTTTTGTGAGCTGGCCAATTCTTCTGGCTTCTCGTCCGTCTCCACGCATTTTTGTCGATGCTTTCCACGGCTGTTATTCCCAACCTGCGAAACTAGATTGCGCTCGCTGCTGTCGTGGGATCCAGCGGTTATTAGGGAGTCGAGAAATCACAGAGTCTCAAGGCTCCCTGGAATAACTTGGCGCAAACTCTCCATCGAGGATCCATCGTGCGTGGGGGCGTTGACGGCGAATGGATTTCTTGATTATTCGATCCGAAAAGGCGAAGTCCTCAAGTTATATCCAACGTTTGCATCCGCAAACGTCAACATCCGGTTTTGTATCAAAGTGATCCGAGGGAGCCGTCGGTCGCCGCCACAGTAGCACTCAAGGCAACCACTGCCGTGCCGGCGTTTCTGACGAAGAGACAAAGTTCCACCAGAATCGTCGCATTTGCTTCTAAGGATCCGACAAGCTGTCAAACAAGCGCTCAGCTCCTGCACCGAGCTGGACGATGAAGAAAGTATCGAAACAAATTAGGTAATTATCTGCTATTTTTAGCACTTTCCGACGCGTTCTGTCTGCGGTCGACGCCCTCAAATTTGTCGACGAATGGACGAATGAATATAAGAGGTTTTTTTTGGCGATTGTGGAGCCTGTCCACTTCCGAATTTTCGAAGATATATTTTTTTTTCTAGTTGGAAGGATATCGATCCTCTCGATTTGTTTAAAGGATTCAATGGACATCTCCGTTCTCGGTCTTCTCCTTGGAAGAGAATGAGTCCAAGACGAAGGCCGCTTCAACCTCAACGGATTCGCCAATCCGCACGATCGCTCATTCGTTTGAACGCTGCTTCGAGGAGCTTTTCGTCAATTTCACGGTTTGCCGCAGAAAGCAAGCGTACTAGCTCGCTCACACAAAATCTTTCGGCCTTGACAAGTTTTTCTTGTGAACTACTTGAAATGCTCATAGGCAAACACAAGACCAACAGTTGCTTTTGTCGCTGTTGACAGCCGCAGCAAGTAGATAAAGACATTGTTGTACTCGCGGAAATTTATTCCATGCACTTGTTCCAATTCAGTTCGTTCTTTTCTCTTTTCTTGTTGGAGGCGGGGTTCTGGGCGTTGTTCTGATTTCCACTGGTTCCGCTGATGAGGATCCGGCCGTCAGCTTATCGGAACCAGCTGGTTTTCGTTCGGCTTTTCAAGTTTCACGAGTCGAAAACATTGTAACGGCCATTCTAGGCTTTTCGGGCAACAACTCCGCCCTCCAAAGTTGGTGGATCGCGGCAACAATGAGTTATTTCTCGAAATCGAAGTGTCTGAGCCGTAAATGGAGAAGCTTGTCTTGACTGATTCGTAGTTTGGAATCTATTCAGTCATCGAGTCACTCAGTAAGGGAGTTACGCGCACAGCTGGGTAGCCAATCAAGCCGAACGATGACGGCCGTCTTTTGTCTTTGTTGACCAAACACCGACAACAGGAGACGAAAGTCTTCCGACCTTGCAGCTTTCACAGCTTGCATGCTAACAGGGTGTCTTAACAAATCTTCGTCGAACTTCGATGGATTTCGAATCGGCTGGGCTCCCACGCGAGAAGCGACCGTCGCTCGGGATTCCAGGTACGAAATAAAATTGAGCCGGAAACAACACCAGACATATTTTTGAGAGTTGCGAAAGAAATTTGGTTTTTTTCTTCGCTTGCCGCAATCTTGATGTAGGCCTTGTTTCGCCGCGAAATTCGTTCCAAGTTTTTCTACCGATTGACCCGACGGAACATTGATGGCTACCGTCGTTTTCATGTTTCCTCCGACAATTCAACTTTCGTCTTCTGTCGTCGGATAACTTTTGTGTCGCACACAAACGAGCGCCGCGCCCCGTTGATGCTTCATGCCTGGGGGTCGTTGGCTTACATCACTAGGACAGCAAGGGCAACGAAGAAAAGAAGAAAAAATCATAAAGGCGAAGAAATAGCGCTTACATCATTTTCCATCGCTTTCGGGGAGGAAACGCCACCGTTCTATTGGGGCTGTAGATCAAGCTTAGAAGTCGTGAGTACATCTTGAAACTTGATTGCGCCCCTTCGATACTTCGAGAGCTTCGACGCTCGGGGGCCAGGGGCGGATCCTCGTTTCCAGATCATCCTGAGGAAGTTCCGGAAATCTTTCCGACATCTCAGCTCGGTGCTTCATTCGAAGTTCTTGAGCTCGATCCCGGTTTGTTGATTGGATGCTGATAAGTAGTCCAGACTAGCATTCTAAATTCAATTGACATCACCAGTTCGAAACATGTGTTACGGTGCACTTTGTTCGATGCGCTACGTAACCTTCTGTGGCTTTGCAGTCGCTTGTCCTTACAAACAGCAGTGTCATACGGCTGGTTTATTGCAACTCATGGCAAAGCACGCGTGTCGTGAAGCGTTTCAGATGACAAAATTCTTGCGTACGATATCTCCATTTACAACGACACTAGCAGCAGCGGCGGCGGCGGCCGTGGAAAGACGAAAAGTCCGACGAAAAGCGGCGTAAAATGTTCTCATGCTCGCTGCGGCGGACCCGCGTTCAACCTTCGTAGCCGACTGATTTTGTTAGAAGCCGTGTTGCGGGTAAAAAAAAATCATAGAAAAAAACGGGATCTCGCTCCGGGAGTACTCGTACGCGACGACAGGGGTTGGTGATGCTCATGAAGGGGGAACGATCGCTATTCCATTGAGAGACAACTTTTCAATGGAGGAACTCTCGTACTATCCGCGTGTACGCAATGCAAATCAGAGGGATGTCTGTTGTAATGACCTCTTCCCTAAGATATCGACGCTGACATTGGCAACTTCCGCCAGAGCTGTTGTAACCAAAGCCTGACAAACGAGCGAATGACTTGTGGGAATACAAAGCTCTACTAGGAAGGAGTCATTAAACGTTCAGTTTGGCTTCATTCGTGAGACCGTCCGTCAGGATTATTCTTTTTTTTTTTTTGAATTTTCTATTCTGAAATGCAGTTGTGCATTCAGAAACTTTTCCTCATCGCGTTCGGTGAAACCCTCTGAAGCAGGTAGAAAGTCAGACAGCGGCTGTCAACGTCACCGGCGATGATAATTCTGAAGATGATGATCGAATTCGTGTGCTCGTATACCTAGCCAAGGTCAAGGCTGGAACAGATGGTCAGCCAACATCGAGCGGCGATTACTCTGTCAAGATTAGTTTTTACGATGTCACGGTAGCTGGTTTTATCGATGCCGATATTGTACCGTGGTGAAAACTTCCATCATCATTATCATCATCATCCATTTTAGAGCAAGACCCATTCTACAGAGATGCAATGAAGCGATTCTTCTGTGGATTGCTCGCTGAGAAGTGGCTCGAGCGTTTCATGCGAGAAGATGGACGGTATGCAGACGGGACTGTAACCGTGCTGCGGCGGGGCAGAGTTCTGGCGTCGGGAAGCACGGATGGCAATTCGGTTCGTTTCCCCTGGTGCCGGGTTGTGTCCGCTAGGGTGTCCGATAGGACCCCCCTTCACATAGGCACTGCTGGCTGGAGTGGATTCAACCCGTGTGTCCGAAAAGGGGATCAAACGGTCGATTGTTAGTTGTAATCTTTTAGCCAGAAGTCGATGGCGGCGGTTCGAATCTCGAAGCCCGCCGCGAGTTACACAAAACGTGTATGAGACGTCGTTGCAGCACAACTGTGCGTGTCTGGACCGATGGACGTGTCCGGTTTGCTCTAGAAGAGCAATACGGTGCTGTCTATAGGAGTGGGTTCACCGGTGTCCACTTTCCCCAAATCTGTGACCGTAGTCCCGCTGAGCTTGCTCGCCGCTGGAGTGAAAGGGTCATTCACCAGAATGAGGACACACGATAACCATAAACCATAAGAACCAGAGTCTTGAGATAATAATGATCTGCTCGATTGGTGAAGACAAATCTTCGAGAGAGCCAAAACTAACAGTAGAAATCTTGCATTGCAGGTGTGACTCCAAGGCGGAGATGAGGCCAGTGCTATTCGCCCTGGTGTTGGGCTGTGCGTTAGGAAGTCAGATAAAAATCCTGCCATACGGAAAAGTGAGGCCGACGTATCGAGTTCAATGTCTTTCCGAGCTGCCAAACGACCTCAGCCTGGAGGCCCTCGGCAACATGACCGTCGTTTGGAGAGATGCCGAAGGCCACTTGATTGGCGAGAGTCCGGTCAGCATCGTGATGGAGGAGCCTTCGATCGGCGCCGAAATGATTGTGCAGTACGCGGGCGCCTCGGAACAGTTTAGCTGCGCGTTCAAACGGCCCGGAGGAGGTGTCCCATCAGGACTACAGTTCAGTGACATCTACGTGTACGCCAAATCGGAAAAATGTGAATCCGACCTCGCTTACTGCGATCCCAGCAAACGTTTCTGTCGACAAGCCAAATGTGTCTGCCAACAGGGAGAGCATCTCTTCGATGGTACTCAGTGTGTGCCGGGCTACACGGGCACTTTGCCTTGCCAGCCCGTGACGGCAAAAGAAAGCGAACAATGTGTGGGAGCTCTCCGAAAAATCGCCTTGCGCAAACCCTACATGAAATGTCAATCGAGGAAGAACCGCACACTTCTCGAACGAGTGAAACAACTGGTGCCAACTCTGAGACCCAAAGCCGAGAATTACAGTCATTGTCCATGCAAGGGAGCGATGTACGGAAACATCGTCGAGATCAATGGAATAGAGTACTGCCAAGAGGTAGAACAGGTCTCGTGTTGTGTACCGCTATCGTTGTTGGTCGATAGTCACGACTTTTCCTTGGTATGGTTCACGCTCATTTCGATATCGATCTTCATCGGCCTAGTGCTCATAGCGGCCTTCGTTCTCATGGTTTGCAAGTCTCGGCAACAGCTCCAGGCTCAGCACCGAGCTCAGTTGCGGGCGTTGGCTCTACAGCAGCAAGACGAGCACCTCGCCATCTATGATCCTCGAGTGCACCGAACGATCACCGTAGCTTCTGACAAACCTCCTGCTTACCATGAAGTGGTTCGTCGCGACGCCAGCACACCACCTCCCGCGTACAACGTGGCCGTAGCAACGTTGGGAAACGCAGTCAGTGCGCGAACGGACTCTCAACCCCAAACGACGTCCCAGCCTGAAGCGTCAACACAAATCGAGCTTACGGACAAACCACAAGAGTAAAAGTATGCTGACAGATGCGTGCAGAACATCCATGAGCGTGCAGTAGAACTATTCGATTCGGCGTTCGTCGAAATGGAGCCTAAGGAAGTTTCTCTGAGAAAGCTCCAGCTTGCAGCTGCACTAGTGCCACAAGTAGCTCCTGGTCGGATTAGTTTGTGTAAACCGCGATGGACTCCTTCCGCTTCACAGATCAAAATTCACTGTTGAACTCTTCACTCCTTCCATTCATCAAATCTTGAAGCGTTGGATCATCCAGACAATCTCATCAACAAGGTCCAAGACTGTCCCAGAAAAACGAATTTAAATTGATGTCAGTCGTCGAAGTCATCCTCGATTGTGCCTCCATCCGAATGTCGCGATGAGCGTGATCCAGACCTGTAACCATTCGAGAGGGCTCAGTTTTTCTATCATATAGGATATCATTGAGGCGTTTCAGGCACATTTATTTAATTTTTGTCTGAGATTGAGGAAATGGATTGTTCCCTTAATTTGTTGAAAGGGAAACAGCTACGAGTGTTCTGCGCGAGAAAAAATTTGGCTCGCGCTCCGTGGAAGCGATAAACATTTCTAGTATGTACATACGTATTGTAAATAAATTCTAGAGAAAAGGAGAAAGTTCAATAAACTGTGATATCTGTAAGAGACGTGGTTCTACTTGAGATGCCTACGCCATCTGCCCCAATTTTCAAATCTGCACAATGCTCGAACGAGGTACTTTCTTTCTGGAGAAGAGGTGGAATCTGGCTCCATTCAGTGCAGATCATGGTGGCAATGTCAATGTGGTAACTCTGTATACGAAATACGAGACGTCGGTGTGCACCTGTCAAGCGGTGTTTTCGCGGTCACGGTGTTCTCGGTAGGAAGAATCAAGAATTATTCCTCCTGAATTCACGACAGAGATGCATACCGCGACTGTCATCCGCGGAACAGGAGCTGCATGAGTTGAAACTTGGGATCTTGGATATGAGCCATTCGAGACTCGCGCGTTATCTACGAATCGGGACTCGGAAATCACACATATCGATCTTGGTCAAATCCGACGCGGGATACAGTTGCAATGAGCTCTGATCAGATCATTCTGTTGACAGAAGTCTCCATCGAGCATCGCAGATGTTGGCAGACTCAGAAAGTCACAATCCCGTGTAAATAGCTTGATTCGGAAGTCTTGAAGTGAAACGGACAAAATTGTATCCAACAAAAACTTGTAAGGGTAAGGAATTAGGAGAAAATGTATTCAACAGACATGCAAAACGTCAAAGTCGCGGCGTAGGCAGTCGTGCCGCTGATGAACCCTAGTAGCACTTGTGAATGACTCGAAACTCTGAGGCATATCAATTTCGGATTTCGCCTCCGGCAAAATTTGCCTCACGATTCTATTTTTCTATGCTTTCGAAATTCCACGAATTCAAGCTGAGTTTGCGCGCTACGCTCCATGGCTGAGACTCGCGCTCCTCGAGCTTGAGAGGAGTCTGTCTGCAGCAGGGTCTGTCCGAAAATGGTTTCACTCAGAGCCTCGCAGCGAAAACTTCAAAAACTGAGTTCCTGAAGTCGATTCGAAGCTTCAATCTCGAAATTCGAAGTTTAGCAACAATTGGAATCGAATAGACAATTCGAATGGACTGTGGCTTCTATTATACAAAAAGGATCTTCCTGATCTTCAGGCTTCCCGAAACCTTCGGGAGATTCTCTAGAGTCTAGATTTATCAAGCCCCTGTCCCGAATGTTTGCCGCTATGCACATCTATCATCTTGTGTTTCAGAATTTATGACCAAGAGCAGAAGACAACCTCTGGGCTATGTGATTGTGAGACGAGGGAACCGACGAACTGAATATCACCACTATTATCGCAGTGATCGGATTCTCAAAGTGATCTTAGTGAGTTCAGCCCTAATTGCGGCCACAGCAGGGTTTCGCAATGGAATATTACAAGAAAATCTGATTTCCGCGAAATATTATTCAGTGGAAGGGAGGATTCACATCGATCTTCCGCGGACTGCATCGATGGATGTTGTCACGAATGCCTCCAAATGGATGGCTTCTACAGCTGCGACACGGCTCCGAAACGATAGCGGGTACGTTCACTCTAGAAATCTTCTATCCGCTCGATGAATTCGGCGTCCATCGTTCACAAGGCGTCGTCGCTCAACCTCCTGGGCTCTTCACCAAGGACAACTTCATATCCTGAAGCCCATAGTTTCACGATCAATCTCAAATCGGAGAACACGATCAGAGGGAACACAAAAACCATGGCGAAAATCTTCTGGAAGTTCCCTAAAACTATGAATGAAAAGAGGAACCAGCAACATCAGAGCCAAATCAACAGTTATGCAGGATTTGACAACATTCCCATGGAGGCGTTGAGCCGAGAGTACCGACATGAGGACGGAATAACTCAGCAGCTGGTCGAACAATAGCATATTTTGATTTCATAATGATTTCAGGACTATTTCTGATCTTTTCTCCACCCACATCGCACCAGATGGAGCAGTATTCTTTCGGGTTCCTTCCAATCAAGTATGAACATCACAGAACTCTAGAACAGACGGATGTCTGAGGACAAAAAATTAACGTTCTTCATAACTCAGGTAATCTACTGAGCCGACCTCAGGAAATCTGGCGGAATTCCGCATCGTTCGACAGAATTTGCTCGGAATCCAGCCTGAGTGGGAGTCTCAAATCGATTCGATAAGCTTTCAGCGACAGCAATTTCCAAACAGCATGAAACCACTCCGCCTTGAAACCCGTAGGATGGAGAGGCCTTGTTGCTCGTTGGATCGCGATGTCTTCGATCCCAATACGCCATTAAATCGATTCATGGGTCACTGAGCCGAAATCGTAGAACTACGATGAGGCAGAACAAAGCTAATCCGCCTCTTTGAGATGATTGCCTGCAAGCGTCCTTGGTTTTGGAAACAGAAAACGGCAAAAGCGGCTAGACGAGTAGGAGGACTTACAGACCAACTGTCCCGCACGGTCGCTTGCTGGGTGATATATTTCCTCGAGGAGTGACACCCTAGAGGGCCGTTGCACACGCGACTAAAGGGCCAAGGCATTATTCTGCCCTTTCTAAGACAAAACGACCTTTTTTACGACTTTTCTTCTTCCCCTCCCTCTTTTTTTTTTATATAAAGAGGTCCAACTAGCCAATTTCGGATTTTTTCGCCTTTTCTAGAACTCTTTCTCTCCGAGGCTGTGTCGAGGCCCAGAGGACTCTCAAGGACCCAAGAGCAAGGAGCAAGATGGAACCGACTCGACTCGAGCAGAGCCCAGCAGCCGTGGCTGCTTCCACAATGGCTTTTCTCCGACGGCATTGTTTAAGCGGATGAAGTACGTTCACACGTTTTCGCCGGTGCACTTAATTCCAGAGAGCTCTCTTGAGAAAATGTTCCGGAACACCCTGACATCGAGTGCCTATTTCGAAGGAGTTTCGTTTCTCGGTTCCTTCTTCTGGCAGTTGAGCTCACTCTGTGGGCGGCCGCGCAGAACGCTTCGTCGGCCACTGGTTGCGACTCTGAATCGACGAGATTCTGTCTATCCCAGCGTCCTTCAGAATTTCAGTCGACGATAATTCCTCAGAGAAAGCTCTCTCTTCTTCTCTGCGTCATGTTGAAGCCCCGGATGAAATGAGGAAATCCCTCCGGAAGAAAAACTTTGGCTTGCGATCTCTTTCCGCGATTTCGGTCAGATCATAGTTTTTTGAGGCGCTCCTCGACTTCATGGTGGTAGGACAGGATTTCTTCCGGATTCGAAAGCACCGGATTCTGATTTCTTACTACAGAAGGGAGTCCAGATCGCATCAACCGTCGATAGTGTAACCGGAACATGGTCATTGTGCGTCCAATGAAGCCACCCTCGTCTCCACTAGGGATGTATTCCGAGGTGATAATGCTATTGTCTTTTCGTGAATCACAGAACAGTGCCCTTTCGATGCCGCGCTCGATTAGTATCTAATCGAATTTGGTGCTATTAGCCCGACAGGCTGCCACTCTTACTTTGGTTCTTGGGAGAATCTTCGTTGGAGTGAGTTTCTCTTGGCGGCTGTGAAAGCACCTCCCGTCCACAATCGTGTACTTGGACGCCGACACCGACCTGCTTGCCCTTCATTCTACTGCCGGTTGTTTCGATTTAATTCGACCGATCGAAATCCGGAACTAAGTCGTGTTGTGTTCGTCTTCACATCGCCCTCGTCTACAATCGTAAAACTCGCCTCGATAGGTTCACTTCGATTTCCGCGTAGACGATGGAAGGAAAATGGATCCCCGTTTCCGGAAGGAAAAAATCCGGAAAACCTCATGTCGGAATCCTCCCCGTCTGTTCGCCACAAAATATCCCGAAGTATTCAAATCTGTCGAGTTTCCAAGAACCATAACTCACCTATCCATGAATAACTAGGCTGCTTTCACCGGTAACTGGTTGCATGTCAGTTGAGCTTGATCGCAGAACATTTTGGCAAGCGTGATTGATGTGCTCAGAAGTCCTGTAGATCCGCAGCTCGTACTACAACGCGTCTGAGAAATTGATATAAATGTTCGAGTATCGGCGTGTACTGTAGCTCGAAGTGAAGAGTTACGGGTGAGCGAGTCCTGAGAGCGCTCGATGTAGTATGTTGTCCCGAAAAGCTTCCATCGGATAATCTTCGCCATTTTCTCTGAGATTTTGGCATTGTCGAATGTGCGAGAAAGTTTCCAGATCCCTGAATTTACAGTGCAGGGGACACCATCGTGGTGAAGATGGTCCTCCCTGACCGTGCACGTGGGTGGACGCCAACGTTTGAAATATTCTGTTGGACGACATCTAGACGCCGCGCCGTGTTGGCGAAAATCGAACAATTGTAGTCGTCCATCTCTAAGAATTTCATTCCAGTTTATCCCACGACTCCACGACCAATGCAAGCGAAGCAAGTCGACGCAGTGTTAATGACATGAGAGATCGGGATGCATTCACTATTCATCCAGTCTTCAGGGAAAAACGTTGACTGACGGAACAACAAAAAGGTTCCTCTGTCTAACGACGTTCCATCAATCTACTGGTGGCGTTCTTATTACTATGATTACAACTGCTTTCATCTCCGTTGTTATCGTCGCTTTTCGACTCTTGCGGCAGCACTGACTTGTCGCTCGAGCAGCCATTTGGCCTTTTCGCAGCTTTTATTTATGTTCTGTTTGTCCCCTAGGCTTTGTTTGCTTTTCTCAATTCCGATCGTACGTTTGTGTTTGCCGGTGATTGCGCCGCACTGCGCATGACATAATTCGTCAATCTCGCATTCTCTTTTTCGTTTGTGCTCCGTTTGCTCTCTCAGTTGTTCCCATCAGAGTTTCTCTTTTGTTCGTTTTGAGGCGTTGCTGCGACTGATGGGTTTGTGCATCCAAACAGCAACGCCGCAGTTTGTCGCTCTTATAAAAACACCGGCGAATAACGAATGAACACACTTGCTTTCAGAGATCGCTCGCTGGTCAGCTCGCTAGGCCGACATCCCATTCTCCTTGCACCGCGGTGCTGCAGGAATAAACTCCCATGTCCTCGATGAAGTCTGATGTTCAAAGAGGTCGATGAGCTCATCACATTCAGTCATGACTCATGACACTCTCCACTTTATGACGAACCGTTTCCGAGCAGAGATCGGGGGGCTATCGCAGGAGAATCAGAGGCATGAAACATCTCAAGTGAAGTTCCGGCATCTCACAGGTAGTGAAATTCTCCTGTCGCCCGCCGTATCCCCTGGCAGGCCTTTTACCCAAATGTTCTTTTCATTTCTGTCTTCAGTGTCTTTGAAGGAACTTGGGCAACTCTTCTACATTATGAATCCAGTGAGAATCACAAAGCTTTGATATTAGATGATCATTAAGATGAGGAGAAGCAGATTTTTCGCGGACTCTACAGATTGCAAACCTATCTCACAATCAGAGCATTCGCTCACTGATCCTCGTCTCGGCTGACGACCCGTGGTATTATCGAGTGAGTTTCAGCTCTTTGAATTGTGACGTCCTCATGATACCCAAAAACTTCAACCAGATGCACCGGATTCGGTCCAGGTCTGACTGGAAATCGACTCTTCCTCCCGGTCAGCGGCTCTGCCCCGGCATCTATGGGCTTTCCCTGATCGATTCGAGTGAACTCTGTTCTTCAAAGCCGAATGACGTAGCGCTCACGAACTCAGTCAGCCAGAGCTTCCGGGACAGTTCTCGGTTCCTACGATGGTAGGTACAAGACTTCGCTGTACGAACTGCTTTCGGTACTGATGTTCAAATATGGGGGAAATCGCTTCGCCGCCATCGGATGATTTCGCAAAAGCTTCCCTCTACAAGCACGCAAACGAGCGATGGCTCTGATTTCTATGCGGCGAATTATCACGTTTCTTTATCCTATCGGTTTCATCGCTGCAGCATCCATCGAAGCCACGATGAAACCGTTTCTTTGCGTGAAGTCTCTGAGTCGATGAGCAAATGGTGTCATTCTGAGGGTGGGATCTGATTCACAAGACATCGATCAAGTTACCTACAAATCTACGTCTGGGTGTTTCTCATTGGTCGAGTTTTGTGAGTGCGCGTCGTCGTCTCCTTGTTGATTGCAGCAGCCATGGAGGCGGCTTATTGTGTCAACCCTTCTGGGATTGGGGAAATAGCGGAGAACTAGAAGTACACATGAGATCCAAGAGGTAAAACTCTGGAAATGATATTCATGATGACTCCGCTCTTTGTGTAGCTCGTCATCTGCGTCAATATCGAAGATGAATCAAGCAGTGAGTGGTGGAAGTGACTCTTGAGAGGTTTTATGGGTGTGAGTAACGGGTAATTAGTGTCAGCCGCTGATACCGCGACAGAAGTGAGGTTTGCCACTAGGAGCGATAAAAAGGCAACTACAAGAACGCGACTCGAAAACTGCGACTTGTTCGCCTGAGGTCTCCGTAACACTCGAATGAATTCTCGAAACCCGTTCGATAGCAGCCTCCATACCCGTCCACGTGGTTGACAACCCGGTTTCGCTATTCTCGCATGCGTATCTGGCGGGGGTGTCTTGAACGGCCTTCACTGGTGGTCGAAGCATCTCGATTTTCGTGCCCGTCTTCTGGGTCTATGCGAGATAGCTCCCCATGATTTCTCGTTCTCTTCCAGTTCGCACATCGAGCGGATAGGATGATTGACAGATCTCTTGCATGAGTCGGAATTTCTGTGACTTGCGAAAGAAAACCAAGTTTCGTCCGCGGGCTCTTGATGGATATCCAGCTGTTTTGTACCACTTACGCAGCCTGGTTTCACGATCATGGGCACGGGGCTCTCATTGACGGAGTCTCGATTTGTGGCTTCGTTTCCCGGTACTTATCCTTCCGCCTTGATCACAATCAGCATCATAGTGGTTTCTATCCGATGTTCAATTCGCTACTGTTTCCGATTCCGCAGAAAACGCGACTCTCTGCATCTTCATATGGAACGAGCGGAGGGAAGTCAACTCTGTTCATTTCCAGACGCCGCGGCGCCCTGCTCAGGAAGGGCACTGACTGCCTATTTCGTTGCGCCCATCCCGCCAGTGATCCTCATGTACTTTTCGGGGACGGCGAGCGTCATCCTTTTATCTTGGCCATGAGGGGGGAGCGAACGATCGCGAGCAGAAACGCTCGCAAGAACCACCTTACGAGCTGTATGCGGTGTGATTTCCCGCAAATGGCCAAGCGCCAATGGTATCTTTTTCGACGGATAGGAGGGATTGTAGAAAATTCACAGGGAATCGCTTCTTCAGTCTAGAACATCGATTGAGGTGGTGCATATATGCATCAACCGTTAGAAGTCCAGCTAACAGCCAGAGCCTGATTGGCGAATTCCTTCCTCTGGATACGCTTTCTTAAACTCTCAACTACTCCTCGCATCATGAACCTAGATTTCGTGCCTTCGGTAGCGACGTAACTGATAGAAGAGATCCGCGAACTGTGAATTCCAGATCAATCTGATTCCACTCCCACACACTGGTCACATCCGAAGTGAACAAGAGACCGTTATTTCTCTGCAAACGGCATTCCTGTACAGTTTAGGACGGGACGAGATCACAGAGAATCCTCGAACGCATATTTCATGAGTTGTGTGCTCGATTGCGCCAGTTTCTCGAGTTCTTCCCAATACAATCTCTTCACCGAGTGCTGAGGCCTAAAAGAGATTCTCCACTTCAGCGATGACTCGATGATGTTCTCGCACGATCCTCCTCTGGGGGAAATGCTTTCGAAGCGCTCGGTACCAAGACTGGCAAGATCTGAGAGTCGCTCATGTCCGAATCCCGATTGAGGAATCATAGGATTTCGTATGACAGCGCACGTGAGTGATGTTTGGAGCGATTAATTCGGGAAATACCAATATCCTATCCGGTCGAACGACTACGTAGGGCTCCGAAATATTGTGTCATCAATATTAATCCCAAATCTAGAATAAGGTGGTAGCGATATCCCAGAAAGACAGGGGGGTTTTGAAATCTGAAGTAAGATAGAGGGGACGCCTTCTCGGAAAGTGCGATCCATCCATCGACGTTAGCCGCTTTAGATACGGAGACCTCGAGACCAAAACGCACGTCGTGCTGGAATTCGAGGAGAAAGAGAATTCCCAAAAAACAATCCAGTGCAGTCTGGGAATTGAGCTCCACGTGATCCCGACGACCCTCGGTAGAACTGAAGGAACCGCGAGATGAGAGACGAGAGGTGATTCGTGGATGCAAAACAATCCAACCCTGAAATCAAAGAGATCATGCGTGCTCATGGAAGATCGAAATGAGATCGATCCGCAGCTATTCTCGAGCATTTTGGACCGGTCTCGGTGGGTTTTTAACCATCGTAGTTTGAAAATGGGAGCTTCACATAAATAAAGAAATATTGACTTTGATAGATTTAACAGGGTATTTTATTTTAAGTAATACTAGGGAAATATATTAGTGAAAATCACAGAACCGAGAGTTACAGCTGGAATATCGTCGGTCTGGAGGAATTACCTAAATGGCTTTGCCGAACATCGACTAGCTTGTGTGCCGAGATCGCGGTTTGCACCCAGTCTCTGTCCACGTAGAACAATTGTTCCTTAATCGGCGGCTGCAAGCAGTCTCTTAGCACGAGGCCGTGCCCAGCGGCTGTATCGATGGTTACGCACTGATGTGGGAACAAATGATTGTGGATGGAGAAAAGGAGATCTCCGTGAGCCGTTGTCGTGCTCAGATGGAAGCCAAGATTCCACTTCTGACTGTGGCTTCCCGTGCAGTGGGTTGTGCCGACGACGCAGTCGGGCCGACCGTCCCTACACTCGAGGCACATTGTCATGAAGAGTTTGTGAGCGATCAGAATCGGCCCATTGAAACTCCATCTCATCCAAGTCCACAGGGGACAATTTTCACCATAATAGACCTAAGAAAAGTGAATGAAGTTTGAGTTAGTTCAGCGATTGAGCGTGTCCAAGTTAGTGTTAGAATATAACAACAACAATACAGAATAAACTGGCAATCGAAGGAATAGGAAGGACTTCGTTTCAACGTTTCAGGTTCCATCACAAATAAAGGAAAGAGTCAGCAGCACACTTGAATGGAGAAACTTCGGAATAAATCCTCACCTGTCTGAATCCAAGATTACAGCAGCCCGAATTCAAGCAGCCGTCGTTGTAAGCCGTCCGAATGAAAACTCCCTCTGATTTTGAGAGTTCCGCCCGGGCCGATTGGTACCAGTCGCTCACTGATTTCACCGCTCCCAGGTCGTGGCTGGAAACCGCGACGAAGAGTGAAGCGATGAAAACGTGGGAGAAAATGGACATCTTGAGCTGCTGGAACATATTGAGGGTTTGGTCTTCTTCGGTGAGAGCGCGTACACTGAATCGGATCGAAAGTAGGCTTGAGGATCGTCAAAGCTGAGTGATGCATCGAACGTTTGAAGAGTTTTTATACGGTCTGACATTCAGGTTAAACGGGTTTTGAGAAAGAGGAAGCTCTGAGGAGGAACAACTCTCCGATCACTTCTTGGCGGGTGGTTAATATGTCCGCCCACGTGACCGAGAATCCGATCACCTCGACCCACCTGGGTCCAAACCACATGACCGTTAGAGCGCACAGACAGCGTCACAGTGAGCTCCACGGGTACGCCACGAAGCGATTCGAACTGGATTTCTTCTTGATCTGTCTTTGGGTGGCGTGATGAGGATCCCAATAAAAAACAATCAACTTGATTCACTTCATCATGTCGCGGTTGTTCTACAGCAGAATGCCCCTGAGACTAGCATTCGGACCTGTACGGAGGTCGTGACCCTACAATGTCTTCAGATTTTCGGCGAGCTCATATGAACACGGATCCCAAAGCCTCAAAACAGCGTATCTGAATCTATTCAGGGTCGGTGGTGTTTTTTCCGCTCGCCGCCCGCAGTTTCAAAACTATGCAGTGAAAGCTTGTCCCATAGAGTACCGTCAGGACACGACGAAAGGTTCGCCATAACGGAAAATTTCTCCGGCTCGCTGTAGAGCCCGTAACGGAAAAATCATCTTCTACGTCGATGTTCACCAGAACGAACCGTGTTCAATATAACGGCATTCCACTGTAATCCTTGCTGAGTTCACGCTCTATGAAAAGCTCGCTTGAGACTAGCTTCAATCGCGAACATCCTCTTCACGTAGTTTCAAGGCTATTTCTTCCTGAACTCTTCAAATCATTCACCGCATTGAATCAACGCTCAACGTCGTAAGGGAATGGGGGGAATGGATCGAAATTCGTTCGGCCTGGGAGCTGCACTTTGGGTATTTGCCGCATACTTGCGGACAAAATCACATGAAATTGCATCCTTTCTTCAAGGCGCTCCATAACCAGACTAAACTTTTGTTCCGATAATTCGTCATGATATTCCCATTCAGCTTTCATTGGGTCGATCAAGGAAGGCGAACCTATCCAGGTAGGAAGTCCATAGCTATTCTATCGCTGAGCTTCAAGTGAAGTTGACCAAACGGAATCCAGATTCGATGGCATGGATCGTAATCTGTGGGACCTTTGATCCAAACCTTGCACTTTTTCCGGTACGATGATCAATCTGACATCTCACCCAAATAATTTCGAACTTATATCGTTCGGGAAGACCAGAGATTACGGTACCGTAGCTGAAAAATGCTCCTCGATCGAACTTCGCCAGGAAGGTCTAGCTTCCCATTTGAAGACATCCGGAAGTTCTAGAAACGCCTTTCTGAACCACTTAAGTTCTTGTCGTGTATCATTCTGACGGACTTGAAAATATTCAGAAGAAGGTTGTCGCTCGATATTATGAAGGATATCGAGAGTGCTGCGACCAACACAAGACTCCCCATGGTTCACCGGTAGATCACTTGAGGTTGAAAGACCCTGCTCTATAAAGTCCGCCATGAATAGTGGAAAGCCGAGCTTCTAAACGGAGAATCACGGAAACTCCAATTCATTGTGTAGTATTTTTAAGAGTTTCTCACGGGGGATCCCGTTCGCGACGAAATGCATGAATTTTCGACTTTAATAAGAGACGTCGCGAATTTAAGCATTTTTTTCTCGGATCATATGAGCTCGTAGTTGCATCAAAAGTGTTTCTTACTTCTCTGGGCTCAAGGACCGCCTTTGATGAACGTCGAGCTCCAAAGGCCGAAAGCCATCGGAAACGAACTATTCGAGCCACTCGGCTGTATTCGTTGCGTCCCGGATACACACACTCAGTTGTAAACATTATGGGTACACATTCGACGTCGTATTCATCTTTCCTCATGTGCTCGATCTGAAGGTTAGTGTGACACATCGAGGTCAACGTTGTCAGCCCTCTCAATGAGGATCTGTGCGCTAACTTCGCGTGTCTGTTTGCATATGTACTCTATTTATATCGCAAGCTTCACGCAATCGTGCGTTTCGGCAGTGTTGAGACCAGAATTCCATGCTGAATTGATTCTGAACTGAAGTCGAGGTGGACATTCCTAATCCTGTTCATTGAGCTTTATTCAGGGCTTTAGAAGGTTATTGAGGTTCACTGGGGTAATTTTCCAAACCGAGTGAGAACTTCAATCCTTCATTTCTTGGAACGACCTAATTCCAGAGCCTCTTATAATTATTTGTGGTGGCCGTTGCAGAAGTTCTTGACATCCCCGAATTTCCCGGAAAACAATACCTCGAAAAAACACCGGGCAAAAATACTCTTCATGAACAGATCAAGCTTGAGCTCTGAAATCACTCTGTGGAAGATTATCATTCGTCTTCAGTAGTTTTTCCACTGACATCAAAATGCTATCGAGATGGAAGGTGGTCATGAGCTTTGATTGTCTATGAGGAGTTCTCCACGGAAACTTGGCTCGCCTGCGACACCCGATGGAATGACGAGGGGAGTGAGATCGATGACGGTGGTTGGTTTGTTTGTTTTGTGTGATGCTTTTTATCTGGTCACCCCACGATACAAGAAACCGTCCTCCAATTCGAAGTTTGTGGTTTCTAGGTGCACTCGAAACTTCCGCCTGTTGTTTACTTCGGCGAGTGGTTTTGAAATTAATCACGACGGCTTTTTGGTGAACGAGGCGACTCCTAATTTGGTTCGACTTGGAAGCTGCTGCAGCGACCGTTTGAAGGTGAAGGGTTGCTCGTACTGTAGAGCCGTTTCAGCTCGGTGGTCGAGCTCGATGGTGGAATCCATGGCGGCATCAGTCCTCTTCGAAACAAAAGGTTGATACTGACGAGTTGTGCGCTTCCTACCGAGATTCTAGCCATTCCAAAAGGGTGATGCGACATATGCGAAAGTTGAGTAGACATGAGCGAGGAGTTGGCTTGACGCCTTTACCGATTCTGTTCCTTTTCGGACCGTCTCATATGCAATGCCGGGCCTGGACATGGATACCGGGCATCACAGCCTGCTCACCAGTGTTCGCCGCGAACAACTTCAAAACTCATTCTATGGCGATAATGTTCGAGAATCATCTACACCAAGTGATTCGATTCAACTTTCGAGCTCCTTCCACCAAAAATTTCGGAAAATTCGCTTGACTGCTGGAGCAAGAAAACTTGGAGGAAAAGTTGTTTTGTTCGGCATCCATAGTGATGCCTGTTGAGGGGCTCGCGTCATTGAATGCGGCAAGCACTGTTTTCTTCGCTTGCGATTACGAAGTGAGTAAGAGCTATGAAAATGACGGCGGCGACGTGCTCAACTTAACGAAGTCTCGCTCTCGACGACGAAAGTGTTTCTCCTTAGCAACAGGACAGAGTCATCCACCGTGTCTGGGTCGCCCAGTCGGTCGGTCGGTCGGTCGGTCTGTCCGTCTGTCTATCTGTCTTCCCAGCCGTCAGTCTTCATGTCGGGTCGTTGGACCAGGACGGCCGACCGAACGGCCTGCTTGCCTGCCAGCAAGCGAGTAATAGTACGATAATGGCCCCTAATGAAAGTTCGGCTTCATCAACGTCTTCTTAGATAGTCGTTCTGTCACTTCTTGTCTCTTGTCGTCGTCGTTGCTCTCGACGTTGCCGTTCAGGGCGTCAGATAGGACAGCCGCGTCACGTCAAAAGCGTTCACTGGGGACAAGTAGCGATGCCTAACTGAGCGTCGTGACCCGAAAACGCGGTATTTGCTGCTAAAAGATCCTGTGAAATAATTTCGATAGGATCTAACCCTCCCGCGGCGCGGCGTGCTCCGAGAATGAGCCTCTCGGGCGAATCCAACTGTATCTTTTCTTATGACTTTGCTTGAAAATCAGATTCCAAGCCTCGTGAATGGATTTGTTCTATGAGTACCCGGCAATTCGTGACATGAGATCGTTTTTTTTCGATGGACCGAACCAGAGTTTGGCTTGCGAGGAATTATCGCGGGCCCTGAATCCCCATGATGTGTTCAATCGAGCAGATGTTTTCCTCGCTAAAAGGGAATACTTCGCTTCCCTGGTCTTGTCGGAGGTATGGATCCACGCCCATTCGGCCAAGCGAACCACAACAGGTTTGGCGATAACTCTCTGTGATGCGAGGAATCAATCGCTTCGCTACGGTGGGGAGTAGCCTGGTGGGCTCGGTCGTGAGATGGTGGCGGCGTATAAATGATTGGACTTCTATCAATCTTCAGAAGCGGGAACCAAAAGTTAGCACTGCTGGCTCACCCGCCACAGCGCTTACTCTGGTTTGACTCGACTTGGCTTCGTTGCCTACCTGCCTCTCGGCCTGCCCACGGCCTTACTGCTAAGTGCAAATGGGAGCCTCTCAAAGATATGGGATGTCTAGTTCCCCCCAAGGTTTGGCGATCTCAAGGTTCACTGAACACAACTACCCTGCTCGACGGCCAACGTCCCGTCAGCATGAAGGCGCAGCCCACCGTTACCGTTTTCCCATCTGCCGAGGCTCACGGATTCGATGCGCTCTGTTCGGCGAACGATATGTGTGGCAATCGCGGAGAATCCTGTGCACCAGAAAACTCGATCGCGGACGTTCAGTTCGCCCTACCACGCTGCTTTGATGATCAAATTGCAGCGGCATATATCAATAAGGCAATTTCAAGAGATCTGAATTTCAAGAGTGCAACATCCACTTCGATACGAGGGACACATGAAGTACTCCAGAAATGACATCAGACCACATATTTTGATGCTTGCATAGAAGAAAGCTCCAGAACGGATCCTTCAACAAAATTTCCGAGGGCTCCCAGGGAAAATATTTACATCAGGAGCACCATCTGATCTGATACGTCTATCGATTCGTTTTCTTTGTTGGTAAATAATTTTGTGTTTTCCTGCCAGTTTCTCCGCCTGACCTGACTCTCGTGGTCTCCGCAGCCGAGGTTTTCGGATCGCTAATCGACTTCGACGCGAGTCCAGGAGCTAACTGAAACGATGATGACGTAATACCGTATTTTTAAACTCAGATGTATCGATCGGAAAACTACTCTTTGTCGTCGCATAGGTGTCTACTGTGTGCTGTCGCGCCTCACTCTTAGTATAACTTGCGCAGGAAATTCACGAGCTCTTATTCTCGCCGCGTTTCCTCAGTTTCCCGTGTGAACAATGAGGTTTTCGTTCTCGCACACTTCATCACCACGAAGATCCTATGGTTCCGGAAACATTTTCTGCTCGAGAGCTCGGAAGGTGGCAAAGATCACAACTGAGCGAGTCATTCACGTTGGATTTCTGCGAGACTCTCCCTCCTAGACATTGTCCTCGGAACTGTGTCTTCGGAAACGACTCGGGAGCGGACATCGATTGGGGGTGTGCTATTGAACTCCTTGGAATAGTCATCTCGTTGGCTGTGGACTCTAAAACGGCAGATCAGAGCTGCTGTAGTTGGGATCACGGATGCGTATTTGTGAAGGCTGTCGCAAGGCAGAGGAGTGGCGTCCATCGTGGAAGATGATTGAAACGCTGTGGAGGAATTCGAGGAACAATTTTTTCCGCACATGCCTCTTAGTGTACGGGTTAGACTCTCCGGACCTTGATTGCAAGAGTCGAACTGTGAGAATCCTCCACGCTGTGTTTAGAGTTTTCCTGATCATCTACTCCGTGCTCAGATTGGTGACAGCGTGTCTTATGATCGGGAACCGCGCTCGATTAAGTTGTGGGCAACTGGCTGTCATCGTGAATCACCTGCTCTCGATAGGAGTCGCATTCCGTATTCTCAAATCATACAAGAACGTGAAAGTGCATGAACTTGTGAAGAAATACATCCGCAACGAGGTTTCCTTGCTGCTAGATTTTGTCCTCATCTTCGGGTGCTTGATCCTGTATGCGATACTGTCATTCACACGCTGCATTGATTTCATAGAACTGGCTTTGCGAACTGCATGTCCTCCAGTCTATGTTTTATTGCTCGCCTTCATGGTTCTGTATAAGCAACTTGTGTCGGAACTATGTCAGGCTCAACAAGACATCTTGTCGGAGGTAAAAATTTGTGATCAACCCAGTTTCCAAATTGAAAAAGTGAGATATCGAAAACGCGAGATGCGAAACCTAATCCAGAATATCAATGAGCATTGTGGAGCGAATTTGACCGTGCTTTGTTTGAAACTCGCTCTCGGGTTATCTTTCACGGCTGAGAGTCTCTTCCATAAGACCATCGATTACGCATTCCTTGTGAACAATTTCATGATGCAAACGTTCTATCTGATTCTAGTGACTTCGATTTGCAACCGAGGATCAGAGTTTCTCACGTTGATCGATCAAACGGAACAGATTTTGTATCGTAGAAAGAGGTCTTGCGACGGCTCATTTGACTTCCATGAGCTCAGAAAGTTTCTGGAATTCAAGGAAAGTTGGGACTCCCTTCAAATGACAGGAGGGTTCCGCGTGGAGATCCCCACATTGATTTCTTACGTCACCACCTGCTCCACCATCATTGCAATAATCATTCAATTCGACTACAGGACTATAGCCACACTCCAACAAGCTGTGGAAGCATACAATCAAGCACCACCCAATCATTGAAGCATTTCGACGAGTATAGTAAGTCATCTTGGAGGAGCTACGGTCACAATCAGAATGAATAATGAGATTAGATCCATGAAGAACAATAAATAGCGAAACCTACAACCTAATTATCCTTCCAAGAATAGGTAGCCATCATAGAAAAAATCTCGGTCCTATAATATGGGGCATCTGACTTCGATTCTCTCTCAGAAGCCTCTGCGCTCACTGATCTCCAAGTTCGGAATGATTCAGAATGTCATCCTGCACCAAGCGGGAGGTCAACAAATGTGCCTAACTACTGATAGCACCGGGCGGAAATCATGTTTTCTTCGCGAGCTCTGTATGCTTAATGAGGATATCACACCTTCCTGCTGCAAAACGATACCGAGAACTTGGGATGCAGACTTTCTACAAGTCTTTTTTTGCCGCAAAATGACGCTACAAGGCCATCGTCCATAAACTCATTTAAGTCCAATGCATCTGCGGCATTAAATGTATTCGACGAGGCTTTAGCTCCATCAATCGAATCTCGATTGTTGGTAATCGATTGCTGCGTTCTCGACAGCAGTTATCGACCCTGCGGCATAGACCTGAGTTACCACACATGCTTCATAGTCTTTTGCCTTAGCGAAAGGTCGGAACGAACTTCACTCCTCAACATCGGTGTCTAGTGAAACTTACCTTATGCCGGCCTAAATCTATGTAGAGTCGGTGCACGGCTCCTTCTTGCGATGATACCTTCCTTACCCGCCACACGGCGCGTAATCGTGTGTAAATATTTGGAACGATTCTCGAAGGATCTATGCAAATGGTTCTTTCAAGTTGGACTTATGGTTTACGGCTTAGGACTCGGGATTTCAATACCGGATTGTGTGTTACGAATTTTGTATCTTGTCTGGTCTATTTCCTATGCTGCGTTCATCCACGTCGAGATCTACAATCTCCAGGGTATCGTATGGAACAGTGGAGCTTTCAGCTGCACCGACCTCGGATCTTACCTCAGCTACGTAATGTCGTTCTTCTTGAGCACCCACACGATGAAGCTCTTCATCACCAAGAAGAAAGTTTTGGAAGAGTTGATGAACAATGAACCCATAAATTTGACTCTAGCGATGTGGAGTGCGATGAGCAAATTGCCGTCGATTTGGTCGATGATGAATACGCTAACATCATTGCAGGAGGATCCAACTTTTCACAGCTGTATCGAATTGATTTCTACCTACATCTGGTATAGCTGGACTGCGTTCACTTCTTGTTACCTACACCTGGTCAATGTAGTCTGTTCGAGACATCAACGGATTCTCGACCGCCTTCACGCACTCAAAAGTGAGAGAGATCTGGATGAAGTCATGCGCGATAAATGGATGACGCGAGAAATGATCAAGCTCATCAATGAGCTTTGCGGTCCAGCTCTGACTTCCCTCTACTTGAAAATATTCATGTCAATCATCCACAGTGCTGGAAATATCGTCTGTCTTTCTTGGCGAGAATTCTGGGTAGCTAATATGGCCGTCGCCCACCTGGCATATGTATTCATCGCGTTCGTTATAAACCGCCAATCATCAAAATCGGTAGCTCTATGCGCGGAGAGTCACAGTGCGGCCATGCAGATCGCTAAGAAGAATATCGGTGAACAAAAATTGAGAGAATTGAGGAGAGTCATGAAGTATCGGGAAAAATGGGACTGCTTGCAGACTTCCACCGGCTCTACGATCGAAATATCGGTGTTGATTTCGTTCTTTGCAACGTGCGTGACCGTAGTGGCTATCGTACTCCAATTCGATTACAAAGTCGTTTCGAATCTCAACGAAGCCTCCGCGAGGTTCAAGAACTCGAGTACAGTGGGATATTGATTCGACTCCCATCAGAAATCTCTCATCTCGAAGGAGTCGCCGACCATCGCCGCTATCGAATCTTACAAAAAGATCGCTCAGAATTCGTTGTATCTCATCGAGCAATTAGGTCATTTTAGAATCAACTCTGCCTTGGTCCCAAAGAGGCTCCTAATCATCGCAACAGACTGAGGAATTGAGGTTATGGTCATGTGAGGTGCTTTCCTCCATTCAGAGGCGGTTGCTGTGCGCGGATCCGGTCGCAGTTTTGAAGGAAGTAGATACTGTTGACCCCATTCTGACTGACGGTGTCTCAATCGATGCATCTCGCAGGAGTTAGCACTTTTGTTACGTTGGTCTCCATTACGGAGACGTGCACTTTCCTTATGTTACACCTCAGTCGCATGCTGTCATTTTTGGCGGCCCTAAGGTATCAAACCGCCGCCAGAACTCAGCCCCGCCGAAGCAGCACGGCTAGAGCCGCAGGCCAAGGCAGGCCGGTATTCTCCAGCTAATAACTCTTCTTCGATTCGCACCTAACTGCACGGAAGTCCGGATTCCCCGGAGTATCGAGCCATGTGAGAGCTGCAAAAATGCAAACTGGTTTGTATTCTACACGAAAATTGTGTGTTTCCATCAAATGAGGACGCCTGAAAATATCGCGATAGAGAAAATGATAGACGGACCAATGCATGGTTTATCGATTACTTCTTAAGTTTATTCTCTTGAAAAATCACAAATAAAATCTCTGGGAGAGTCTCTTCCGTGCTGTCTGCAATAATCACTGCGGTATGACCACGTGGAAACCGTCAACGTGCCCATGTTAGGGGATTCATCCGGGTATAATCTTATGTATGTGTTCATGACACGAGTCGAGAAGGGTAACGATCGGACAACTATGCGTAATGTCCTGGAATCAACGAAAGAATCTGAGCTCATTTCTTCCGTCGGAACTATTTGACGTGGCCCAAACGAAGGTCCTGAGCTGCTGAGCCAAGCGCCTCGTACGAACCAAGTGCGATTTTCATGCATGAATCGTAGCAATGTTCCTTGAGGCTATATCAGATTCAGATGAAGCTCTCGACGCGGAGCATATCGACGGGAAGAGCGCGGGGTCGATCATATATTCATCGCCAGCGGCAGCTTCATCAACGGAGCCGGAGTTTAACATTTGATCTTCAATTTTTCACGGCTTGCGAGAGCTTCCTTAGCACTTTGTAGTCGAACTGTAGGAAAATTGCAACAACCGTGATACATGTGCCCAAAAAAGAGATCAGAACCGGCATTTCGATTGTGAAACCCAGAGACATGGTCAGGCAGTCCCATTTCTTCTTGAATTTGAGGATGTCTCTTGCTTCCTGCGTATCAATACCGAAAGGAGTAGTCTTAGGGAGCCTACTTGCTATCGAGTGCGCGGCAATGCACGATGAGACCAATCGCGAGCCTTGGTGCGCGATTAAGGTAAGTACTAAAATGTATGATATGTGAGCGAACGCCAAAGAATATACACGTCTTTCTATGATCGGGAAGCAGGATATGTTACCTGCGGAGCAAATTATGGAAAAAAATATTTTCATGTAATACAATGGCAGAGTGGTCCCGCAGAGTTTGTTTGCGAGCTCTGTGGTATCTCGCATAGCCCACTTCTGATGGATGATGGAACGCAAACCATTTTCGGTCAGAGGCTGTCTCAGATGACCCAGAATGCGCTGTTGACGCGTCTGAAGTACATTAGTGATTTGGAGATAGCAGATATCGAATGCTATCAGACTCCTCCACACATGTGCCGCTGTCAGTTCGAGCACGAGTTGTAACGAACTGCGGTCTTGGCTCTTTACCGTGATGTAGAAATAGTTCGAAATCTCCAGTGGTAAGTTCAGCAGGAATGCCGTTGACATGAGGGTCGGATTCAAAGCCTCACTCATCAAAAGTTCCTCGAGAGTTCTCCTGTGCGTACTGAACAAGATGAGGATCTGAAGTATCACGAAAACCGAGATGACACTGTTCACCGCGAAAGCCAAATCTGTACAGCTGAAAGCCACCTTTTCGTTCTGGATGGGCTCGAGAATTTCCGTCACCTGTATATAAACGAGTGGGAGGAGACACGCGAACCCGAAGGTTTGAACACATCTCGTCACTATTGGAGGCGGCGAGAATCCACAGGCAATTCCAAACGTGTACATCAAACTCTGGAAATAGAATTCATGCAGCGAACTTTGAGCGCGTTCGAAAAACTTCCTCGTCCAACGCGTGGCAGAAGAAGTTGTAGACACCAAACCAGCTCCTTGACAAGAAACCGATTTCACTTTTTTTTTCGACTTCGCTTCGCAAGTGCAATCGTTTCGCTCCATCGCATGTAGAACCGTCGCTTGTGGCTAACAGCGCGCTATGAAGTTCACCGGGGATTCGAATTCTTCTATAAACGGTGATCGATATTTCGTAGCTCCACCTCAAATCCAGACACGACTGTTCACGGAAAATTCCTTTATGCGCGCGCTGAAGGCCACGCATATCAGCCGATGTGGAACACCAATCAGACTTTGAATTATGCTCCGCATCCACAGTCCTAATGTTGTTCATGAGCATTTCTCCTGTCCTTCTGGGTTTCGTGTCACTAATGATAAGCATGATCGCTTTCGACTCCGTCTTCACCTTCCAGAATAACATCCATTTTGACTCGTTTTGCTCTTAGGATGCTATCGCTCTGATCCATATCCTCGCAGCGGTTTCAGCAAGGTTCTTCATAACCCTGTAGTCGAACTGCAGGAAGATAGCAGCAACTGTGACACAAGTTCCCAGGAAAGAAATGAGAACGGGCAGTTCTATGTGGAAGCCGATCGCCATGGACAGGCAATCTATCTCCTTTCTACATTGGAGGATTTCACGGAGTTCGAGCATGTCTACCTCGAGGTACTCTCTTCCAGGGACCTTACTCGCCAACGTGTGCGCAGTGATACAAGATGAGATCAATTGAGACCCTTGATGAGCCATTAGGAAAACGAACAGTATGTAGGAAATGCATGCGAGTAGGAAGATGTAGACGCGTGGTTCGTAGATGGGGGAACATAATAAATCTCCAGCGGAGCAAATGATGGCGAAGAAGGCCTTCATATAATAGAAGGGTATTGCTTTGCCGCACACTTTGTTGACAAACTCGGTGATGTCTCGGATCGCCCACTTCTCATTCACGAGAGCCCGCAAGTTGGGAGCGCGGAGATTCTGTCTCAAGTGACAGGAGATGCGCTGGAGACGCTGATGGATCACGTGGGACAGGTGTAGGTAACAAACCACGAAAACGATCAAGCTCCTCCAGACGTATGCCGACGGTAAGATGCCGGCGAAAAACGAGTAGCCTCGAAACCTCTTCTGTACCTTCACGGAAAGATAAATTGCGACTTCGAGCGGCAAGCTGAACAAGATGGCGGTTGAAATCAACCGCAGGCTGATCGGCTCTTTCTCTAGCATATCCTGCAACACTTTCCTGTGCCGTACGAATAGAGTCACAATCTGGACGACCAAGACGTACGACGTCATCGTGTTCAAGGCGACTGCCAAATCAGTGCAGCTGAAGGTTTCCTTTTTCTTCACGATCGAGTCCGTGAGCAGGATCACCCGTACATACGTGAACGGAAGAAGTGAAATCAAGCAAAGAAGCCCGATGCATCTCGCCATGATTGGCGGTACCGACGTGCCGCAGTTGAGTCCGAATGTCAACATCATTCCCTGAAAATAACACTTTGCAAAGTTCTCAGCGAAGAGCCTCCCTCTCGAGAGCGCATTGCGGCTGGGTTTCATCAGGGTGTCTGTCCGCACGGTTTTGCGGTGTCGCAAATCCACGTTTGCCAATTTGTGCATTGGTGTTTAGTTCTCGATGTCGTGAATGCCAGCAACTTGACGAAGTTGAAGAGTCCCCCCAGCAAAAATCAATATGTCGTTCCAACGTTCACAGCTTTACAATCTGCGAAGCTCTTAGTCTGTTTTCAAATAACACAGAATTTACTGATGCATCCATACGTTCTCGACCCGAAGCTCTTAGCAACTCACATCTCGTGTTCATCAGGTGAGCCGGAATGGCGTCCGACAATTCAGGAGGCGTGTTCACTTCGAATCCATGCAGCTAAATGCGATTCAGCTAAAGCTCGAGATATATGAATGTATGCACATATTGTGTGTTCCCCTTCATATGGTAGCTTCTTGAAACCCGTCCATAGCTAGCTCGAGCATGTGAACGGCCGGCCCTGCGGAGCACTAACAGTCCTTCCCGAGACTTCATGGAGGTCGAGGAAAGTATCCGGGAAGCATGATTGGTAGGCATAATCGATTCTTGACGCACGGAAAATTCTATCATCTCCCAATTCTCGACCGATAACAGTAGGCTTAGTGTGAGAGGTGCCACAAGGGAGCCTTCACGTTCGTGATCGAAGTGGAATTTACATCTACACGATTACATTCGATCTCGACTCCTATCCTACTTGTCAGATCTAGATTGGGCCAGAAGACCATCATCTTTCTGCAAACGGCATTCTGGAACAGTTCAGGGCTGGGCTAACTCGCAGAGGGTTTTGCAACGATTTCCTTGGGGGCCCTGAGGGGTTCGTCCTTGATTTCTACAAGGCACGTACCAAATTGCGATAGAAGCAATCCAGGTCTGGCTGGACGGATCGAAAGAATCATGAGTCATGGGCTGTTCGCACCGCAACATTCATGACGATTGCTGGCGTAGTTATCCAGTGCTCCCGAATGAGTTGACCTCATAAATCGGATCGGAACTCTGCCCCAGGACGACGAGTGGCCGTGAGTTGTCGATTCAATGGGCTCAAACTGGTCAAACGAAATGGACCTGGGAGAAAAATATCCGGCGACCGCTCGTTCAGAGCAACAACGCACAAAAGGTTCACTCGATCTCTTTGTTCGTCAAATGCCCCTTACGTTCCAGAATTTGTTTGATGCCGGCGTTGTCGTCGCTATTCCCTTGCATCGACCGGAGGGCTAGCTGGTAGCCATGTACCTGAATCGACGAGGGCGAATCCTATCGACTTCCAACCAATTCATCGGCGTTCGGTCCTATGGATGCCACACGCCAGTACATGAGTGGTGAAATATGCGAGAATTTCAGAGGCATTGTGCGAGGACAATGCCGTGTACATCCGCGGTTTGAGCAGCATGCGGTGTTCTTGGATGTCACGCATCCATGTCTAGAGGGACAGAAATGATTCTGAAGGATTCTCTTGCATTTATAGGTATTAAATTTCACTTACAATCGCATGACTCATATCAGTATTGGTTTGTATTCGGCCAGTTTGGAATACATGGATTCAAAATATTAAAATTCTCCTCTCCGAACAATGGACTTTATTCCCGTGATTCCAAATCTCGAGATAGCACTCGTCCAGAACACGGCCTACACCCAGACATATCGATTCAGTATTGCTGATTGTGAGTCAAACTCCAAGATAAAGATCAACTGAAATGTCGATTCAAAGAGTTGTTTCTCTTCCTAGTCTGCCTATTGTATGAACTGTGGAGACGTTGGCTCCCACCAACAGATAGGGTCCACAGAAAGGTTTGACCAGAACTTTACAGATGAGTTCCGGAAAAAAAAGACAGATGTTGTAGTCTAACTCCCGTGATTTGCTCTTCTCATCATTCCCTCTTTCTAATGTACCCTTGAAATAGCCAAAGCAGAGCGCGCGACGGCCATAATAATTAACCAAAGTTAATTCCCTCTTTCCATTCCTTACATTGTTTTTGGGGCGACCGAAAACTCATGATCATCATTGTTTCAATGGAGCTCTTTGATTCAGACAAAAATGGGGAAAAGCAGTCATGGCTTTCTCCCTCCCCCCCTCCAGGGTTCGTCTGGCTCGAATTTGATTGAAGTCCCGCTCATTCGCGGTACCAAAGAAAATCAATCATCGGGATCCGCTCGCGAATCGCCACAACAGCGCCTATTATCTAGGTCTTGTATCAGCTCAGCTGTGAATCTTCGTGAGTCTACGGTATTGATCGATGCGTCGAGCGACTCATTCCGCCTGAGCTTTCTGAATCAGTTCATTCTTGCGGAGATATTTGTTACCTTCTGCACCACCTGATAATCAAACTGAAGGAAGATAGCGGCGACTGTCACACACGATCCAAAGAATGAAGCCAACACGGGCATTTCCATGGTGAAGCCGAGCGATTCTGTTAAGCAATCCGATTTCTTCTTGAACTTCAAGACGTCCCGCAGCTCCAGAATGTCTGCTTTGTAGAAACCCATTCTAGGGAGTCTACATGCTATCGAATGAGCCTCGATGCACGATGAGACCAGTTTGGAACCTTGATGCGAGATGAGTATCGCAATGGAGATATAGGAGGCGCGCGCGAGAGCCGTTGTAAGCAGCCTTGGTGAAAAGTTCCGAGAACAAAATAATTCTCCTGTGCAGCTAATTACAGAAAAGAAAATTTTCAAATAGTACATCGTTAGTGTCGTTCCGCATAGTTTGTTCACGGCTGTAGTTGTATCACGAATAGCCCATTTTTGACCGATAATGTTCTGCGAGCTTGTGTCGGAGGAAGGCTGTTCCAAAAGCCGCAGAATTCGTTGTTGGCGCCGCCGCAGAACTGTACACATATGGAGATAGCAGACATCGAACGCCAGAAGACTCCTCCAAGCAAACGACGCACCGATGTGGCAGACGAAATCAAAGCGATCCTGAGATCTCCAACTGTCTTGCACGAAGATCGGAATTGAAGTTTCAAATGCCATATTGGATAGGAAGGCGTAGAACATTAACACGGTGTCTACGGACTCATCCCTCAGAATGTCTTCTATCTGCTTTCTGTGAGCTTTGAACAGAATCACGATTTTTGCGGCGACGAGGATGGAGATTGCGTTGTTCAGTCCGACAGCCAGATCGACGCAGCTGAAGGTTTCGCCCTTGCTCTCGATCTGCTCCAGAATCGTCGAGACTTGCACATAAATGAAGGGAAACAAACTGATTATGCATGTGAGCCGGAGTCCTTTCATCACGATTCGCGGCAATATGTAACCGCACTCGATGCCAAAAGTCAACATCATGGCTTGGAAATAAAATCTCGAAAAAGCTCCGAAAAGTTGACTCAAACGGGATCTGATCATTTCGAGTCTACTTGAAAACGGAGGGGCTGTCATTTGTACATTCGACGGCCTATGATCTTCAATGCCTGAGTTCATCTTCGACTCGAAGTCGCTGGCGAACCAAAAGCGTTGCATCGTAAGAGTGGTAAACGTCGCGCCGTCTGTTGAAAACTCCACTAGCGCCGCGGAATCATCACGAGCGATTGATTTCTTGTAGCTCCACCCCGATCAACAGCTGAGAGATTTTCCAAGGTACTGTAGAACACGCCCCATGGGAGGAAAAAATACGTTACATTCATTAATTCATCGAGAGAAGAGTCAAGTTCTTCAATTGACTCTCGACTGACCTCATTATTGATCACAACCTTCATCCACTTTGCCGCTTGCACCCATCCAGCCTTCAGAGGTGGGTGAGAATACCACAAAGGTTGTTCTTTCTGATGTAAGACCAGACGCAATTTTCGGTTCCGTATTTGAATTTATTGAAGCTCCGCCGAGCGATCGAATCGGTTTCAAATCAAGCCTGGAGTCGGATTCAAAACTCGACGAAATAATCGTCCATGTAAGGAAGAGAATCAGACATTCAAATGATGTTCATCAGTGCGAGCCAAATTCCTCAGCTTCCCTTCCAGACTGGGAATTCATGGCAGCTTCCAGGATGAGTCAGACCTGAGAAGTCTCGGAAAGGGGAATTCGCCACTTCATAATCGATTGGAAGCATCCGCCTTCGACGGTGCGGAATCCTTATGGATCTGAGATTCGTGCCTCGCGAGATTTTGAGGCCATCATGCCTGTTGAACAATGCGTTTCGTATCTTGTGAAATCGATCTCAGGTGATGAGCCGATCAGCGTCGTTCTGCTACGGACGCAAGAGTTTCTCTGGACGAAGAGAGATCGTGAATGCCAGCTCTCAGACCTCACATGGAGAGTCCATTTTGTGGCACCGGAAAGGGAAGCTGAAAATCAAACTCGATGAGTTAGTCCAAATGTCGAATCATCCTTTCATATTATGTTTGCAATCCATTCGGGATGATTCGTATCGGTTTTGTCATATCGGGCCTTGAGGCGCTCGGATGGACCGAGTCGAGCATGCGCATCTACTTACTGCTGTGAGTGAAGCTTCTTTGAGAGACGACGGTTCCCGACTGAACCATGATCACGGATTTCGGAATTTGCCTTTATCACAACAGAACGTCAGGAGAAAGAGGAGAACGATCCGAATGAAGTTGTAGAGTTTGTTAATCTTGTCCAGCTCGGCTGCATTGTACGAATACGCAACTGTCATGGGTGGAGAAACATTCGAGCTTGACATTGAAAAAAGGAAGGACCAGACTTCGTGTAATTCCTCTCGACAAGTATGTTATCAGGTGGCAGCCTGCCACACGTTTGTCTTCCGCAATTCATGACACCTTTTGTAGGCGGTAGTCGGGAAGGTTATATAAGTGAAATAAAGAAGTGACTAGTTAGTCACCTCGCGAGGTGACTCATAAAAAATTCAGATCTGCTACTCCTTTCATCCCAGATCTGAATTTTTTTCCGCCCCGATGAAAGAGCCATCTCTATACTGACGAACTTCTGTGTTTCCATTTGTGAAATATGACCTCGATCTGCTCCATTTTTCCGGAATCTGTCGTCTCGCATAGAAGCCTTACTCACTGAACACTCGTCCTCGTGTACTGACATGAGCCTCATTCGGCCTCATAGGAATAATGCTCATGGGAATCGGGCGTGTGGCATTGGTGCTCGTCGTTATCCTGCTCGTGGATTTGAATGTTTACGATTACGAGCAGCTGTTTGCGCTGCAGGCTTGGATGTGTCGGATCGCTTTCACCATCAACAATTTTCAGCTCACCAGCCTCTGCGCTGTAGACCGCTGCCCATCTCAATCGCAAGGAGAAGACATCGACGTTTTAGTTCGCGAAAAGTCGAAAACAAGAGAACTGACTGAAGAGATTAACTGGCTGTGCGGTTCGACGTTTCCTGGTCTTGCAGCGCGTAGAGCGGAGAATAGGAAGATATACAGTGGAAGAATTCGGGCAGGCCATGACATATCGGAAAAAAAGGGATTGTTTGGAGACTTCCACGGAACTCGCGATCCAAACGCCGGCGCGGCCCTCATTTCTCGCAGCTTGCATCACCTCCTCGTCCAGTGTGCCCCGGTTCGATCAGAGAGTCATCGCGGCTCCCGACTGGGTGTCGACAACCTTCGCAAACTTCAGTAGGGGAGATTATAGAGGAACAGACTCGGAAACGAAGAAACCAAGACTCACTCCGGGGAAGGAAAATCGTTCTCGTAATCGCGTCGATTGAGGAAAAAAAAGATCGTGACTCATGGGAGAATTTCGGGTACATGGAGAGCAGCTCAATTTTGGACTCAAGTGAATTCCCTAATCGAGCGGTCGAACTATTGATTTGAACCCTCGTTGATACGATGTCGATATCTGAACACATGATTCTGAATATTTCCTCGTTTATAGTAGAGTGCAAACAATGCAGTGTTCCATCGTGACTGGTATTCATCGGCCTCGTCGCTTCCTCCGCATCGCGAGCTCCAAACCTTAGTTCAAATGGTGGGCAGCTTTCAGTGAGTAGAGTGGTGGAGTAAGGAGAGTGGTGCTGCGGAACAACCCCGAGCAACCAGGATCCTTTCCATCGATCTCCTGAGTCGACTTGGTCGATAACCATTGCTGAAAGCAATTCAAGCAAGTTGCCGTGCGCTTGATGAGCCTATTGTTGTGCTGTGGAATATGTTGGTAAGTCTCACTCAGACTTCGTCGGCATCCAATCAGTCACGTGCATGCAGGACGATGTTGCTACTGCATTGCTTAGCTGTCGATGTCAAGCAATAAAGGCACTGGTCGACGTAGAAATCTCGCTCTCATCGGGGTCAAGGTTGCTCCGATGTTTTTCAATAACTGAGGGCACAATGGAGCGCTAGGAATGGAACATGAAGAGATCAAAGACAGACGCTACTATCGACCGAGCTCTCGCTTTGCTACCTCAAACAATCGGAAAGAGAACACCGCTTCCCCTTGATACACTTCCGAAGGCGCTGAACCTCCACATAGAAGTTCTTGTGGAGTGATACTGTTCCGGAATTCGGTGCTTCACCTTGAGCTCGATGGAAGTTTTCAGTGTTTTCGGAAGGAGTACGGTGGCACGAGTCGAAAAAATCGTGGAAAGCACCGACACCAGGGGAGCTCTTCTGAAGTTCTGCGATCGATCGAGCGCCAATGTTTTCCGCATGCTCTCATACCTTCATGGCCTAGAGGCTGAAAAGCCGGCGGCATGTTGGCTGCGGCTACGCCAGGCACTTCTGGTACTGAGTTATTTCCGTTACTCGTACGTGTACCTGAAACGGGCGTACCCAGTTTTCTCAATATTAACGCGGCATTCAGACGGATTCATCAGCTGCACGGACTTGGCTAATTGTGCCAATGAGCTCTCAGCTGTGATCGTTGGGGCTCAAATCATCGTAATGTTCATATTCAAACGGAAAAAACTGAGACAACTGCTGGAAGACGACTTGGACGATCCAAGCGTCCTCCGACAGGGGCTGCTGCTTTGCTTCCCGTTTCTTCTTGGCGTAGGCATCGTGATTTTCCCCGCGCCGAACGATCTTTACAATATTGGTCTGCGACTCGCAGGATTGCCCACATGGTTGAGCGCTCAGTTCTTGGTGATCGTGTACCTGCACACTGTTGGTATCCTTTGTCAGAAGCAGAATACAGTTCTAAAGCGACTCGCGCATGGAGAACATCATCGATCAAGCATCATTGACGAGAAGTGGTTGATGAGAGACAAGACGTGCCTAATTAACGATCTCTGTGCAAGCATAATGAGCATGTACTTCGTAAAGTTCTTCTTGGCTCTGATCTACACCGCAGGAGTCATTTTTTGCTCATCTTTAAATGAAGTCGAAGTCTGTTCCTCGCTGCTGATACACACATCATTCTTATGTCAGATAATAATGATTTCGCTCGGTGGCAGTAAAATCGCATCTCTGTGCGATCAAGCTGAGAAGCAAATACAGTGCCAGGGATTTGGACCCCGTGATACTGCTACCGAAGAATTTCTTGATGTACTCAGGTATCGTGTACGATGGGACGCCATGAGCCTGACTGGTGGCTTCGCCATCACGACATCTCAGTTGGTGAGCTTTCTCGCGACATGTGTGACTTTGGTAGCCATTGTACTCCAGTTTGATTTCCGCGTGATCGGCAAACTCAACGAAGCGGTGAAGCTTTTCAGAAACAACACTCCCAACAGTTGAGCCTTCGGAGGTTTCCGAGTTCCGCTCAGTGGTTGTATGGAACTCCTCAATTCCATCACCATTGAAACTGTTCACAAGAAAAACTGATAAAAATTCATGTGACCGAACAACAAGGAATCGTGAGGAATCCTGCCCCTTGATGTCTCTGTGGCTGAAATGAGAGTCTCAACAAGGGAGAATTCCCGTGAAGACGCAGATCGCCAGATGCGTGAAGGGACGACCTACTCGAAAACGCGCACCCTCTCGATAACTCGGAATAGGAGGCAATCTGGAGACTGGCTTCTTCATTCCGATACGAAACGCAGTTTTCTTCATCTCGCCTGCGGGTCGTCTTTCGAAAGCAATGACCGAAGTGTCCGATCACTGACTCTTAATAAATATTGATGAAGTTGCCATCAGCCAAGTATATTGTGAATATTTTGCAAAAACATTTCGTTCTCTGCTTGTGAGTCATCCGGTCGTTTAATGTGAATCAGACGTGGAGCTCTGTGCGGAGTCTCTCGTAAACGTTTGATTTTGCGAGAGTTACAACTCATGGAATTCGATTTCCATAATCACCCGTTGACCGAGTTTCAGCCAAATCCGAGTGTTCACTTGGGCGGCCTCCCATTGTGGATCATTCCCTAGGCTCATTTTAACGTTCTCAATATTACGGATTAGCGCATTCCAGATAATTAGTATTATTTCATATTGATTCTATTAGGTACTACTACTACTGGGCGTTCAAGGTAAGTAGGGGAGGGGACCCAAATATGGGATAGTGCCCTAATATGGGACACCCCTGGATCTCTATGATGGGAAGCTCATTCTGCAGGTACACTGACAGGAACGGATGCACCTTGGGTCGCCTAGAAAATATAGCGAAGCAACTTCGAGATTCATCGATTTTTCCGGATCTGGTGGCTTGAGCACTGTTTACCGACGATTTGAGTTTTTCTAGCACCTCACTCGAATTTTCTCTAGAACCACTCAAAATGGATGTTTGGGAACGATTATTTAGCTGAGGGGCTCCCCAGAGATCCCTCGTACTTGTTAAACTCGAATTCCAGCGCTATCTCAACTCGGCGCGATTCTGGACCGTTTTCTTGGAAAATTTTCTCGGTCCCCCAATATGGGACACTTTCGGTGCCCCAATATGGGACATGTCTGGATGATCAAAATTCAACAAAATTGTCGAAAACTAAGTCGAGACCACTGCAGTCTCGGCGTAGGTGCGTGACATCCCTGTTTCCAAATCTCCAGCCAAGCAATATGAAACTTCAAATAAAAAGCCCTCCACAGCAACGAGGGTCGTTCTCAATCTAGTATCAGTATCTCCACCAGAAGCTCAGGCTTCTATATATTCAAATTCATTCCACCATCCATCAGTCGTGAGTTATATCGCTCGGAGGGAGGTTTAGAGATCTTCCCAACTCATTGACACGAACCTCTGAGCTATCCCATATTAAGAACCCAGGTATCCCATATTAGGACCCCTTCTTGTTTTGGGAGATTTTCCGATCCAATCACTATTAGTGATTTTTCTCGGAGAATAGAAAGGGGATCGAGGAACTGAGGTCACCCTTTTGTAGCCCGATGGACAGGGATTCGAGAAATCACGCCAGGTTACAGATATCGTACTTTGTTCGTCCACAGCATCGATCTCAAAAAAAGTATCCCATATTTGGGTCCCTTCCCCTATATACATAGTATAGTAGTTGACCAATGCGTGCATATTCCATGGCCGGCTTCGTCGTCGGCGGACTTGCGCGTGTCATGCAGGAATGGGCGGCGCGGAGTGTTACTCAACAGAGACAAATACTGGAACATATTGATCCAGTTCTACTACTGATGGTGAGCCGAACTCCAAGATTAAGGTCAACTGCATTGTCGGTTCGGAGATTTCTCTCCTCCTTTGTTTTCGGTAAGTTTTCTTTGGGAGGGGGGCCAAAGCCACTTTCCAAGTTCCTGGGAGGGCGAATAGATAATGATGATCAACTCTATGATGGAATTGGAAATGATGAGAATTCCGAGGGAGGGGGCATGGCCCCCTTGTTCCCCCTGGGGCACGCCCTAGGTCAGGTAGGTTCGACCACAACATCTTAGTCGGGTTACAGAGATGAACAATATGGAAGAAAACTGGACCCTCTGCTGCACATGTCTTATTTTAATCTGCCTCCGCTGTGCATTGGTCGAACCGGAGAGAGATAGTTCTGGAGGAGCGGCATGAAGCTGTTCCATCTTCGAGCCGGACATCGGTTGCTACGAGCTACGGTTGCTACTTCCAAAACACTTGCAGTAGGCTCTCGGTGATATATCTTTCTCAAGAGTCAAATTCTCTTGGCGGATCGCGGATTCTCAGGATATGGAATAGCTTCGTTTTCACCGGTTATGGTAAGTACCGATTTGAAGAGCTGTGATATGAAATCTCGGGATTCTTCGGTATTGATCGCTTTTCGATTCATTCTCTCCGGGCCCATCAGGTTAATTAATTCTTGCGGAAATTCTTGTTACCTTCCTCACAACTTGATAGTCAAACTGCAGGAAGATAGCGGCGACGGTAACACATGATCCGAAGAATGATGCCAACACCGGCATTTCCATAGTGAAGCCAAGCGATTCTGTTAAGCAATCCGATTTCTTCCTGAACTTCAAGACGTCCCGTAGCTCCAGAATGTCTGCTTTGTAGAAACCCGTTCTAGGGAGTCTACATGCTGTCGAATGAGCCTCGATGCACGATGAGATCAGCTTAGAACCTTGATGGGCGATGAGTATCGCAATGAGTATATAAGAAGAGTGAGCGAGAACTACGGTCAGCAGTCTTGGTGAAAAGTTCCGAGAACAAAATAATTCTCCTGTGGAGCTAATCACGGAAAAGAAAATCTTCAAATAGTACAGCGTGAGTGTCCCTCCACAGAGTTTGTTCATAGCTGTAGTTGTATCCCGAATAGCCCATTTTTGATCGATTATGTTCTGCGAGCTTGCGTCGGAGAATGGCTGCTCCAAGAGCCGCAGAATTCGTTTTAGGCGCCGCCGCAGAACTGTACACATATGGAGATAGCAGACATCGAACGCCAGAAGACTCCTCCAAGCAAACGACGCACCGATGTGGCAGACGAAATCAAAGCGATCCTGAGATCTCCAACTGTCTTGCACGAAGATCGGAATTGAAGTTTCAAATGCCATATTGGATAGGAAGGCGTAGAACATTAACACGGTGTCTACGGACTCATCCCTCAGAATGTCTTCTATCTGCTTTCTGTGAGCTTTGAACAGAATCACGATTTTTGCGGCGACGAGGATGGATATTGCGTTGTTCAGTCCGACAGCCAGATCGACGCAGCTGAAGGTTTCGCCCTTGCTCTCGATCTGCTCCAGAATCGTCGAGACTTGCACATAAATGAAGGGAAACAAACTGATTATGCATGTGAGCCGGAGTCCTTTCATCACGATTCGCGGCAATATGTAACCGCACTCGATGCCAAAAGTTAACATCATGGCTTGGAAATAAAATCTCGAAAAAGCTCCGAAAAGTTGACTCAAACGGGTTCTGATCATTTCCAATCTACTTGAAAACGGAGGGGCTGTCACGTGTGCACTCGACGGCCCATGATCTACAACGCCTGCGTCCATCTTCGACTTGAGATCGCTGGCGAACCAAAAGCGTTGCATCGGATGACAAGGTATACGTTGCGCCGTTTGTTGGAAATTCACCGGCGTCTGTTGGAGAAGCTATTGATTTTTTGTAGCTCCACCCCAATCAACAGGTGAGAGGCTGTCAAATGGATTTCATGCCCCATGGGGGGAAAAATTCCGTCTTCCATTGATTCTCGACCGATCCTTTGATTGAGCGCAACCTTTTTGCACTCTGCGGCTTACATCCCTCATCGTCCAGAGTTGGGTGAGAATGATTTTATGCGAGGGAGGAAATCAGACGCTCAAATGTTCAAGCATAATTCCTCAGCTCTAGTCACCGATTTGACAGAATTCGTGGCCGCGAGTCAAACCTAAGAAGTCTCGAATAGCGAAAGTCCTTCTCCTGCAACGTTTGGATCATCTCATCGTTTGGAGCTCCGTCGAATTGGAGGGCTTTTCGCATACAGCGCCTGTTAGACGTCTTTTCCGGACCGTCTCTCAAAAGAACCGCCGTTCATTCCAACCTTGTTACAGAGCCACGCGACATATCAGATCCAAGAAGTACGTATTGGCAAATGCGGATTTTGGACTGATATCCACCCGCCAAGACGCGTGACTGCATGACTCTCAAGTGACCTCGCGACCGTTCTCAGTCCCTACGAAGTGAACAATGGTGGTGGTTCTACGGAAAGGAATCGGCACGAATGAAGGCGGGGCTCACGAGAATGCGGAATTCATTCCAATGGTGGGGCGTATCAGTGTCCCAAGACCTGTCAAAGGAACTGTCAAATACAGGGAAAACCACATGGATGGATTCACACAGGTTAACAATGAGCCTCCGTGACGTTTGACATTTGCTTCCACGCGAACTCTGTCACTGATCCGATGGCTTGTTGCAGAGGTATGGTGATCACCGATTAGGGAACAAATCGAGAAAGGATCGCGATCCCACAAAAGTCTTCCCACATGTTGTCAGTCAAAAGACAACCGCCGCACAAAAACCGTGAAGGTCATCCGTCATCGCATTCGTTGAACTCATGTGCCCCAAAACCGTACTCGCTGCGCTCGGCTCATCAGGTAATTCACTTTCTCAATTCTCTTGACCGATAGATTGGTACAGTCGAAGTCAGGGAGTCGAATTTGATATAAACAGCTGCGAGCCGAAGCTCGGCATCTGCCAGTCTCAGTCAGAAACTATTGAACGAATCGAATCGTTTGACCAAGCTCTACCGGATGCTCGATTCTTGACACCTATGAGCCTCCTCTTAGTGGTTTTGGGCTCGCGCACACAGATTCAACAGCCAACTCGATAGAAAACGTGACGGAAATCCAACTCGTAGGGTAACCTTGACGGCAGAGAAGGCTCCAACCACATGGGCAGCGCTTCGGGCGGGATAATCGAGGAAACTCTCGATAAGAGGGTGCGTCGTGCACGCTGCAACGGAACAAGGAGATACACTGTATGACGAGCGCGGCACGGTTTGGTTTCTGCCGAAAATAGCCTGTGAGACCTTCAATAGTTTTGCATCGTGGGACAAAGAATAATCTTATTCTTGTACGTCTGTTCGTGCTCGAATTCGCTTCTTGGACGGAATCTTGTCAACGTTCTTCGCTCCAGGGCACAACAGGTTTCAAGAGACGTGCCTGACAGATCTCATCGAAAATATACGTACCTCTCCGACATCGGAGGTCAAAAGCACGGACCGACTCAACTTATTAGAATTCACAAAGTGAAACTGTAGAGCCCAATCCCGGCGGGGAAGATTCCTCTGTGGAAGTTTATTGCCTGAACTTCTCTAATGTTCTGTTTGGTATCACGGCAACGTGCACCTCGATCCGATGGACACGGCAGCAAGGCTCCCACTCGAGTTCAAGCGCGATACCGAATTGGAATTTCGAAAAGCTCTATGTTCTTCATTCCGAGCGAAGTCAGGATACACTCCTCGGCGAGTGAAGTGATCGTATTTCAGTTCACTGGATTGTTCACGTTATTTAGTTTTTAGCATTGAAGACTTTCCGAGGCGATCCGTAAAACCTGATCGAGTAGAAATATAAGAACGACTCAAGAGAGATTATGAATTCCGATGCCTTGTCGTGATGAATCAAATGAGCTGCTCCCTACAAATAGGAAATTCTTTCGGATGAGAACCGCGCTGCCATTTCACGATTCTTGAATCACTGCACAAGCGCGTCGCCGAACAACAGAAGTCGAGAGGCTATTACAGCACAAACAACAGGCTCCACGCAGTTTTTAGTGTACTCGGCACCGACGACCATCCTTCTTCGGCGGAACTGAGGCATGAATGGGTGCTGAACATGTCTCTGGTTATGCAATCAGCCATTCCGAGCACGTCTCAACTCTATTAATAGACGCACTAAAGACTTCGCAGGGAGGAAAGACCTGTTGAAGCTTTTCTCAACAACACGTGAAGTGCATTAGGCGCAACAAATGGCCCACAATAATGGCTGCGCTGTGTCCGCTTGAAGACTGCGCAAAGATCTCTGAGAGACGCTGCTCGGATGTTTTCCCTGCCGTTGGTGTCTCTGGTATCTACGACATGAGCTGCTCGTGTAACTCTTCGATAAACATCACGTCGAGCTCGTTACTTCATCGAAGTGATCTAATGATGAAGGGCTCCGGGAATCTTAGGAGCACGTTCCGAAGAACAATCAAGTTCTTCCAAAGCGTTCCAAACTCTAATGAATTTCTAGGAGCCAAGCTCAACAACATCGCAAGTAGTATCTCGGAATAATTGAGGGCGCCGCCTCAGCTCAAAGACCTTGACAGGAGATTAGTGCCAATTAAAAGTTTCGTCCTTCGTTCGAGAGAGTCGGCCCGCTCATTGGAATCTTCGTTTCATTCCGCTTGAACTCACTCTTCCGATCGTCTCACTAATCGGGCGAAAAAACATCCCAATGCTAATCGATAAATGTCGTGATTTGTGGAATAAGCACTCGCTAGCTAGCAAGGGGGTTGAATGGGAACATTCTCCTTCTTCTCCTGTTTCCTCACCGTCTAGAGCAGCTACTTTATTTTAAATGTGGCGATATAGAGTACCACAGATCGAGGATGGGTCCGCCGCAGAATTCGCTTCAACTTCGAAGATACATCAAAGATCCGAGTTGTATGATGAGATGTGGTGGGACTCGAGTAGGGGAACCTGAAATTAGAAAAATCTGGGAATTCGAGTCTCAATGATTCACAATTAGTTTTACAGACATCATCAGAGGTCCGATCGGATCCCATTCAAATGTCCCTTGCGATTCGAGAGCATGTTTTACAGTTATTTTCGTTACTCGAAAACAGGACGTGCTCTGTTGCCGTACCATTTCCCCCAAGTTTCTCATTAGAGCTCCTTCGGTAATTACAACGTCTCAATTATGAGGTGAACAGCGTTATTAGGGAACCAATCGGACCATGTTTTGATCTTGGTTGAACTCGCGACAAAGTTTTCAAGGACGAAATTCGACAGCCTCGCAAGAACCCCACGACCTCCGAATGAGGGCTCTCGCCCGCGTCTGTCGCAGAAAATCATTCATTCGACTCAAACGATGAGAATCATCTGTGGCTGACAACAAGAGTTTTCTAGTTTCCGTCTCCGAACTCGAAGTTTGTATCAAGTTTATTTAGAAACGTTGCTGTTTCCACCCTTGGAGGAAGACCTAGAAGTGATAGAAGTTCTTTTCGGAAACCTGCGCGATGCTTGCCTTTGTGTCAAAGATAGTTACACCTGGACAAGGGAAGCTAAGGTCGGGGTGTCTGAGAGGGGATGTCATTGAAAAACTTTTCTTCGCGGCAATATTTTTAATGTGTACCTCGGGAATGCTCTATCAGGTGAATGCTTCTAAAACATCACAAGCTCCGTGAGGTAGCCTTTCATACTTGAATTTAGACGTCGAGCTTTAGACGCCCTCGAATAATAATCAAATCTTGTATCCAAACAGGTAAGCTTCACCGTCAAGAATTACTTTGACTATTCATCCGTCGTGTCCTCAATCATCGAGAAGGAATCGGCGGATTTCCCAGCGGTCACTGTTTGTCCAGAGAACTGGTGAGGCGCGTTCTTGAACCCTTCTAAACTTTGAATCTCCCTCTTCACTAACATTAACAATCCATCTGTTGTCCAAACAAGGTATAACTTGAGTCAGGTTTGCCGTTACTTCCCGAAAAACTGCTCGAAAAAGGACGTGGTGAGTTGCGAGGGAAAAATCTAAGCATGCGGATCCAGCTCAAATCTAGCAAGTTTCCGTTACAGTGGAAATTCCTTCCAGATGTATCGCTATTCGATTCCGAAAGCTTACCTCTACGCCGCGTGGAGGTATTTCGGTCAGCCGAACATCAAGCAACTCTTTGATTGCCGGATGGTCAGTCGTTTCGAGGGCTGTGAATCCTTCGACTGTGAAAATTTGTAAGATTCGTGCCGTGAAACGGCCTAAGTATTCTTCGGAAATCGAATCTGGGCGTGCCTACGCGCCGAATCTAATTAGTTGCTGCACAGAATTCTCGTTCTCGCTGAGCATTGACGATAATGATGATAACGAACTCCTAATCGTCTCATTCTCGGAACAGCCTACGTCGAGCCTATTTCAAAAACCCAGTTCGATTCTGTTTTGTGTTCGACGCTCTACGAGAGCTACCTCCAACGCACGAATTTCATCGCTGTCCGTTCCCGTGGCTCTACGGTGAGAGAAAAAGTTCGGATTAGAATCCATTTTCCTGATTTGCTATATTTTCCTTTTGCATTTGGATTGATTTGATTTGAGCTCATTCAGCATCGAGACTAAAAACGCGCTCCTCACAGAACTCCAGGTGGACATCGAGTGGAATAGCACGTACATGCTTTCTTTCCTGGGAACGAACATGCTGCCGGTATACGTTCATCGATCGTCAACGAACCCGCCGGTGACCATCGAGGACATTTCCATGTTCCCCGGCACATTGGTGGAAGCTTCAGTCACCCAGGTATGTTTGTCGGCAGAGGCGCGATTTCGAATCGAGGGTGGGCTCCTATGCCACACTGTTGAGAACCTGCTTCGACATCACCTTCGTTGCAGCAAACTGTGAGACGTCTGCCACGGCCGTTCCGGACCGACTGCGAGCCCTACGAAGCTGGAGAATTCAGGCCGTTCTTCGGAGGTTATCGCACGTTTCCGGGTTGCGTTCAAGACTGTGAGATGCAGGCGGAGTTAGAGCTGTGCAATTGCACGATGCCAACCCACGAATACTCCGGGTTTTACGCCGGACATCTTTGCGAATTCGTGAATTTCAGTGAGTTTCTTCGGCGGATTCGATTTATATGATTTTTCCATCTTGAATGTGTTGTGCTCGGTAAAACAAGATTTCGAGCTCTTTCAGAGAGCTGCGAAGACGCCGTCATCACTCATAAAACCTCGGAGATATGTCAAAAAAAATGTCGCCTCGCCTGCAAGTGAGTAGTCGAACTTGAACTCAGCAGTCTGTATTTTAACATCCAATGTTTGAGTGAGAAATCATATCTACCTTTCAGTGATATAATATATGATGTGAAACTGGCGGGCCTCGCCAAAATACCTCGAAACTCCGCCGATATGTGAGTGACCAGGGTTGGAAGTTCGCGAGAAAAAACAATATTTGGAATATGTTGTGGAGTTGTTCTCTGAAGCAGACTACATTGCAGTCATAAGTCATCTTTGATAATTTCGTTCGGCTCATCGAATGTTGAGATCTTCGAGTACAGCCAGGCTATCGGCGTGAGTAATTTCCGAGAAGATCTAAAGCGAATATTCGCATCCCACGCACACCGTTCGGTCGTTGGCGGACCGTCCCTCGCCTCTTCCGATGAAACTGGGTGATATTTGAACAAACTTTCGAATTTCAGTCCGAGGTCACCTTCGGCTATATCAGCGGTTACATCGGAGTTTGGACCGGAGTTTCGTTCGTTGGACTCCTTGAAAGCCTCTTCCAACGCTTCGGTTTGCTGGGCAGGACATTCCAAACGATTTAGTCGGATTACAGCGTCCAGTTGATTATTCTCTGCCTTCGCCGGAAACGAAAACTACCCTGAAATCTCCTGGGATCACTTTTCCGGCTCGAAACTCTGCTGAGGATTAGCTGTGTATTCAAGGTCCATTTCCTCTCGAAAGGCGCCTCACTGTTATATGTTCAAACGGCATTGATAATTCTTTGCACGCACAGCAATGAATAATTGTTGTCATTACCTAGATGAAACGTTGTGGCGGGCGTGATCTTCCTCCCGCCGACTTGGAAAAGATCCTCGTTCCAATTCAAGTGTCTCTTTCGATCGATTCGATGACTTCACTTCGCGAATGTCTCTGTTTTTAGCGGGGAAATTATACAGCGGGCATGGAGGACAGATTGCTCAGTGAAAATTCTAAGCGGAGGGTCACGCCTCATTCAACCATCTGGAGAAGCGTGCATTGGCCGAATCTGTTCACAATGCGTTTTTGGTGCAAATGGTAGAAACGAGAGTTTCATGAAAATTTTTATGCTGGCCCGCCTACGTCTTCATTGTCCTCTAAGCTTCAGTGATCGCGGCGATTTGCGACAGTCACAGCCAATTTCCAAGTGACATAACCAGAGCAAAAGAAACCATCAATGTCAGGACAAATTCTGACGAATCGATCCCGCCTCCAGCACTTGACACTCCTGGAATCCGTTTTTTTTTCGTTCACGCGAAGCCACGAACACTGGAACGAGTCTCGCTCGATAATCGCTCTCCTTGTTAGAGCATTTTCTGCATGAATGAGCTTATCCCTCGTGGATTCGTTTGTTGTCACAACACTCTCCTGTGCTCTTCGCTCTTCGGAAGGTAAATAATGGAAACTTGGTGTCGTCGCCGGCATGAGCCGCTGGAATACAAACACTCTGCGGGAAAACGTCGTCTTGCTGTTGTTCCCTTCGATAACGTCGTCGGCGGGGAACTGGCAAGCTCGAAACAAAACAGGAGCGATCTCGAATTCCCGAAATTCTAGAGCCAGATGCTCCGAGGCGATAGCGCGAGAAAATTCAGATCCCCTGGCTCCAACTCTCTCAGGAAATTTACGCGTCTCGACGCTCGTCATTTTTTCCGACATTCTCCCGTAGTCCATCGCTTGGGTTGTGTGTGTTTGGAACGACTCCATGGACAGAAAGTTGTACGGAAAACGCGCGGAACGGTGACTACGGGACACAGAAGAGATGGATGATGGTCGGGACCGACACACGCTCGTAAAAATGCGCTTAACTAGGCACCGTTGGAGGTCCTTGTGAACGCAAAGCCTAAAATGCTTGAGTCTAAGACACCAGGTCTACTTTACGAGCGAATTTCGGCCTCTAGAAAGACGGAGGAAATGAGACTTTCGCGATTTATGGCTTTCTCTGAAAAGAAGCTCTTCTCGAGTGCTCCGAGCTAGCGACAAGGATGCTGGAACGAGATGCGGCCGGAGTAGTGGAACAACGGCAAAGAATTCGCCGACTTTGCGCAGAAACCGGAAGTGTGGCATTCCAGCACTGATCAACTGTTTCGAGTCGCTCACGGCGGTGCCTAGTTGAATTGATGTTGGATGAATCTACTCCGATCGCATCGCTCGTAGTTCCTCGCGCAATGGCCGCAGGCGGAAATAAAAAATCCCTCATTCGGATTGCGGCAGAGGGAACGGCTTCTTGAAACAGCTGTTGGAAAGAATGGAGCCGAACCGTCGAAGTTAAAGTGAAGCGCCCCTCCTCATGACCAGGTTATTCGGTGGATGAACGATAGTCGCCGGTGATTCCTCTCCAACCGTGAGCGTCGAAATGGGTGGATAACCGGTTTCGCTTACCCTCGATGGCGGGAGTGGGTTGAGATTCGTTTTGGACTTGCTTTATCAAAGTTCATTGTTCATTTCTTGGCACGCGGAAGTGGGATGAATTGGGCCCCACCAAAATTTGATTATCCTGATAGTGTGAGTGATCTTCAAGGATTTCAATGCTGAGGACATCTAGAGTATATTCGATTCGATTGGAAGCTTCTGCGCTTCTGAAGAGGACTCATGGATTGAGAGCCGTAGCCCTAGGGATCGTTTCGATATCAAGGTCGCCAGAATCGCTCTTTCCTCTGAGATCCTTCCAAGTCTGGATTTTGTTCGATTTCCGACCAGGTGGAACTCCTTCCTCAGCAATTCCGGGAACGGCGACTTTGACGGGGGCGGCAGTGACACCCATTCAACTCGTGGGGACTTGTTTTTCATGATCTCAACGAAACTCCTTCCCTGATAGATGCATCCCAGAAGCTAAGAGCGTATCTCTCAAGAACGCTGAATAGGAGCAAGGAACAGAGACGAAGCCTTGGCTCCATGGTGCTGCCGCCACCGCCAACGTAGAAGTGCTCAGGTGGTGAAAAATTAACCTGTCCGCGAGCGGATTCAACCTGATGAGGCTCATCAATTATTTACAGAGCGATGGCAGTGCGTACCCCTACTTATTATCTACAGGATGAGAGAATCTTCTCCATCGTCTGCTTGTCTGTTAGTCTGTGAGCCGGCTAGCCGTCCCACCGGCTCATCCGCTTCCTCGATGCTCGTACTATTCCATTTTCAAACCAGTTCGAAGTACGTGCGCTGCAATATCCGTTGCATCACATCAAAGTACTCGATCGCGCCATCGAAATGCTCCCGCAACGAATGCGATGATAAACGAGAAACTGACGATGTCCTCATACCGTCTAAAAATGAAATGTCAAAGAAGCTAGTATTGACTCACTCTGCGACTGAATCGAGCGGAATTCATTCAGCTCTCGGACGGATGATGACACGCTTCCCTAGCCATCACCGATTGAGAGCCGCAAGATCCCAGGGGATGGAATCATTCTCGATCGATATAATTTTCCATGAATTCTAATCTGAGCTCTCGTTGGCTTCGCGGTCTCTGTTATCCAGCAGTAGGAGAACAGATTCATGAAATCCCATTCCCTCAGTGAATCTTATTCGGTGAGCGTTTCATGCGTTTGCGGAACTGCACTGGATGAGAACTACGCCGAGACTCAATAGGCTCGAGATTCCTAAATTTGAATTAAAACTTGATGAATAGAGTTCTCGACAGACCGGGGTTCTGCTTTGCTGCGGGAATTCTTTTTCCTTTCTCGTTTTCAGGTATGCCCTCGCGTGTAGTGCCTACGTCGGTCGATCACTCTCTGTTCTACGATTTTGAATCGCCGAGAGAATTTTCAAAGATGACTAGAATACCTCTTCCGCGTTCTTGAAAGCCTTGAAAGACATTGAATGCCTCTCCGTGGTCTCACAATTAGTGATTTTTAGTGCGTTTGAGAAACGGGGATGTGCCCCACGTTGATTATTCGATGGATCTTGTTTCCTTACATATCAACGTACTGCAGTTCCTGCTATTTCATCTCTATTTCAAGGCCAAACTGAGCTCACATTGGAAATCGACGTAGAAGTTTACCTCAAGTAAGCCTCTTAGTTGGGTAGATAAGCCGCTTTTGAGTGATTCCCTCGCGTCTACCAAGCTTATCGAGTATCCCACACTGTCGCATTTCTGGCGACATCACCTGTTCGCGCTTCTAAGCGGTCGAATCAAGAATATCAATTTTCCTATCACTCGGAACGAGTTCGCATCAGGAACAAAGAAACGGATCGAGAGCACGGCTGAGCAGACAACCTCCATTCAGCAATACTTTTTGTGAGTCTGGTACAGTGTGGGAAAATACTCCCAAAATATTCATCCACAAGAGTATCCTATCGTAAGGAATGCCAGAATGACCTGTGCCAGAGTCTGGCCTCGAAACTCGGCGTCTCAAAGAAAAATCCCCGATGGATGACCGGCCCTGAGATTCGATTTTACATCGGATAAGCGTTTCAGACAACCCGAAAAACGATGATTTCATCGAAATTCTGCTCAAAAAGTTTTCGTTTTTCTACTTTCTCTATGGGAGACGCGGGAAACTCATTTTGCATCTGAAAGCGATGCAAGACAATCCCATGGCGCTCTCATATAGTTGAGCTCTTTCCTAACGGATCGAAGTTGTTCTTCAAATTCCAAGATCATATCGGATGAAGTTTCGATGGTGCCAAAAGCGGCTTTCAAAACTGTCGACGCCCTTCCGAGAGATGCGGCTTGTCGGCGACTCGCTGGTCGGTCTGAGTGGCGACGTTCTCCAGACCTTGTTTGTCACACAGCGAGAGGAACCTCTTGACAGCGTCCAGGAGGGACCCCCTCCCTCCTTCGGTCAGTTGTGTAAGTTTGACCTGTCAGGAATCTGGCATCAAACTGCAAGGCGTCGAAGCTGGCTAATATGTATTTGTATCAATATGAATGCACTGCAACTCGGGAACGGCTCCTTGAATGACCCCGAGGGTTGTGTCGAAATCATACTAGAGGTTCTGCCGACGACTGCTCATGCGAACGCACGAGACTTGGCGCGGTGTACGGTTATGTTGGCCTTCAAAGTGATCGAAAAATTTGAAAATCAACTCGAAGCATGCCCTCGGCTGCGAATTCACAAGGAGAGTGAGAAGAAAAGTATTTGCCATGATTCCGACGAGGAGTGTGACAACAACAGAATCTCTCTTGAGGATTTTCGGCGATGACGTAACAAACTGCAGCTCCCGAAGACTATGATTCGGTGTTCATCAAGGAGATTCCGACCCAACTGAGAAAGGGGATTGGGATCGTGTGATATTCATATGTCCGATCGAAGTTCCTGATACAGAGCATCACCTTGTCTCGTACTTCCCTTGAAGTTCGACGTCACCGAATTTCGTTCCGAATTTACGAAACAACGGCCTGGAAAGTCGAAATCGAAGAAAAACGTCGAAAGATATCGAACTCGTCGTTTGGTTTGCAAATTCGAGCACGCATTGAATCTGCACGAATGACCATCCATCCGGTTCGTCGTGTCGCCCTATTTGATACTCTGCGATACAATCGTCACACCCGTCTATCATTGCGTCTGTGAACGGCCTTTCCCGGCGCAAACTGCATGCATTCGTGCATGCATGCATGCATGAATGCATGGAGAGCATTGACAGCTTCGCGCTGCGGATTCCTCCTCGGGACGCTGTTCTCTGAAAGTGAAAAAGCAATCTCGAGCTGGCAGGAGACTTCATTCCTTTTCGTCTCGGAATAAGCATTCAACCAGACAGTGTAACTGACTTCCGAGCTTGTCATGGAAGCTTGAAACTGCTCCGACTGCCCTTCCCCTGAAGTTTCTTGTTACAGAACACTTCTCGTTCAGATATTCATCAGGTCGCCTGAGGCGTGTGTCTGATATTGCGATGCATTGAATGGCTGCTAAATGGGAGCGAGAATGGAATTTTTCTGAATACGAAACATTCTTGAATGGAACCGAAGAGGGAGACTCATTAAAAATTGACAAAACCCATTCCAGGCGTGTCCTCCGACAAAGCCAGAGGGGTCGCGTAGCATGCAGCCGCTGCCTCGCATCGGATGCGAGAGAGAACTGCGTCGAAGGTCCGAAAGCGGCCAATCCCTCGGAATGTTATCTCTGGTCTTGTGTTCTCGTGTGGCGTCACGCCATTGTAGGAGATCCTCTAGCTCACTGCAAAACTTTCCAATTTCCTCCATGGCTAGTCTTCGAAGGATCATCGGAGTGGAGACAGAAACTTATAGTTTACAGTCACTTCACAACCGCGTCGTCCTTATTTGCTTGGAGTTTTTTGCTATTTTCCTCCTTTTTTTGTCAAGTGACGCTCATCAACAGTTCCGTAACGAAGGCACGAGCGGAGTTTCCGAATCTTTAGTTCAGTCACGTCCTCGGACGCTGCAGAGACAAACCTTAAACTTGGCCAGCGTTTCCTGATGATTCAGGTTCCGCACACAACGTCTCTTGTGCTCACTCAGTATTTGTGTTTCGCCTCTCTTTCCTCCGCGTTTTCACAGAGCCACTACACCAATACAGGGTCTTGATAAGTACAACATTCTCGATGATTCAGAGGTTGTTTCAAAGAAAACCGAACCCGCATGGATTCACTCTCGGAAGTGTTTTAATTGTGAAATGCTCAGGCTTGTCCAAATCCAGCGCAATCGGCCGTGCAGTACAGAGTATCGGCGTACCTCTGTACGTGGATGACGCGGGTTTTTCTGATGAAATATTGGCCGATTCGTAGCATCGATGACCTCTATACAGGGAGGAAGAATGACGTCTCATCTAGAGAGTCATGAAATCTGTTCGAAGGAAAATCTCCATTGGAAGTCATGTCATACTCTCGATCTCCGACATGACGAAGCAAAAGAGATAGAGACGAAGGAAAATGGAAAGAGGGCAACGAAGGCATTGTTCTCTGGCGACTCGCTCCCAATACCTCGCAGTCAATCAATCGGGCGAACATTCGATTTGTTAGTCCGCCAGTCTGTGCAGTCGAACATAGTATATGCCTCTGACCGATCCAATCGTGTTCATGAGGACGTGATGTGGGCTTTCATTCGACCAATCGCGTACAGAGTATTCGCTTGAGGCCGCAATCTATAATCCTCGTTCGGCCGAACTCGTCGACGTTGCTTCATTTAGCCCCGGGTCGATCCCCTTCGTCCCCGACTTTCGGTTGGTGAGCAATCGACTAGCCTTTCATTCCTTTGCCTATAATATGCTAACTTCCTCTCGCGGAAGAGTAGCTGCTCGCTACTCGTTCGGATGGATGATCGCTCGGATGGATGACGACATCGAGAGAGCAACCAAATTCGCGTTCTCACTTCTTGTGCTGCTGCCGATGCTTCTTCGGAAGGAAGTCTGACGATGATGTCCTGCTGTAGCCGCTGCGGCAGGACACAGTCATCACCGACGGCAGCCGCCGCAGGACCGGACACGGCACAAGGACGAAAATCACCATGCTTCGTGGGACGACGGATTTTGTAACCCTGTCCTTAAGGCGCGCGTGACATAGCCCGAGCGGTCTCTCGCGGGCGGTTCGATGGTTCAGTGATGCCGTCCCGCTGACGACCTCGCTGCAAGGTTGATTCTCCCGAAAGATTTGAGCGGGTTCGGGCAGTATTCTTTCTCGTCATCATGAGTCTTCGTTTTCCGTGGATCGGGGAGCTCGTATCGAAACGGGCTCCATCTCCGTTTAGCGATCTCATTGAATATTCCGATCGAGTCCAATTCGGAGACTCTCTCTCCCCCCGCCCCCCCGTTCCGTCGACAAAATATCCGTTTTCACCACGGATCCATTTCATTCAAAAGCTCCGCTTCGTATTTCAAGGATACATATATAATCTTGGCCTTTTTCCCTTCATCCGGAACCTCGGTGTGACAGCATTCCTGTTTGGGGAAACGGTAATGTGCTCGCATCTCACGAAATGTTTCCCAAAGGTCAAGCTGAATGGGGTTCAAGGTTCAGCTCAGTTTGACGAAAACACAGATTACTCCATCCTTGCAAAGCCATGTAGACATGGAGCCATTTCCAAATCGAGCTTGTTGAATCTGTGAGTCAGAATATCGTTTGCTTGCAAATGTTCGATAGGCGAAGGTCGTGAAGAGCCGCGTTGGTGGAAGCTTAATTTTTCCATCTCCCATCGCAGAGCTGAATAACTCAGAACAAGATCATTGAGATGGAAATTTCCTCTCCGAAAGTCTGCGTTACGCGACCTTTCGGACGACTCAAGTTCCGATATGAGATCCCAGCTCAAACAAATCCAGAATCGTTAAGCAGGTCACCGTTTCCTCGGGCATATCCCTCCGTATCTGAATGAAGTTCTCACGGAACTAACTCAGTCAGAGAGACCCAGCTCCATCAGACTCCGAGACCCGGGCCGGGACTCAAGCAAAGAATTCATGAAGTCTAAGATTTGACATCGAACTCTGACGGTAGGAAAAGTTTCAAGAAAATTTGTCCTCATCGACTTGGCCCAGTCAATGTTTGAAGTGACGGGCACAGATGATTTCCGATCCCTGAGCGAGGCTAGCTCATAATTCACACTTGAGGGAGGGATCGGAAAACGCGTTGAAATGATCCAAGGGTCGCTTGGCAGGCTTAGAATCGAAAAAAGGAGGATCACGGCGTTCGGTAAGAGATTAAAAGCGAAGAAGACAGTCCTCTAATTGTTGAGCTCTTCCAAATTTATTCAATTTCACGCTGACTATTCTGCCCTCGACTTCGTCGTCCAGGCGTTCCGAGTCGTCCCGCTGCCGCAGTCTTCGTCTCCACCGGTTCCGGCTCTATTACCTTAGATGGGATCCGATTGGAACTTCTCCTAATTTAATAAGAAAAAAAGTCCTCACAGGCGACCGCATGAGTCTGTAATCGGACTTGATGTGACTTTGGAAAAGAACGATTGCTCCTGGAAGAAAGAAGAATTTTGGCGAAATTTCAGGAAGCTCTTGATTCGGAGTCAATCGACTACGGCGAACTCTACGATCAGTTGGCGGCTTCGGAGGCTCCGAACGGATATTTCGTTTCCTTTTCTCTGAATATTTGAGATTTTCTAGTTTTTTTCTTTTCATACAAAAGGTCACTTCAAGCGACAGCGTCGAGATGATCGAATCGCGTCTCGCTCAGCTGGAAAGTCGAGTTTCTCAAACCATCTAAACCAGACTCAAGAGACCAACACAGAGAGAGAGCCGAGAGTGTGAGAACAGAATCGGCATGATATCGACGAGGAATGAAAACGTTTAGCGTTACTCTCTGAATTTCAATTTCGACGGGCGTTTTCGTTTTCGTATCGCTGCTCGACTGCTTCCTTGGCTGCTTGATTCTCGGACGGCCGCGGCTGCTTCTCTAAAAAAGAACTCACTCGAGCTAAAACAGGTTGAACCGTTGAAAATTGGATTCTCCCAAATTCAAACCACCGATCCGCTGGCGCCTTCGCTTTCTCGAACGGTTACCTCGCCGAAAGCGATACCGCCGCGCCGTCGTCTTACGCACACAATACGAAAGCAAGCCCGAAGCTCGAGACGAAAGCGTTTCATTCAAAATATCAACCATTTCCTCGGATCTCGCTTCGTATCTAGATGAAATATCCACGAAAACGGAGAAATATCTGCGAGGAAATCGGAGGGAACGGCGCGTGTTCGCATGACAAGGGTCAACGCATAGGGAAACGTATTCCCGGGAAAAATGAACCGGAGTCGGTAAAAACCAGAACTGGGAGAGATGGAAGCATAAACGAGAAAGAAAAAATAAAACGCCCAACCAGACAAGACAGCATGACTGAATTTACGAGGCTCCAGGAGTGTTCCACTGGAGTGGATTACGGCGCTACGGCTCTCAGGAGACCTCCAACGAACCGGTCTGCCAGCCTGCAGGACGGGCCAGTTGCCAGCGGGTCGGTCAGACAGTAAGCCGAGCAGCTTGGAAGACAGACATCAGTATTTTTTTTCTACTTCAACTCTCCCGGTTCTCCGCCGCGCTCCGTGCTGAGCTCGGAATGCACGCAGCCGCGGTCCGACTTCAGTGGATTTCCGCGTAGAAAGGTGAACAAAAACAAATGTTCGTTCCTATTCCAGCTCGCAATCTACACGAGGGCATCTCAGCGATAACCTTCCAGGAACCCGTCTCGTGTTGAAGTCTTGAAAGTATTCCAGCCATGGGAACAACAACAATCATACACACACAATTTTGCGGAATGCGGAGGAATACAGTCGTAGGAGATCATCACTTCCAACTCATGTGAGCTCGAAGTTTCGCATCCTGCGACGCGTCTACTCTGTCTGCGCATTTTGTTCGAAAAACGAAATTCAACATCTAGAATTCGCTGAGTAACGGTGTAATTTTTATTCAACAAAGATCTAAAGAACTATGCCCATCCGTCTATTGCGAAATTTGCAGCTCAGCGCCTCCGCTCTCAGCTCTCGCGCCGCAGGGTGCGTAGTTTCTCGCCGTTTCATGATGAAGATTTGGCGATGTCAGCCTTTGACTTTCATTCTCAGATAGATCACACAAGTTCATGCAATTGAACATTCTTGAAGGTGGTTCCGCTAGAGACTAGAAGTTCCTGACAGAGACCCGTATTCGTTGAAATCTTGGAGAATGAACGCCGAAGGCTCTGAGAGCCGTCCTGAAACCGTTTTGTCACCACTTCCGTCAATACTTCGACCGAGCAGAAGGAAGTGAGAAGTGGACGGAAAGGCAGAAGCAAAGAGTAAAAAACATCGGAGCAATGTTTACAAAGCAAGCAAAACAGTGACGATGATCGTGCCGTCTCGTTTCGTGTCGTGCTGTTTACCGTGGGCCGTTGGCCGCTGGCGACCGTTGTTCTATAAACAGAACTAATCTCATAAACGTGAGAGTTGCTTGTCTCTTCGTCCTTGCTTCGTGAGCTCGTTCGCTGAGGACGAACTACGAACAAAGCTTGACGTTTCTCCATCCCTCTGGCCGCTCTCTCTCGATTTTCTTCTAGTGTTTTTTTTCGCTGCTCGTGTGACGAAAGCAAATAGTTCTCTACTTGGAGTCGCTGTCGACTCAAAGGACGGGCAGGATGAGGTCCGAGGGAGGCCACGAACGCCACGTCGTCAACGACGATGACGACGAGATCCAAGTCTTCCGGAGGAGCTCACGTCGCCTGCTTCCGTGATGACTCAGAACTCGGTCGGCTTAGCTTTAGTTTCTGCTTTTTTTCTGACCGTACTTTGGTCGAGGGAGTTTTGTCGACGCGGCTGACTTTGATGATTTTCAACGGGACATCCACTGGTCATGGTTCCCAACTGGAAGGCATCGATTGCACAAAGCAGGTCATGGTCGCTCGCAAAGCAAAGAACCGCATTGGATTCGATAAATGGATCTTCGCTCAACCGAACCCGCTCGGATTGATTGTTCACTTGATAGATCGACGTCCCCTCTTCTATCTGCTCGAGAATTCGTTCCAGAGTGAGTCGCGCTTTCTGAGAAGTTATTTCCGATTTGGAGACTCCAAGCAGGGGTCATGGGTCGCCTTCAAATTCTAATCAGTTCTGTCTCCGAATGACAGAGACAATTCTGCCGCTTAGGCCGATTGAGCGGTTCGGTCAATCAGCCGGGAGGCAACTCACATCTCCGGTTTTCTAGGATGGTTGAATCTGATTGGCAGAGTTTGCGCACGAAATTTCCGATCCTCGTGACAGAATCATATTCTGTCTGAGGTTCGCAACTTTTCGTACTGCTTCGAGCTAAGTTCTAGAGCTCTTTCCTATCTTTGGCCAGAAGTTTGATCGGAATCCCGTCCTGGTCACTTTTCCCTCCGCTCTCACTCTGGAGACTGCATGCCATTTCCCTCTTCGGCGCTCCCAACTAATCATGACTCACGTTCATATCCAGCAGACAGACAGACTCCGGCAGAGTTTTGGGCCGGGAGAAATCGCTGGGGTGCGGACCCTGGATGCACTTCATCACTTTGGAATGGTTTGACATTCGCCCAATATTCCGAGTCACCGCGCGTTACCGGAGCAAATATCGGCATCGTTTTTCCCGATGTACCTTTGCTCCATTCTCCCATCTTCGCAAAAAAGCGAGGAGCCACGCTCCGTCCCTTGCCTGTGCTCTCGATCCTGCTCAGAACACTTCGTCCGTTCATTTGACTCGACCGCTGTTAAGCAAAGCTTCCCAAAAGCCGCGATAAGCTCACCGGCCTTCGAGGTGAAAGGAAAAACTCGCTCCCAGATCTGTGTTCTCACCAAAATGCGAAATATTCGATTCGAGAACGGTATTTCCAGAGAAAAATATGGAGAGCAAGAAGCGTCACGGGTTCAATGCCCAGAATCGGCTGCTTCCTCGGAATGTCTGAAATATTCAGTCAGGAATCCTTCGCTCAGATATGAGGAAGCATCCGGATATACAAAGACGAAACCGCTCGTCGGAACAGTTAAACATAAGATATCAAGATCGGCGTCGTTGAAAAACATCCTCAGGTTCCTCGTCCATGTCTTACAGGGACATCCAGGCTAATCCTCGAGAAATTCTTGACGAGTGAAATTCATTCAAGCGACTGGGCGGGAAAATGGGAATCAAGCCGCCACGAGTTATAAAGAGAGCGACTGACAACCATCATTTGGGAGACGAGGTTTTCGCAACATCCACGAACAGGAGTCCACGAATCAGGTTTGAGCGCAAACGAACAGAAGTTATTCCACCCACGAGAGCGCAGTGAAGCTCATAAAACTTCGACATGGATCTGAATGCGAAAGACACGCTCAAGCCGGTCGTGAGGGGGCTCGAAAGCCATTCATCAGCATTCGGGGATGTTCGCGCAGCTTGAAAGGATCTCTCCCCACCCACTGAAATTTCGAAGCTGTTTAAATCTCATGGCACGTCGTCCTCATCGCGGTCGCAATTCTCGTTTCACGGAGATGCAACTGGCGGCTGAGTTGGATATTGCATCATCGAACGTGGATGTGGATCCGCCTCTCACTTCCAGTATGGACTGTATTCTATCCGTCTATCTGTCTTCTTCGGCGTCCGGTAATACATCTGTCTCTCACTCCTCGGAATATCCTCGTTCTCCTTGTGCACCGCAGGCTCCGTGAGCCACATAACACACTCAACCGGTGGGGGTCTAAGCGATCGTATGGTCTCCTCCTCCTGGACTGGACTGTCATATGAGACAATGATAGCATCTCCAACACACACGAACGCACACACAGAGCTCCTCGAACTCCTTCTAGTGAGAGCAAAGGAGAGTGGCAGGTAACTATATCAATTTGGCCACGTTGTAATTAGATCCACTGAACGCGGCCAGGAACTAGAAGGACCGCTCGGACCACCTCTGCAACAACACTGACAACAGCAACACAAGAGAAACGTTGGAAAGAACACAATGAGAAGAGAAACCTGAGCCAGGCTCACTCAGAGTAATACACTGCTAGCTCGAGTCTGTCCACCGACCGCGGTTCATAGATTTCGATCTCCGATCAGAGTTGAGGTGATCGATTCCATCAGGGCTCCGTTTCCGCTCGCTGAGCTGAGGGAAGCCGCTAATCCTCGCAATGAAAAGTCACTGGAGAAAGAGAAACAGGACGAGTAAACCTCCGAATTCTGTGCCGAGTTTTCCAAGGAACGAATTCATGAAGAATCACTTCGAGCTCGATATAAGAAGCTGTCGCTCCGAAGAAGCGGAACTCTCATTGAATATTGGACGTCCTGTGGTATGCTAAGCTCGTTTCTTTCGTAGTCTCTAGAAAAATCTGGAGAAACGAAGCTTTCTGAGCTGACCTCCCGCATTCAAAGCCGAGTTTCAGTTTGATGCCCGTTAGAGTGCGTCGGAATATATCAGAGTGAGTGACGTTTCCAGCCCTCGCATAATGCAAATCGAGAGCATGTGGAAGTGATGGCTGAAAGTCAAAGGAGACTCTGCTCGGAATATTCCAGAATCTACATGGCCACAGCATCCTCTCGCATTTCGGGCAGCCGGCGAGTCATTGGGAACACTCGAATGCTCTTCATCCCAACTCCGGCTATATATGACAGATCTTTCAACGAAGAGACAGTTCATTTCAAGCCGCAGGTACCGAACGTCGGCTGAATGTTCGCCGAGTCATTCTCTTAGGGAAGTAAGGAAAAGATGGAACGATCCCGGATCGCGTTGAGAAAACGAGAGATGAGAGCAGTCTCCAGAACGTAGTGACAGGTGGAAATTCTATACGAACACTCTTTGATACAAAGGTAACCTCGAACGCAGAGTTAGAGCCCGTACCCCCAGAACGGAAGAAAAACTGGTCATCTAGAATGATATCCATCACTTCAATCTATCGTGTCGTCGGGAGGGAGACCCTCTCGTTACAACAACGCGCCGAGTATGCAAAAGGGGACGTCCAGTCAAGGATGTATCAATGACAACGACCTGCGGTGAGTTCGAGACAATGCGGCCATTTTCCAAATGAGTACTTCTCGGGGTCGGTCGCTCACAAACGGCCAGACGGACGAACGGACGTTAGACCCATGAGCAGCATCCGCTGGAGTTGTCCCATGTAGACATCTCCAAAGGGGCGGAAATCTAGTTTCACGCCTGGCAGAACCCCTTGTCTTGGCCACAGAGCGCAATGTGGAGATTTACTCTTCATCTTTCTCCTTTCGTAAAACCCGGAGTGATTCATGACCTTGAGATGCTTCTTGAGTTCTCCAAGGTGCTTGCTCCAACAAGTTCCCGCCCTGAATCCAATGGAGGCTAATTTGAAAGTGGAAGGACGTGCTGAGCTCAAAGTTTCGTGCAATTCTATCAAATCTGGAGTGAGATTCATCCCGTCCTTGATTCCAGAACTTCACAGAACCCGGAGGGGAGAAGGTTTTGCTGCTTTCAAGATCGACGGGTGAACCGTGGCTTTCGCATAGGACCTTCAGAGGGATTATCTCGAATGATTCAGACATGGCGTTGTCACGTCGGAGGTCTCTGTATGAGGCGTTCTTTTATGTTTTCATATCGACATCTGTTGAGATATCGACACCGGTCGGATTCGGATCAGACTCATGTCAGTTCACAGCGAGTTCGAGAGTAGAAAACAGTGATTGTCGTTTCAAAAATTAAACCCGGATCGGTTCGACTGAGGACGAAGTGGCTCAATCTCACGCCGAGCACGGTCGCTCTCGGAAGACCACTTGAACTGTTACCGAGGGGCGCGACAACGAGTTATAACTCCAACGCAAGTTCGCGGATACGCAGACTGATGGTAGAGGTCGTCATCGCTCCTGGAACGTCCATTGTTGTTCCAGAGATAATCAACGGACGCACTTCGCGCTTCTCTCGAGTCCGGGTCATTAGCACGAGGTTCATCTATTTCGTTGGGTCCGTTTCCTCCGAAACAATTAGAGTCTCAACTCATCAGAATAATCAGACGTAATCTCCGAATGAATGGGAGCGTGGAATCCACAGTGACTGAATGAGGTCGCAGGCTCAGCTTGACCCCTCGATGAGGAGGGACACGAGTCCACGGATGTTTGAGGAGAAGAGGGAAACCATGGGCACTCGAATATCCGAATCGAAAGATTTCTAGAAAATGATGTGTGACCTCGCCTGAAATTGTCTCGCTGTCAACCTTCCCGCATATCGAGGAGCATGGTTTCAGCGCTGATCGTCGAGAACTTGAAAACATTACTTGAAAACATTCCGTACGGACGCGAGGCTTTGTGTTGAGAGAAATGGTTCAAAGTTCTTACTAGTCATTTGAGCTCCGAAGTTGAATATCTTCATTGTGCCTATGCTTTCGATGCTCATGAGAGATTCGTCAGTCTGAATTTCTCCGTGAAGCTTTTGGCAATAGGCTTCCCATTACTGTTCCTGCTTCTGCCTCTTTGAAACGCTTCACGCAGAGCGAAACGGGAGATCTGTGCCCTACATTTGCTCTTGAAGGGGGCAATCCTGTTGGCTTCCATCTGAGCCGCTTCTTCTCGCGAAATTTAAATTGCCTTATTTCCCACTCCGCCAGCTGGATTCAGGTCTAAGCAGAACGTACACCGGCTTTCAGTTCTCTAACAAAGACTTTCTTGCTGCTCGACTTGAGCGCTTGAGCCGAGCAGCCCTCTCACAGGCTTAACAAGTCAAGAATGAACGCAAAATAACGAAGATACATTGCGGCACGCGCCGCACCGTAATCTGAAGAACGGTGAGTTTTCGGTCGAGTTAGGCGGATTCCAAATATGACCCCACTTGATCGGAGGGCTCGTATGAGATTGAAGTGGTTTCAAATATATGACTTGGGGTTAGAAAATTCAAACCAATGGAACACACCATTCCTCGAAGTGAAACGGTTCATACAGAAGCCGATGTGAGACACGAGAAACTCAAGCCGATGTTGTCCACGAGATCGAAATCGCTGAAGCTGAGCTAGTTTCTTTCTTTCTGGAATCATGATGACTGCCGAACCGGAATCAGCCTCAATCTAACGGTCGAACGACGAGTGTTTATTCATAAATGTTGCCTCTTCCCATGGATTCACTCCCGAAACTCATCATCATGACGAGTCTGATGATCATCTTAACACTCGGAGCTTTGTGGGCCCACTCTGCGTGTTGTCTCATGCTTGATTGATTCTTCCTTCCTCGGAAGCCGGCAGACGACGGCGAATCCTCCCAACTCGTGAGAACGTTGTGAACGCAGCTCAAGCGGAACAAATCCACGACTAAAGATATCTACGCAGCAGTCGATAATATTCTTGTCCGTCCTTCCGTCCGTCGTCACTCCTGTTCGAGCTAACGAGTTTGTCGCCGCTCCGGCAGTAAACCACTGGTGGGGGGTGTTAAAGTCGTTCCTTTGGACACTGGGACTGAGCCGGAGCTTGGTCTTCCCAAGGGCGAAGCAAGCCCTTGCCAGAGAAATATACGACGACGACGGCCGAGAGCGAAGCAACACCGCCCGCATTAGAGTAATGCAGATCTATGACGGCTCTCCGTAGCCTGACATCACTTTCCTCACCAGAACAGCAATGATAACGACGCGCCGTCGCCACTTAACGAGACGCAAGTTCTACGATCCTGCGGCTCAGTCAGTTTTTCTTCTAGTGTCCGCTTCTCACACGGAGTTTGTGTATTTGCGTGTAATGATAAATGATCATGCTTCGAAAGCGAAGCAAAAGAAAGCGAGAAGCTATTATGACCTTCGAGCTTACTGAAGTGAGGAGGGCGTCCCGCTTATCTTTGAGAGACAGTAGACACTGTGCTCAGTTCCGAAAAGTTTCTGCTTTTGAGTCAACTTTTGAGGCCAGCCAGAACCAAACGCTGATAACCGACCCCGGCACTCAGGCGGACGAGCGAGCAGACAAGCGGCCCTCTTTTCTTTTCCTTTTTTTCTCTCTCTAAGAGCTCCCGCCGTCGTTCATCATCTTGGCAAATTTTCATGTAGGAGAATTTTCTCCAGAGTGACGAAGATTCGAGCGGCGTCATATTCGCGACTTTCGTAGCGGCACTATCTAGACGAGCACCGCTGCGTCCTCGATAGTCCTTCGTCCGATTGCGACAACGAGCGAGTTTACCTTCTGAACAGATAAAAACTCCCGACCGGTTATCGGCTCCGGCATTGAAGGAATCCCGAGCTAGATGAAGGGAAGTTCACCAAAAGAAATTCAGAATCGGGAAACGCTCGGACTGGCATCGAATGTTCCAATACGGCCACGGTTGTGCGTGGGAATAAGGAAAATAATGCGGCCATAAAGGTCAGCGCCGTCGTCGCGTATTTGTTCCGACGAGCGACCTGAACGAGAAATCCCAACAAATCTGTGCAAACAAAGAACAGAACAAATGAGAAAATTTTCCAATCTGGTGGGCAACCGCATCAGCAGCGCAGAAACGCCTCCACCACCACCACCAGCGAGCGAGAGCAACAGGAGCTAAAGGCCAGGGAAACGGGTTGAAAGCCGAGCGGCGAAGGAAATAAAAAAAATGGGAACCCCTATGGAAAAAAATGACACCGATAAGATCGGGCAACACCGCATGCGAATCGGCGAGAAGCTCAACGGATCCTAAATGAGGAAAAAGAGCTTGGGGCCACGCGATTCCGCTTTTTCCGCCTGCCCATCGGCCTGCAACACGTCTAGGTCGTTCACCGCCACGTCAACTCCAGCCGTAAGAACAAAAACAATCATTTTCCAATCACTATTATACGGGACGGATTTGCCAACGACGACATGAGATCTAAGAGCTCGGTGACAACCTGTCTCACCATCTCAGGAACGGTTGGAATGGGAATCAGAATCGAAAGCCGAAATATTCCACAGATTTCGGAAGATCCCCTGGCGGGCTTTCGTTGAATTTCGATCTTGAACTCTGCGACCCTCGCTGAGTGACCTCCCTTGGGCTCAGCCCAGATGTGGATGCGATGAGAGATAACGTTCGTTCTCGGAAGTCGGCCAGTTGTTTTAGCGTTCCATGGTCTACGTGCATGATTTCTATTAAGGCTGGCTTTGAATCATTAGCTTGCTCGGATCGGACAATCTCCCTTTCCGTTGATTAAACAGCAGCGACTCACTCGATGGCTTCCCTCTCTCGCTTCCAGTAAGTTGGGCCTCCTTTTCCCCCGTCGCCATCACCACCGCGGTCCCTGCTTCGCTTACTTCAGCCCAACGGTCTCCCCTTCGTATCGGTCCGGTTCGACTGGCTCGCCCTGATCGTTCGCCCATCGTCACCGTTGCTGCCGCCCGCGCCACCGTGTGTATTATCTTCATCATCATCGCCATCATCAATGGAAGTCTCGTATCACCCAAGGCTGCTGTTGTTGTCGTCGTCGTCGTCGTACAGGAAGCGAACTGAACACAGCCGGCAGAGGAAATGGCGTCATCCGATGTTTCTGAGCACTCGCAGCAGTCGGAGCAGCGAAATAGCTAAAGAAGGGAGGTGGTCGTCATTGTTATCATGTTTCGACAGTTATTCAGCAAGTCAGCTCGCTGGGCTCCCGAATTGCCGCTCCGACGAGTCAGTTAGTCCAGCAGTTCAATTAGTGGATATGTTGGACTCCGATAAGAGAAAGCTCCTCTCCGTTTCCTTCTCGAATATCTTTCGCAGCCGGTTTGAGTCGAACTCATCTACGATGGCTGCTGAGGAAGTTCTCACAAATCACTTTCTCATTTGCTCTCAGTTGTAATTCCACTCCTCCAGTATTTCCATGAAACTCTTTGAAGACCCCCGCATTGACAACTCCCCAAAAATCCAACGACGGCGAGAGGCAGAGAGTTCTGAGGTTTGGACTCGATTGTGGCTCGTTCTCCTTCCAAAACTCTCTTCCTTAATTCTGAGGACAGCCCCTGCCCCGATCGAACTTTCCTCTCCGGCTGACAATTCTGCCAAAATGACGGCTCACAACAACAAAATTTGGAAGATCGTCAGAGCCGAAAGGATGGCCCGTCGGAAGAGTTTGATGTTTTTCGCTTTACGGCCGCAGATACAAAATGCGAGTGACGGTTTTTACGTCGCATCTCCAAGCCGTTACTGGGTGGTTTGGTGGCTGGATGACTGGACGCCTAATTGAAGCGTGGGCTCATACTGGTTGATAGTGTCGCTCGTTAACTAGCCATCGCCGGCGTGCTAGGCCTTCGGCTTCATTTTGTTGGCCGTCCGCAGAGCCTTGTTTGGTCGTGGCGCTAACTCTAACCTCGACTCAAGCCACGGCCTCTCTCGTTTCCGTTTTCTCCGACGCCTTATACGTCGTCAAAGAATCGAGGATGGCGAAAGGAACGCGAACAGAAAGACAGACCGAGAAGGCGAAGGTTGATCCCTTGATCCTCTTAATTTCAGGCGCGGCGACGTCTTTGCTTTTGTTTCACCAATGAACACTCGTTGTATTCTTTCTTTCTCGCTAGAGCTCCTTATTTTTTGACGAACGGTCGAACAGCTGGTTTGGAATTGAACAGCGAAAGAACTCTTCGTTCTCTTTGAGATTCCTCGAGTGCTTTCGTCTCTTTCGACTTTCGGTCCGACTTCTGTCTCCGTTGGAATGACACCGAAATTAATTTTCTCGATTCTCCGAGATTGACTCTATTTCTAATACACCAATAGCTCTCACTCAGAGTCATTTCCTCCTCGGTGGTCTGGAGCTGCCCGATGTTTTACTGCTTGACTGATCGAGACGAGTTCGAAACCGAAGCGTGGAGCTTCTAGACCTCCTTTCAGACGTTTAGAGATCATCGCAATCCACGGATTCTTCTGGATCGGCGCGAGCCATCGGGAGCGAATTCGGAAAGGACTAAATCACACTCGCACGTCAAACGATCGACAGCTGGGAAGCTGCGTAAGTAGGTAAACGTATAATTCCCTCAATTTAGCTGATTATTATGAATACGTAGATAGATTATTACAACGATTACGATCAAACTTGACTTTTTGCACTATCAGCAGCAGATACTGCTGCTGATACGCCTCGCTTACGTAATTAGAGGATGATCGCGGCAAGTGACTTAGTTAGTCGCATATTCATCTTCTTTGCCCAATGTCGGCTACCTCCGCTCTTCCCGTCGTGGAAGCCCAATGGATTTGGAAATCTTGGCCTCGGCCGCATGCTCCACTGTCTGTTCGTTTGAGTCACACGAGCTTGGATTGCTCGATAGATGAGCAGATGGATGAATTGATGAGTCGACGGAGATTGGCTGTCTGGTAAGTAAGGTGAGAAACTAGTAGAAGCAGAAGCAGCGGGGGAGCACCTCAGTCGGCACTCAAATGGTTTCCGATATTCTTATTTGCGGCGATGAGTTCTCGGATGGACGACAGAGACGGAGAGGAAGACAGCGACGACGTCGACGACCTGTGCGAAAAGAACGGCAGGAAGACAAAGAACTTTTGTGGCATCTTACAGAACGAGAAGAATATTGCAGGACCCGAGCTGTCATCGCAGTGTTGGGCTTATTTTTTTTTATCGAACTTCCTCCGCGGTCGCCATTGACTCGAATCAAAATAAGATTTGAACTCTAAGCTGCACAGATCGCTCGGACTTCGGCCGGAGCTGATGTGAGAATGTCTTCCTGTAAGGGCTGTGTGAGGATCGGACGGGAAGCGTTGCAGGAGGCGTTATGGTCTCTGTCCTTGTGGTTCCGCAAAGGCTCGCGAAAGCACATCTGGTGCCGATGTTCCCATATAATCTGCATATTAATGGAAAAGAAGAAACGAACCCACCAACCAGTTGTGAGCTGAAATATGAGCTTTCGGACGGCTTCCGGCTCCGTGCAGATCTTTTGCCTGTGCCGCCGACGCCGTTCGTCTTGAGGATTTAAAGCTTCAGGTCGGCTTCTCTCTCACTGGGTACCGTGCTTGTTTCCCGCCTCCTCCGGCTCTCTATTTCACTCTCTGCTACGAGGCACTTTTTCACATACGTTCATACCAAGACGGACAGACTCTCTATCTTCATTCCCTCTCTCGCGATTCAGAGGGTAAGCCCGGCCGCCGAGCAGCTTCGGAGCGGGCCGCGTAAATTTCTTTTGTGATATATTTCCCTTCCTCCAACACCTGTGCGTACGCATGAGAGTGTGTAGTATGTATGTATAATTAATGGCTTACTTATAAGCCGTTAGCGAAGGATCATTGAGCTCTCCGATGGGGAGCAATACGTTGCCCTGGCCGAGGTTTGGAAAGGATCAACTTAAGAGCCCCGCGCTCTTACTGCATTGATGTGGGCTTGATGCATGGGCTCTGTCGTTATACTTTTCAGCCCTTCATCCCACCATCGGATCCTGAAGGTTAACTGAATATTTTTGAAATTTGCCACGTCGTACTTGCTCGAGACTAGATGTTTGTTACGCTCGTTTGCGAAGTTTATCTTTGAGTAATTTAGATAGCTCTCGGAAGGAGGACGTTTTGTGTGACACGGCGCCGTCCGGCTTTGTAGTGGATTTCTCTCAGGAGTCCGGCAGAGCTTATTGTGACGCCATGCCAACAAAGCGACCAGCCAAGCAAGCAACAACACTGATGTGGGGACAACTTGCGCGTTGCATTCTCTCATCTGGGAACCGAAGCGTTCACGCAAACACTGTCCCTAATCTCCTTTTAGGGCCCTAAGCTCTTCGGTGAGTCCACCGGGACTGTTGTCTTGAGGAAGTCATCTTTTCTGACTTTCTGTATTGTTTCGGAGTGTAACATGTGAAACCAGCCGTCGAGCCGAAACCTTTTTAAACCAACAATTATCGTTCCTCTGTACGTACGGGGTTCTTTTTCTGGCTCAAGGTCAGAATAGGAATCGATCCAATCGAATCGAGGTAGGGATTCTGGATCACCATGATTTGTCGTCGGCAACGGATTCTATGACTTTTCTATGAGACTGGACGTTCCAACCCGCGGTTGAGATCCTCGCTATCATGGAATCTTTGGCCGAGACATCGGTCGACACGTTCGGTAGAGGTACCTTTGCACTTCGTGGTAGCGGTCTTCTTTGTTCGACCTTGTTCGCTCTTCCTTCCTGGAGTGAAAATTTTTGCGAGACAGTGATCGAATGCCCTGATCGCGAACGATGATCACCGGAACGAATCAGCCGCTCTATCGCATGCCGGCTACATGGCTCCCGGTCGTAAGTTTCGGTTATGAAGGCACGACGTTGGATTCGGCGAAATCGTTCCTCGTGTGGTTCCTGCGATAACAGTCTCGTCCGTGACGGAAGACTCCTTGGAGGCCGGTCTGTCTCCGGCCGAGCAAGCTTACGTACCATCTCGAGATACTCGATAACATCCGGAGCTTTGTCTTGTTCAGCGTTCTCACGCGCCTCTCCCCTGATCAAGAGGAGCGGCAAATACAGCTTCACAAGGTCGACCACGTTTGGTGATCCGGTCGCCAAACAAACGATAGTCGACCACTTACTGCGATTGCATCTCTGACAGCAAGTGGGACGAAGATGACCGACAACGGTCGTTCGTTTCCGACCTCGCCGGTGAGAGACCGTTGAGTCATCGCTCATGATAGCCAAGTAGTGCTGATAACGTTTGTTTCGAAGAAAAGCTCAGACTGCTCCCAAGTGAACTTGCGTCTAGTCTCGAAACGGACCCTCAAATTGGATGAAATTGGCGAAGATAACTGAAATCAAGGTTAGATGGTCCAACAGTGCGGAAGAAATCAGAGTTCGAAGAGTTGCCGAAGAGCGCACACTCCGAATTCGTAGCTCCAATCCCAAACTGACCCGCTCAAATTGACTTGAGAGTACTTGTTGAATAATTCGATTGGCGCGAAAGGCGAAGTCGACGAAGAAAATTTCGAGAAAAGAAGAAAATCGAGTGATCGCACTTGACTTTCGGCAGGGGACATTCGCGCTTGACTCCGGTTCATTTATGGGGTCGAGCGCCTGGCTCGCCGGTCGGTCGTGGAATTCGGTCGGTGATTTACAGCTCGCCAGTCCTCGTCCCTATGTTCGTCCCTCAGTCCGCTCGTTCGACCCTATGTGAACGAATGTTGAAGGAGGACCAGCAGCAGCTTCGGAGAACTCTCCACGGATTCCGAGACGTAGCAGAAAGGGCTTTATGGAGACCATCGAACAGGACACTAAATATTTCACCAGAGGGTCTTACTTCTCTTCCGCGCGCCTTTCCATGCTCTGGTTTATCGTATTACGGAGAAGTTCGAGCTCCTTTCCACCATGATAGAGCGTGAAATATACTCGTTAGTACCAGTGAAGTTATGCTATTCAAAGTCTCCGGATATTCGACAACAGGTGAACGACTCCCTCGATACTCGACCGTTCTCCGCTTCGGGACAAACGATTGAGGGGAGACAACGGTGGATGCTTTCGATCATTCTTCGCGATGACAGATGTAAACGTGGTCTGAGCGATTCGATTTCGGCGGAAAATGATCCCAGGTGAGGAGGGAGGTCGTCGAACTCCTCGTCCGTACTTGAGAAGAATTTCGAACTCTGAAGTTGTCTCCCACAGGGTCGTTCGTTACAAAAATCTGTGACACATCGCGGTTCACATCTGCGGAAAACTTCGTCACAGAGAATGCGCTCTCTCGAATGTATGATGACGCGCATTTTTCGCTCAATCGGTTTTCGAGGTCGATTTCTCAAAATCGCAAGAGAAGTACATTGTGCCCGGGAGCTGGACCCCCTCTAAAACCTTCTCTTTGTGAGTTTAGGAGCTCCTATCTGACTGAGAACTCGATTTCGATGGAAGGAAATCGGAAGCAGTGCCGTTGCCTAACAGTGGATACGCCTTTGTCGGTTCTCTATCATCTTCAATAGTCTCACAACTCTGCTCAGGACTCGCAAAGCTCCCGACCCAATATCAGACTTGGAATTATTTCGACTTGGACAGCTTTCTGTGTTATTCGAACACTTGAACTCGCTTCCATGCTTCCTCTCGTGCGTTCCAACGTCATCGCGGTTGTCTTATGTTCAAAATGTCTTATCTCTTCCCTCTCGAACGAAGTTGAAATGGTGGTTTTTGGTGTCATCTTCTTCACCCAAGCTCTCTCTGGTGCTTTTGAAAGAAGCGACTGCCGCGCCTATTTCTCACTTGGCCTCCGATAGGGAGTTCTTCCCTTATCGCAAATTGAGGCTTGCGATGAATGCGGTCGTCAAAGCATGAATCGAGATTACGTGTGACTGCGAAGTCGCGTGAAATGGCGCGGCAAGATAGCATCGCAGAACATGCAGTCAACAGTCTTCACTCGCCCTTACTACGATTCTTATTTCTCTTCCTTCCGTGTTCTCCCACTTCCCTCAGACCTCCTTTATCTGTGTTTGATTGATTTTGTCGAGTTTTTTTCCTGCGAAATTTTCGACTTCGAACGGACAACAGGGAGTGAGCCGGAGTGTCATGATGATTCGGTGCCGTGTATAGAAACTGAAACAGTTCGAGACATTTTGCGTTGGACGCTTCGTTTCCCAGCTGTTTGAGCTCTGTTTCATCCGGTTATTTCATCAGTAAATTGCGCCGCCCGAATTTCCGAAGGTTCGGAATTCGCACAGTTTGTTGTTCACGCGCAATCGCACCACCCATTAAGAAGTGTCGCAAGCTAACGATGCAGTCGGGTCCAGTGGAGAGGGAAAAGCCATCTGAGGCTTGAGGTCTTCGTTGGTTGAATGCTGTTAGCGTTTGAGTCCGTCCCCTGTATTGATGTCGAGTTTTCAGTGATTCGCAAAGTCGACCGCGTTTCTAGAGCAACAATGTATCGGGTTGTGTAGAATGAGGAGTGAATTCGGTTCTTCTCAACTCAAAATGTTGGTTCCCCGCGAAAATGACGTCAGAAGCTCTGATTCGTTTCCAGAGTGAAGTTTCGGGTTTGCCGAAGGACGCGGTTGGCCCCGCACTTTGTCCTAAGTGATAATTTTCGCGGGAGCTTACGCGACGTTTTAGGAAAAGTTTGCTGAAGACCAACCACGGCTCTCTCCGCTTGTCCCTAACTTGATTACCGCTGAACGCTCACAAACAAATTCGCGCGCGGTCGTCCAAGCCGCCGCCCATTTGCACAGATATAAATCCGATTCATCGTGCAAGGCGGAGCGGTGGCGCGTAATGGTATAGTTTTGATTGCAAAACTCGATTCGGAACAGCTTGAAGCAATGGATGTCGAGCGGATCGATTCATTCCCGTCGGTTGCAGGTCTCCTTCAATCTCGTGTACCTAGAGCGAGAGCTCATCAACAGTTCGGTTTGCGAGCGGTTTCTCAAGGGAAAGAAGATTGAGTGGTGGTGGTGGTGGTTGTGGTGCTGCTGCTGCTGCTGCCGCCGCCACCGCTTTCGTAATGGTGTAATACAACCTCCCTAATAGCGCAACTCGCCAGCATCCCTATTCGGAGGACAACTTTTAATACGCGTGGCCCCAGCACTTTCACTCCAGTTTCTCAATGGCCCAGCTCTTCCGAGTTCGCTCTCAATCCAGATGAGTGCGGCGGGCGCGCCTTCCATCAACTCGCCCTCAGTTCTATGTCCCGCTTCGGATATATGGACATTGCGCGTTGTTCACCATTCCCTTCTCGCTTATTCAGCGCCGCGTGACCGGCAGTAACAGCAAGGATTTCAATAGAGCCTCTCGCTCGTTGTGAGCCGAAGATGGAGGGAATGCGGCGCCGTATTGGTGACGCTGGACGAGGCTTATTGGAACCACTTAGCGAGCCTTGCGCATGGAATTCCTCCTTTCTGCTGTTGACGAAATCTTTTGCGAAACAGCTCGCTCACAACGGTCTCCTGATACAACAGTTCCGCGACGTGGTCTCAGGCTCTCTGAAACGTCTTTCATTTCCGGAACTGAACGTGTCAACGTGACACTGCAATTCTCGGCGGGACAACGGAAGTGAATTCTGTAAACACCGTCGCTCTCGTTTGCGCCCAACGTTGAATACATTTATCAGCTCGAACGGGGTCCACGACATCGAACCAATGAATACTGAACCACTCTGGCTCGCTATGAAAACGTAAGCGAGCAGTTGAAACATTCTCGACTGAAACCTATTCATCACTGGCCTAACGGTTGTCAATGTTGCGAGACTTTTCCGGAATTGAAGCCGTGAAAACTCGACCATGTCGACTCCAGACGATAGGTCGCGTCCCCGTTCTCTGGAAGAGAAACCGTAGTTCGTGACGTTCGGTTTGTAGAAACAATCGACGGAGTCTCCGAGTGGAGCAAATCACCGAAGTCTGGGGAAACCGAGAAGCAACAAAGAAGCAAACATAATCAAAAGTCAATCATAAACAGTTTATTGAACAAGGTCGACGCTCTTCCAGAGATGATGGATGAATTTCGAAAGTCCTACGAGCAGCTCAGAAGGGCTTGTTCAGCCGGCGAGATTCGTACTGAGGTCCGTATTTGATGGCGGCTTCCTCGCCGGTTATGGCAGAGGATTGAACGACAGCATCGGCGGGCGCTTTGCTCTCGGTTCCTGCGACGACGACCCATTAGTATATGCTTTCAAGATCTTTGATATTTTCTGACTTGTCTGTTGTCGTACTCACCGAGTTCGTTCGTCGAGATCGAGGGACGGAACCCGTTCTCGTCAGCGACGTACGATACTGTTCGTACCCGACCGTCTGCGAGTTGAATCGTATAGGATCCCTGGAATGTTGGAATCAAAGAGAGTCCTACAAAGCTTTTTCGAAACCTGTATGTATGTTATATTAGTTCCGTCGTTTTCTTCTGGGGATTAGACTGCTTTTTTGAATCAGACGGAATACCTGAACACGTCCGTTGCCATCGGAGGTTTCTTCGGCCGAGTGGCTGCCTTCTTCTCCAGTGGCGCTGTAGGCGTACTTGTACGGAATCGGGGCGTACTGCTCTTGTTGCTGAGCGTACAACTGGGCACTCTGGAAAACACTGGCCGTGATCATTCGAGGAATCGATGATCAAATCCCACGAGGTGGGAGTCTCTGTAACGAGCTCGATAACTGGTCCGAGGATCGAATGCTCATTGGAGTAGAGAACTCAAATCGAGCGCTCATTCCACCGACGACGTAGATCCAGGTGTATCAGTGCCTCCAAAGGATACTTACAGCCGCACCGACGAGGGCAATCACGATCAGGGTACGCATGCTTTCGATGGACAAGGCGATCTCTGACCATGGATTGTCCTGTGAGGGCTTTTATGGCCGACGATCCCCTTTCCAGCGGGCAGCCTTCGCGCGCGAGCTAGCCAGCGAGCGAGCGTCTTCTTCTCTACCGTGATGCTCTTATCGGACGTTACCTGTGTGTGCCGCTCCGCCAGATTAGTAGTTCACAGTAAATTTTCACCGGAATAATTTGTCATTGTTACACCGACGCTCTTCTCCACGAGACCCTCAGCAGGAGGCATCATCACTGAAGGTGACAGATATCAACTGTAATGACATTGGATTCGCAGTGTATGAGAGCAATCGAAAGTTTGCCAGAACCGGCTCCGAGAATTAGATGCCGGCGGAAGTCGAGCAGCACGTTGTACGAACGAACACCCTCCATTGATTTGGCGCTTATCGGACGCAATCGGGAACTCAACGAACGTATCTGCAGAACAACGGTCGGAAACTTCGAGAGTTTGAGAATTCTTGAGAAATGCAGACGAATTCACCAACGGTCGATGAATGACCGGCCGGCCAACGCCTTGTATCGATGTTTGTCTTTCTCGGAATCCTTTTATCTGTCGAGCGTCTCTCTGCAGATTCGCTTATCTATTTAATTACGGATCGAAAAACAGCCCAAAAATGATACTACCATCGGCACAGCAGTTCTTGTTCGATCGATTCACGATGATCCCCACTGTCAGAGAGGAACAGAAATGCATCACCGAGCCAAAAAGCCCCCTCTCAATCTGACTCATGGAAAGTTCTGCGCGAATATATCTCATGGAAAATACTCTCGCGTCGCGGTTACCGGTTTGTTACAGTTGATTGGATTATTGAGGATTTGTTGCTGCGGCTGCTGAGCGCTCATATCTTTCAATTCGTCGGATTTGGAAAATATAGAATCGTGGATCAGTGCCAAAACCCCGGACGAAATATTCTGGGGTGCTTTATCTTAGGCTGGAGCTTCAGTTTCCTATTTGATTTATGGAAACTTTCTGAAATCCTTCGCTTATTCACTCAAATGAGCTCGGAATTCATCGGAACAGCTCTATCAACGGCTTCAAGGATTTCGAGTTTGAAGCTTCAGCGATGTTTCAACTCCGGATCGATGTTGACTACTGATCAAAACTTTCGTCCATACCGCCTGAGAGCTGAATCTGCATCGATGTATGTGGAAGAAATTCCTTACGAAAATCCGTTTTGTGAGAAGCACCTTCGAATCTCTTCTCAAGTTCTCACTGGACACTCGTTTTCCTAAAAGACCGGAGGGATTTCAACTTTCAATCAGATTGACGGAATCATTCTTAATTTAAAGTTCGATAGCACTTTCATCGATGTCAGAGAAGAGAAATCCGGGGAGCATCGATCTTCTTCGGTTGGCGGTTTTTCAACAGGGAGTTACGACGTTCTGACTTCATATCGTCCCCTAACCGTAGAGCTCCGGCCCATCGCGTGGCCTTGTGAATCGTTTTGTTGCGGATTAGCAGCCGTTGATCAAGTTGACAGAAAACGGGGCTTAGCCCGTCTAGATAAACGGGTGTTTGAAACCAAGCAGATGAATGGACCCACCACGCTGGTTGAAACTACCTATTTTGCGACATAATTGATTGGCTTTTCGACAGAGTGAGATTCTTCGTGAATCCCGTGATGCACGATTGATTGCTCGGTTGATCTTTGTTGACCTGTTTGGGTGCATTATGGGACAGCAGCATGCCGCGTTACATCCGAAAAATCTACGGCCGTAAAAGCGGAGTTCTTCATTCTGAAATTGTGGCAAGATCAAGGTCCAACTCACCAGAAAAAGCTTTCGCACCCCATGGTGCGTTTGTCAGCCATTCAGCTATCCAGGCACATACTGCGATACTGTGATTGCCGGCACATCCATAAACTGTGTATTCGAAAGTTTGGAAAAAAAAGTCATTGAGTAGACGCTATCGGTTAATCGTAACACGCACAGTTTTTCCGAAGAAGTCCGAAATCCCGTTCTGGAAGGCCATCGCAACGATTGTTAATCGGATTTAGAAGAAGACTTTCCTCTATTCGCGTTCGATGCGTGGGTTCCGTGGACGGGGTTTGTTTGTCCGATCCGAAAGATTTGATGATATTCTTCTGACTGAGGAAACGGTGACGTTTGACACGGAGTGTGTTTTTGGTCCAACTAAGCGGAAGATACACTTCAATGGATCGTGATAATTCCCTGAGTTTCCGTTCAGCGCGAAAGTTCCACTTTTTCTGGCAAGATGATTCGCCACAGGAACCCAGTCGAGTTCATTAGGATTCAATTTACACGCCGACAATGAAAATTTCAACAGCCGCCAAGGTTCTGGGTGATGCATCGCATTCGTCGACAGTTTCTGAGGCTTTCGGCTTTGTTTTGACAAAACAAAGTCCGGATAAAATGATAGCGCGATCGATCTGAAGAAACACTGCGTGTGAGGGATGTCGAGCAGCGTCCGATTCACTTCGGAAAGGGAATTCGAAAATTTTGCGGCTTGCCAAACTATCGGGTGGCTCGTCGTCATCGCGAAACAGTGGAGCCGGGTGATCCCCTGAGGGTAAAGTTCTCGCGGAGACGAAGGAAATGTCGCCTAAAATTAATGACATTTCGCTGCCGAGTTGAAGTCCGTTAATAAAATTACTCGACGAGACTCGAATCCCGCAGGACCGCCGGGAACCTCGCGATACCGTCATCGCGACAGACGTTTGGGCACTTCAAAACGACAGCGACGATGACGAAACAGGCGCCATGGGGCCGTAGAGCCACATGACAAGCATCAGAAATGAGAAGATGAAACTACAACTTCTCGTTTTTCTTCTCTCAACTTGCCCGGAAGCAGAAACGAACGCAAACCCTCCACTGTACAAACATTCGATCATTGCCTTGCTTCACCAGCAAGCTTTGAGTAACATGCGGACGTGTTTTGGTCCTGTTGCTCAGTTTGAGGAACTCGGAACCGTTTCGACTTCCCTCCTGCCGTTGACATCTGGTTGTTTCAACAGCGAGACTTGCGCAAAGCCTGCATTGGATGTTGCTTTTTATATCGTTGTCTGCACTTCCCGGCTCCCGTGCGAGGGAAAAGTTAGCCGTGGAGTCGCAGCAGACGACTCGGTTTCAATTAAACTGATTCATCCCAACTTGTTCGCAGTGAACTCTTTTCGAAAGCGCTTAATGAAAACTATGGGCTTCCCCTCAGATGGAAGAAAAGTAAGCAAACCCTCACGCAAACGGATGATAGATAGAAAGAGGGAACGAGGAAAGTGGGAAGAGCTTTCCGTTGTGTACCCAGCTCGTCTGCAGCGTTCCCGCTCGTGCGTTCGATAGCGTACGAGGGAGAATACACGCAAGAAGACTTCCGACTCTCCTGATCTTAAATTCCCGGATAACAAACTTTTTCAAGCGTCGACGCTGGCGATCGCTCAGTTCCATAAAATCAACAGACCATTAAAAAGTTATTTTGATCATGAACCAAAGGATGGGAGTATAACTTGCAAAAGAGTTCCCGGGCTTCGAACCTAGGATATCTTTCTGTTCGCCATTAGAGTCTGGACTTCATGAAGGACGACGGCAGCCCGAAGCGGCGATTCCGAGGGCTTGAAACTCTACGAAAGGCCTGGAGTTCGATCCAATCCGTTCACTCATCGCTGGATTCGGACTTTAGTTCAGTTGGATTCGGTTTTGAAAATTTTCTGACTTTGATATTGATGAGAAAATACTACATTACAGACAAAACATTGACTACGCTTCAAATCTCGAAGCGAACTGCTGATCTGTCCCCCGCAGTTTGGTCCGAGTTTGGTCACCGATCTTCCGCAAAGTTGTAGTCACCGAAATTGGTAACAGCGCATTTACTAAACGAGAGCTCTAGTCCCACATTCTGACACCACACGATGGGATGGAGTACAGTAGAACCTCGATTACGTCAACCCCCGTGTATTTCGCCCCGTATTATATTACCTCTTCTGACGCCCACCTAACCCACTGTGCGACCCACTGCAAGTGTTCCTCGAGGACAGCCTGTGGTAGCGAACGCCTTCCGCGACAGAGCTCCTCTGACCTTCACTTTGAAGATGCGTCCGCGCAGCAACTCGGAAATCCATCTGATGAGTTTGCTACCAATTCTCCTCTACAGTAAAGTAGAATGGATCACTTCATGGGGCATCGTTTCGAGGGCGCTTTCAAAATCCGTCTACATAGATGGCGTTTTTGGACTCGTTTCTGTTTGTGCAGTTCGCTATGAGACTCCAGAACTGAAGCAGACGGTCCGCGCTCTCTGTAGGAATTCAGGCGATTCGAGATCGAAGACTGTCTCTCAGCGACGTCCGCAATGTTTTCACAGATGACGCAGGGAGAAACTGCGATTCATTGGCTCTTCAAAACCCGACAACAAGATATCACCTATCAATTGATAGCTCGAAAGTTCAAACATCAATCATTAGCGACCCTCCGTTTGTCCATCTACATTGATGGACATTTTGATGGATGATTCCCGATAGTTTCCACGTTGTGATTGGGCGAATATCATCGATGTGGTCGACTTTCGACGGAGACGGATCGATGATTAATGCGTAAACTTCCAAGTTGTACTTGTTACCTTTACAGATGCATATTCGATTTTCAGACAGACTAGCACCAATTTCAAAACTAAGGCCCCCATGGAGATGATTGGATGAACCCGAGTTCAAATTCGAAATCCGAAACTTTTGAATATTTTACTTCCAACGAGATCATCACTCAGTTCTCCGGGACTGCTGTGAACATAGAGGATCAGAATTCCGTATTATCCGAGGTGAATCCTTCTTCGATTCACCGTCGGATGCCAAAAAACTTGTATAAGAGACTTGATCCGTCGAAATTCGATACCGCGCCATTTCAGACACGACATAATTGTGGCTCCAGACGTCGTCGACAGAGAGATATTTCGACTCGCGGACGACAGGTCATTGCTTTTCCAGGGATTCGTTATTCATGAAGCAGCGCGACGGAATATGAGACCCCGAGTACTGAACATTTCTTGGGATGACAGCGATTTCCTCCATGCAGGGCTTCCAAACTCAAGCCGTCTCCACCTTTCTAATACCGGAGCGGCAGCGGCGGAAAGCGAACGCGATTTCTTCTCAGCTTCCTTCGCCCGAACGCCTCAGAATCCGCCGGGATCCAGCAGCTCCGACAGTTCACAAAGCCGCTCGCGATCATCGATGGAACATCCTCTCTGGGTGACAATTGACTCTGCGCTGTCCTTTCTCCGGCGTGCCTTTGTGTTCCTGGATCCAGGTAGTCGCGGTGAATAACCCTGGACGAGGAACATCGTGCTTTCCGGAAGGTCTTTGTGTGTGAGTCAGGATGACGCAAATATCGGAGGAACTAGGCATCGGACGAAGACACAGGAGGACGGACGACCCTAAGAGAGAAGCAGGAGTCGGCCGGCGGTGGATCGAGGGAAGTAGTCTACGATCGGTCTGTCTGCACGTCCACATAACTATTGGTCGCTTCGTTCGTTCGCAGCATCTTCATTGCCGCCCGCTTCCTTTGTAAGTATGACCTCGTACACACATACAAACCCTATACATACACTACGTGGAAACACACATTCGGTGCCGGCTCACGGTGGCCTTGGAGACCAGCAAGGGTCAATGAAGTCTTTGTGCGCTCGCTCCTTCCATTCTTCTTTCCCTCGTTGCTTACTCGCTCCTCTGTTACTGCTCCTCCATCGTCGGATAGCAGGACCCTGGTCGGTGATTTTTGTGGTCCAATCTCGTGGCGAACCACCGAACGAGATGAGAGGATGACGTCGACGACAACGTTCATTCTGCGTTCCGGCTTCGGCCATTGACCGGAGAGGCCAACCAACCAACCAACCAACCGACGAACCAGGCTAGATTCCCATCAGCTAGCCAGTTAGGACCAACATTCGCATTCGCGCACGGATGGACGTGATCGGTCGTTTCACGTCTCAACATCTGACCCTAGAGTCCTGTTATTAGTTTTCTTTGAATAGGAAAGGACAGAGGATAACAAGTTCCTTACGAGGGCGGTTCCTCCCGGTCTTCTTGTCGTGTAACAACGAAAACGAAAAGTACTAAATGAACTCGCCTTTTGCGTAGCTTGGAGTTCGGATTCTCACCACCAAGGCTCGAGTCCAGGAGCTTTCATTAATATGCGATACGTTGGTGCTTTTTATGTTCGGCATGTTTCCCTCCATCTTCAGCCTCACATTCTGTCTGGTTAGGCGAGGCTCCGATATTTGCTCAGCCGGCCTGGAACGTACATTTGGCACTCCTTTTTGGCCTGATTGTTCTGTTCTTCGGATTTCGTAAGAGAAGCATTCACAAAAATGCTGCGAAAACATTTTTTGTATACAGGCCATTCGTTCCCATGCCTTGGCTGTGCAAGAATCCGCGTGAATGAAGCATCGGGGAACTGTACGATGTAGGCTCCGATATGAGCGTCTCGATGGAAGCCAAGTCAGAGGGGTCGTCTTCGCTTCAAAGTTTTGGAAACTCGGGAGTTTTCGCGCTCAAATCAGCGACTCGAAGATTCCATCCGCCTGGAAAGTTCAAAGTCACGGGCCAGCGATCCCGACTGTCGCGATCGGGGAATATTTATATGAGACAACTAATGAACAAAAGATCCGGGAGCGCGAATCATGCTGCGCGAGGATTTCCCGATTCGGCCGACGAGTACGATGACAATACTTGGTCTGAAATCTCTGGAAAAAGATAAAGGTCATCCGAATTTCTCAGCATTTGCTCCCGGTCGTGTGTGGCGAACGAATATCGGCGAGTATCCTTGCTTCCTGCGACCCAACGGTTGCCTGAGTTCTGCTGAAACATCAAAGGAATGTTTGTTCGGTCTGTCGGACGACGACGAACGTTTCCCGTCCGTCCGTTTCGTCTTATTCCTCAGTCGTAACTCGTCAATCGGGGACGAGGGAGACGAGAGGCGAGAGAGGTTAAAACAAAGAAAAGGCCGAATACGATTCTTGGCGTTTCGTTGTTGACGATTCCGATGGGGAACGGGGGTGCTGTTGCTTCACGAAACGACTTCGGTCCTCGATTCGCCTTCTTTTCGTTTTTATTCTTCTCCCCCGTCGGAGCGTGGTGTGGGTCCCCGTCGTTTGTTTTTTTCCCGCATTCCGTTTTGGGGTCGCGTCTCCCACGACTGCCGTAGAGAGTGATTCTGCTGGAGGCTTTGCCTTTTGGTCTGACAATTTTTTCTTCGTCGGCCTCCGTGTTCTTTTTCCCTCTGTTTCTGCAGGTGTTATCTTTACGCAGTGCACGTAGCCCTGGAAAACGAATGTGTGACGCGAGAAACACTTCGTTTACGGCAGCGCTTTCTAGCTTCTGGGAGATCGATGACTTCTCGTAATGTGGGTCCGACGAACAAACGAACGCACTCTGGAACAGATGAGAGAAACTCTCTTCGACTCGATCCAGAAGTTGGAAGTTGTGAGAGAACCTTCCGTCGCGGTGGAGCTCTTTCCAATTCTTCCAGGAATGAGGTTGCAAATTCGTTCGTTGCATGAGTCATCGAGAACACCAACAGCGGCGTTCGCTCTTGTTCCTTTCTTCCGCAACATCGTTCGTTGTTTGCGACCGCCACTGCTGTCTGTCTTCCAGAGGAGCGTGTTTGGAAAGTTGATTGGCTCGTAGAACGAAGCGCGCCGCAGCAGAGCTTCGTTTAAAACACGACGACGTCCGACGAGTTGATTTCCGATAACGCACGCGACACCAAACGACCTCCGGTCGACTCGGGAGCTGCGCGCTTTCTGTGCATGTTCGTGCGGCATACGCCGACACGCGAATCGAGTTTGCAGGAGACGGCTGGTGGCGCAGTCGCTATCCTGAGTTTGAAACGCTTCTAGAAATGACGCTCACTCAGAACAATGGAAGTGTGGCAGCAAGGAGGAAACGAGGACGAAGGACGTGTTTGTTTGAATGGATAAATGGAAAAACAAAACTTTCTCAATGGATCTCGAGCGAGATGCCGCGGTTGCTGCTCCGCCTCACTCATAATACATCATTTCTGCAAATCAATTTGTTGTAACTGAGACACGCGTTGCGACTGCCGAACGGCTGACGTTCTTTCAGGGAACCTAGCATTCTGCTTGTTCCAGATTGTAAACAAAAATGGAGGGCCCGACCGTTCATTAAGCAGCGCCAGTTCGGTCCTTCCAACAATATTGAGCCGAAAACCTTCCGAACAAGCGCGTGCGGAAACGATTCATGATTTCTTGGAGGATTGAATCCAATCGCGTCCACTTTTCTCTTGGAATCCTTTCTTCTGTCGACGCTGTTGCCTCCTCCTCCTCCAGGATCCGGAGGACTCCTCCTCGGGCTCGAATCCTTTTTCACTCAAAACTCATTCAAGGCTCGTTATTGAATCGAGCGCGCGTTCCTCATGAGATAATCTTCTTCTGAGCTTCTGGGTTGACTTGTCTAATGACAAACACGTCATTGTTGTGTTGTTTTTGTCGAATACAAAGCGAGCGCGCCGCGTCTGCGAAGAATTCGATTCATAATTCAACATAGTGAGTGTGATAGTTGTGGGAGCAACGTCGACGGCGAGGAATAGAAGAAAATCAACTTTGAAGAGTTCTCTGTTATTTATTTCACGAGGCTTTCGTTGCACCATCGGATGCTGAGCGTCTCGCAGCCGACCAACGGAGTCAGTTCTAGTCTTGATCCTTCAAAACAAGATGATGAACATTCTCGAGCAAGGGAAGGAGTTCCTCGAGAAGTTCCGGACTTCACTTGGAACGGAATTTGGTCAGGGTTTGGCGTTTGTGTCAATTCCGTCGAGGTTGATGTCTACACATCCTGGGCGGGTGTCGCAGCAGCATCGTTAGGCTGATCATCGGATAGTCGTGGTTATTATTTCCGCGTTGCCGACAGCAACATTTATGTCGTGCTCGGTCGAGTGGATGCATTACGCCACAGCAAACGAGGAAACGAGAACAAGCGAGCTGTCTTTTGTCTGTTCTGCTCAGATCCCGATCAGCTGGACAGCGACACAACAAGTATAGCAGAAACAAATGGGCAAATAATCGACGGGAAACGGCCCCACAAGGATGGAAACCGTTTTCAGATGCTATCTCGGTCTTGCCTCAAGCATTCATCGGCTGCACGACCACACCAAGAGAGAACGTTCCGAACTCAACTCGGCTTCTGATTCATCCTGAATGAAGTTGACAAAAATCTGTTTGGAACGAATATCGCTCGACGCGTTGAGGCTCCACTCGATTCGTTGGCGGGAAACCGCTGTCCAGACCGATTGAATACTTCGTTTATTGCCGATTCTCGTTTGCGAACAAGCGGAAAGAGTCAATCAGTTTTTGTCGGGCGGAAATTTCTGCGGCGTTTGGCCGTAATACCGCTCAAACGGCCTCCGGGAGTCGTCCATCGAATCAGGAGCAAAACGAGTCGTGCACGCCTGCTCGCCACTCTAGACCAACATTGTTTGTATTACATTCCAGTTTACTTTCGAGCAGCCAACGCATCTTCCTTCGATTCTCGAATTACAAAAGAATTTCCACTATTTCAATTTTCCAAACGCCGTGTATTCCTCCCACAATGGATGACAATCCGTTTCTCGCGGACGAAATCTCTCAGCTACTTAGATTTAGTTTTCCCCTCATTCGGCGACTCGGAAATGAGCTGTCGTGTTCGTCATTTGAGGAATATTTCCTCTCTGGTTCCATTTCGTTCCCCCAACTTGTCCGCGACCTCGTTTCGGGGTCAAATAAGCAATAACACTGACTCCCTCCCTCCTTCCCTCCGAAACAACCTTCTGAGACTGACTGTAACGGTCCGACCGCCTCGAGCTGGAACGCTGGTCGGCTCAATTATCTCGTCGGGTGAGCCAGCAGTGACGTCATCTCGATTAGTCTATCAACACCGACGATAAACAATGAGCTGCATGTTTGCGCGGAGCTTTCGCTTTTCTTTCTTTCTTCCTTCCTTCCTTCTTCGCTCTCAATATATATATAAATACACGTATGCCCATCGCTCTGTGAGCTCTTTTGCTTGGTTAATAAGTGCCACTCAGCTATGCGGTTGGAAAAGTTACATCAAACAGAGGGCGGGCCAAGCTTCCCGGTGTTTAGGCCGCGGATCAGATCGCGGCACAGGTCTTTTGTAGAGCGAGCGAACAAGTCGTCCAGTAGGCTCAATGAGCACCACATGGGCCGTAGTAGTACTCTGAAGGCCTCCAGCATGAGGCAGTTTCCGTAGTTCCGTAGGAACGTTGGTGACAGTTCTGTGATACCAGATGTCGAAAGACGATTTCGACCGATGTGATTCCCCAGGAATTTCAGGAGACGACCGCAAAGAGCGACGGAGAACCCACAGCATCAACAGTGCTTTCAGTCGACTTCGAGCTCACATACCGAACGTTCCCAGGTAAACTCCTAAAGATCCACCGGTGGAGCGATGTCTCGAAGAAATGTTTCTCGAGGAATTTCTGTCGCCTTGGAGACCACTTCTGGTGCTTTCTCTGGAATCGTTGTGACTTGGCTCGATATATAGAGAGGGAGAGAGAGAGAGAGAGAGAGAGTGCTCTGGCGGGAGGAAATGACGGAGCTGTGAAATATGAGCCGCTCAAAAGAGTGCTTCAAACTCTGGAAGTTCCTCCTCACAAATATTTGACGGGAACGAGCGCCTTTCAAATCCTATTTTTAGTCGAGACGAATGTTGGCTTCGAATTCTGCTCGATGGATGCTGAAGCGGTTTGCTTTTGGTGGGAAGCTCTTTCGGTGGAATGTACCTAATGTCAATATAAAGTTCCTAATATTCGCCTCCAGCACGAGCTGCTCCGAAACCAAACTTTCATTAGCCAGCGTTTCTGCATGCAAGCGAACTGATTAGTTATTATTCAAATAACTTCTTTAGTATTCAAAATTATATCAGCACGCCAAAATCGCATGAGAATAACTCAAAACGGCGGCCGGATTCGTTTCCCGTGACTTGCAGGATGTTTTCTTCGAACTTTCAGAGACACAAAGCTATCGAAGATAAAGACGTTGAGACTTGCCATCGCTTACATCACATATCTCCAAGATGTCCTCAAGTCTGGGAGGCCATGTAGCATCTCGGAAGGGTACGGTTTCGGGATCAGCGACGAGGAAGACGATAAGGTGATTATCCGCGTCCCGAAAAAGGGAAAACGCATGACTTTGAGGCAAGAGCTGACGAAACGAGCCGCGACGGGATCCCTACGCAAGAAGAATACCGATAACAGAGAATCAAATCACATTGTTCCAGAGCGATCCTTCTCTACATCGACTCGGCAGAGGACGCACAGGATGGCCACACCAAGTTTGGGCTTCTGAGTTCGCCAGCGACAGATGCCTAAGCAAAAGCAGTGACAGTCTTTTCTAGTTTGCGTAATCTTCCTTTCGAGTTTCGGGATCGATGGATTTTGTGTGATTCCTCTAGTCAAGAAGATCTTTTCCCCTCCGTATTTCCGACCGGAAGATACCATGCTGGGCTTCCCACGGATTGAATTCGATAAATATCGATTCGTGTGACTCTTATTCATTGTTTATCATTGGCGTTCAGCAACAAACGCGAGCCGAACGTCGTCAAGACAAGAAAAAGTTATCGATGCTGAAATCAATGGATTCGTTCGAGGTGAACCGCCTCGTACGCCCAAACAATCAGACAAATTGGAAAAAGTGTCTCGGAATCGAGTCGAACTGTGCTCCCTCAGGAACGGAGTTGTGTTCCAGATTGGACAAAATATGGAAATCTTGAATTGAAATATACAGCTCGCCGATAAGGTTATTCTTCTTTCTCTGTGACTGAATTCTGATCATAGATCTGGCGGAGTGTGTGGTTATCCTGAATTATCCTACGGACGATGGTGCTCCTTCCCGCTCTCAGTTGGACGACCGCGCTTTAATGAGCGTCGCCTCTTTTTCTCTCGTCCAGGATGCTCCGTATTAAACCGTCGAGGTATCAATTAAGGAATATGCCTTTTTTGTCCTCGTCAAGGACATCGTCTATTCGCTTTGCAAAGGCGAGCTATGCACTTGACGTGTGGGCTGATCAATTAACAACGACGAAATAGACCGAGCGTCGTTCACGTCGATGATGACGACGACGCTGGCATTGATGATCACGCGAATCGGAACACAACAACGTCACTTTTCCTCAGAAACATTCACGTCGTTAGCATCTGGAGTCCTTCTCGAGGTCATCAGGCCAAGATGCTTGATAAGGTCGAGGTATTTCTAGCCGACAATCAGCTTGGCGCCCAAAACCTTGTCTCAGTTCATCGTTGGGTCCCGGATACGGTCACCAAAACGAGTTTCAAGCTCTGCGGTTCAATCCTTCTTCTTGGGACGTTGGAATCGACATTATATCGGATGAAAAGATGGGATATCTCGGCAATAATGATTCACGGCTATTTACTCGCACGCGATCGGCGCAGAATGTCCTTCCGGAAATACCTAGCCTCTCCTGAATGGCTGAATGTTCTCCTTTGACTCGATGTGCAAATTTCCAGTTCTAACATTGAGCGTTGGCCGTCACGTAGCGGATTCATTCCCAACCACATGCGATGATCTCAGACGCCGGATTGCGAATGGACAAATAGAAGCTGCACGAAACTCCTCAACATCCTCGAATCAATCATTCGAAGCAGCTTGGCCCCTCACAATTGAATCTCAAGTCTACGGTTGGCCTCAACGAAGTCAACGGCTCCGGATGTCGTCTAAAAACAACAGTGCTTGCTGCCTCATAAAGACTCTCGATCGATACAAAGTGATTACAGACCTCATCCGCAATTCCTTCCTCTACCAGCAACAGTTCACATGTGTGCTATAAGGCACTATGAAATATGGGAACGCCTCCGTCGTCGATAACAAGAGGTAGGTTGACCGGCCTCATCTCGTCTGGGATGTTCTCGGAAGCCGCCTTCGACGCTCAAACGTTGCTCTCCGACCGCTCAAAGTCATGTTTGACTACTACACCACCAACAACAACCAAATTTGTTCATTTGTTCTGGAAAACTCAATTCAGGTTGTTCACGTTCATTTCGATGGATTCTCGAATGCGGAGATAACGGACTTTGTTCCATTTTGCTCGTCGTCGTCACCGCTGATGATTCGAACGGAAGAGTGTTTCGACGAACCGCCGAGCATTGCGGCGGGAAGTGCGGTGTTGATCTTCGCGTTTTCCATCGGCTTCCATCATTTGGAACAGCTACAAATGACTTGCTACCCTTTCGCGAGTGTGTGGTGCCATCTGGACCTTTCGGAGGTGGCTTTCGACAACGTGTCAAAACGCTTCCTAGAGATTTGTGACGCATTCCTTGTCGTACAAGAGTTTTTCCCATTCATCGGAAGGAGTGTCATCCTCTCCAAGAACGGAGTTACGGCTTTCACGCTGGGACCGCCGGCTGGGATTTGTAACAAAGCCGGAGTTTTGAGCCCCGAAAGGATATTTCAAAAAACTTTCACAGGTTTGACTCTGGCCGCGACCGGTGTTTACGTGCCAGCTTACAACGGCCCGCCAACGAAAGCAAAAAGTATTTCGTCATCTCGAGCCGGTTTCGTTCAAGGCTTCGAGTACAGCATTATGCACGAAGTCGGCCGTTTTCTCAACTTCAGTTTTACAGATAGTTTCGAAGGGGTTCATTACGGTATCAAGCCCGACCCGAGTTCATTTTGGGAAGGCATGGTTCTGCGGAAACTGCTCGCTCGAAGCGTTCACTTTGTTTACGGCGATCTGAGCATACTTCATCCCCGAGAGCTTTACGTCGATTTCACATACGTTCACGATGTCGATGTCGCCGCGTTCTACGCCAAAGTTGACACGAAACCTTATTCAGGAGGTCAACTGCTTCATGTGGTCGGCCACGCAGCCAGCGCAACGTTCGTCATTTGCGTTTTTGTGATCTCTGCGTGGTTTGCGGTCTACAGTTTGCTCCACGGGGGTCTATCCGACCCGTCGAAACTTCCGATGGCGACGTGGCGTGTTCTGTTTCCATATTTCGCACTCGAATTCGTCGAGTCACTTTGGTACTTCGGGAGCTTCATCCTACAGCCTCGTCGCAGCGCATTCCGGAAAGCCACAAAGCTGAATCTAAATCCGACGAGAGCTCCTTTGACGCAGCTGGATTCGAAATCGAGAAGTTGCAGAATCGATAGGAGACCGGGAGATCAGGAACCTTTCCGGGAAAACTTGAGCCGACTCCAGACTGAAGTAGACGTTCGCGGAGTGACAAATTCGAATTCAAACCAACAGAACACGCGTCGGACTCCGCTGAATCGATATCAAGTAGTGTTCTTGCTTGTCGTGTGGAATTTGTCCATGCTTCTCCTCAGCAAATCTTTCGAGTGTAAGCTTGTGTCCCTGATTGCTGTCCCAACGGTGCAGGGAAAATGCAATACATTTCGAGAGATTTCGCAAGTTTTGAAAGCGGTTCCACGATCGCGGGTATACACGGCGCTGAATTTCAAACCAGTTTTTGACAGAACTGTCGCCAATCTGCCAAAAACCAGGATAGAACATAGATTGCAACTCTATATGGAAGCGCACGATTCCGAGGAGTATGTCAACCATTGGCGTAAGAGTAGAGTGGCGTTCGTGTTCGCCGAGTCTGTGCACGCTCGTCGACAAGTGTGGCAATACAACATGGAGGACTTCAGCTACCAGAGCGAACAGAATGCCTACAACGTCCACCAAGCGATCGCATTCCAGAAAGGTTGTTCAATGCGCAATGTCGTGAGTGACGTCATACAGACGCTGGTCGAGACGGGACACGTGACGAGCTTCAAACGCAATGGCGGCATCCACCTCGGCAATAAGATCCACTTTCCATTCACCGAGAGACCCTTGACACTGGAATCGTTTGGCTCCATGACCCTCACGATGGTCGTCGCCTACGGGACGAGCGTTGTGTTCCTTCTGGCGGAAATCTTCACCGAATACCAATTCATCACACCCACTGTACTGCCGAGGAGAACAATCGACGTGGAAGCGGCTGTGAATTTCTTACGACATCAACGCGATTCGTCAACAAGAAGCAAGAATTTCGCTCCCCTCACGGTCGACGATTGCTCATCCGAAGGAGGCGATCCGGACTTTCCCGAGGAACGAAACCTTTGCTTGGAAGACCCCTAAGATAGAAGTCCCATCATTTTTCTCATCCTAGGATACTCGTGCTCATGTCAGAAACTGTTTGAAACAAAGATTGAGAGCATACGCATTTTGTTCCGAGCTGTTGTGTTCATTCTCCTCCACAATTCGCGATAACGCTTCCTGTTTCGGAAACGTCGGTCAAGCAAAAGCAAAGCTTTTCTCGAAGTTACAGGAACCAGAATGTTTGAATGTCTCAGAAAAAGCAATTTGAGGCAATCTGAATTCAAATGTGAGCTGAATCTCTGTCCTGTGAGCACTCTTCAAATCGCTGATAACCTCTCTCCCACACTTTCATCGACTTAGAACTTTGATCGAGTGTCCTCTGAGAGTGAATGGAGGAAGTGTCTCGAATAGAGTCCGGTGTCCCTGCTTGCACCTCGGAAACTTGATGTCCTTGGACACTGAAGCTGAGATGTCTGAGGAACTCGGGTACTAGCACCGTGACTCTATTACCGAGAACTGCATGAAAATAACTGAGAAAGCGAGTGCTCCTAAGTCGGCGGCGGCGGCGGCGTTTGCTCAACAATTCAAGATCCTTCCAAGGAGAACTCAGACGAGAAATTGCGATTGCTGCAACTTCAGGCGCGGACTAAAATCGAATCCCCGGGTACAGTCCAGGTCTCTGAGCGAATTCTTGGAGCATCAACGAGGAGTTCATATTATCTACCACCGTAGCGCTTCGCGAGAGGAACAGACTAAACTTGTTGTCATTCTCTCTCACCTGGCAGGGTACGGTATATCAGTCTTATTAAGATAGGAGTCTGGCGTTGTTCATAACATTCTTCATGAGAACATGTTCCTCATCTCGAGGTTTTACATGGACGCGAGATAAATGTGTCAGACAGAGGCGAGCGAGCCGGGGGGGGGGTTGAGAGAATAAATTGTTGAGCTGGTGAAGAGCATGTCACAGTGGCGGAAAAACACGGCAAAAGTCTTTTCCGCCAGAGTACACGCAACATTTACCGTACATCGCCGTGGAAAAGTAATTTTAGGAGTCCGCGGAAGAAGTTCTGTCGAGCCGACTCATGGTCCGTTTCGCATTTTTAGTTCTACAAAAATTGTTCATAGCTTCTTTTCCGTAGTCTAGCATGGGACCAAGTCAACCATCCATCCATCCAGTTGGGGAGCTCAGGGAACGAGAAGCCCCTCGAGAGAGAAACATGGAGCCAACCCCATTCGGTAACAAGGCGACAAAAGCCATCCTAACGAGATCAGACCAACCGAGGGAAAGCCGCGTTCACTGCGCTACGCCTCTGCTCGTCGACAGAACCACAACTACTTCATGCTCTTCCTCGACGCAAACGACGATGACGACGACAACGACTACGACGTCGACTTTTACGCATGACAGAGGCAGAAACTAAGCGGGACGGCAATGCGGAAACGGACAGAGTTCATCCGCGTGGATGGAAAGGCAATTGTTAGGAGGAATTACTCCGAATGGACTCTGCGAGTTCTTAAATCTCGTGTTCTGGTGAGCGCGTATCCAGGGCTGAAATCTGTTGTGGAATCCTACAGCTGGGCGAGGATTAAATCTCTCGGCTTTAATAGTTTGAATGATAGCGGGCGCTGCAAAAAGCGACTCACTGTTAGGTGTGAGCTCAGTGCTTCGTGGTTTCCGTCAAGCACCCAGCGCGCCACAAATGTCACGTCTAGATTCCACGGCGGCGGACAGAGACGGAGAGGGGATCCTTCAACAGAAATTCCACGTTTTCACTTTCACATACCTCTACTCAAGACACACAGGAGAATACCCATCTGACCAAGGACAGGGAGTCTTTGTAACTTTCCCTCCGCGGCGGCACAAACGGTTTCGCTCCCGTAGATCCACGGTTTCCATCTCGTACGTCTTTCCGCCTCTCGGATTCGCAGAGAAAGAAGCTTCACCGGAATTCACGAGAACCGAAACGACAGACAGTTCCATCAACCGCGTCGATGGCATTTCCTTGTCGAAGCCGCGCGGTCCACCGATTTGACGATGAGTTCACTTTGAGATTGAGATTAGAGTCGTCAACCTTGAGTTTAATTCCGATTTCGAAACTGTCGGCGACCGGTGACCACCGCCTGAGAAAATGCTTGATGTCGTTCAATGCTCATCGATTGTCCGTCAAATGCAGGTGCTATCAACAATACGAGTGTTGCCATCTGTCGCTTTCTCTGTTCCCTCTCCGAGACAGACTGCAATACATCCGCAGCTGTTGTTCTCCGGATAGCTTTGTGCAGTTCGCTCAGTTGTATCAGCTGCAGTTTCACCTACTCCTGCGAAGGAAACAACCACGAAAGTTGCGACATGTCGCGGGTTCCTCGGACCTGCTGGTCAGGAATGAGGAAGAGTTTCGTGCTTCGCTCCAAATCGATCGAGACAATGGGCTGCGCATCGTTTCTGCTCCACTGATATGTAAGATATTGTTCTGATATTTCCTCATATCGTAGCAGAGGAGTTTGTGGATATAGCAGCGCCCGTTCGTCGGCTCCCGTCTTGGAAGAGAACCTGCGACGGTCGCAACGATCCCGAACTCACAGTGGAAACAGAGTGTTCCCATCACTTCTCTCACGAACGTTTGGCATCTCCACGTCTTATCAGTGGCTCGGTGGACTTCAGTGTTTCCGTTCACTCTAACTGATATTAGCCGCCATCAGCTCCTTGCCGAGTTACGCGACCGGTTCTGTTTGACAGCTGCCCGGTGCACCTGATTCTTTTGTCGTTATCACCTGATAAGCCGGATGACGGTCTCTCTCTTTCCCTCTCTGTTCCTCTCGATAGTCGCAGGAGCTCTGTCAGCAGTCATAACAGCAGTCATACAGAACTCTCGTCGTGGTCGTCATCATCCTACTCTGCATCGGAAGTCCATCAGCAACCGTTAGTCGAGTCCCTATCGAGAATGGGCCAGAGACCGTGCAGTAATTGCTCATTTCCTTCCAACTAGGTTCGCGAACGGGCCGCCAACTCGGGAGCGATCGCGACGTCGCCAAAACGATCTCAAAACTCGCATCACGGAAGTTCTAGCCATGGGAGCAGACCTCGCATCCCCTACTGCAGAGCCCTCAGTACATGCAGCTGCTCTGAGTGAGTACGACGCGATGCCACGCACACATGTATGGACAGCTGAGAGCTGGCAGTCTCGATCAGACCCGTTCGAGTCGAGAAGAAAGATGACTAGGAAGTATGTACACTACCCTCGCCCTAGGGCACATTCCACGCTGTTTTTAAGGCGGGACAGCTTCGCTGAAGAACGCTAGAGGGTCGTCAGTGTCAGTCGAACTCGTTCAGAAGACAACTCTCCGGGGCTCTCGGAAACGAGATTCTCCGAAGCGGACAACTTGCAGGGAACGGCTATCCGTCTCCCTACGGCCTTTCGATCAGGCTTAGAGCTATATAGCTTGAAGTTCCCAGATTGCGAATGGGAAGAGATTCTGCCTTGACAGCATGCGACAACTCTTTCAAACATGAACACGCGGAAGGCGTGCGTAAAACTAATCTCAGGGTTCTCCTTGTTTCGAGGAACGCTTTCTCTGAGTCTGGGATCAAGGTCACTGAAATCGGAAACTGTCCAATGCCCGTTTCGATTCGGGATAATGCTCTGTTGTTCCGCGGTCGATCCTGGCGTTCTGGAAACTTCTTTCTGGAAGAAAACGTTTGAGCCTCAAGCTATTCTTCAACTCTCGAGTCCAGTGGTAACGCCACCACCGTCGCTGAACCTCAAATCATCCCAGAGGAAATCACCTCTCGTCCAAGGCCTCGCTGTCCGCTTGCCCGCCCGCTCGTTCGTCCGTTCTCCTGATGGGACAGCTATTCATCATCGTACCTCATCGTTCCGGACGCTATTTCCGAACAAGCGGACGGGGACCCACTTCTCACATCAGAGATGAGGGACGTTTTCGAACCAAACTCAAATTGCCCGGGATTCGCCATTAATAACGGGGCGTTTGCCGGTCCCGGGATGATTCGAAAACCGAACGCAGATCTCGAGCTCCACGAACTGAGACCACTGAGGTCTTTCCTCGTTCCGCTGAATCATGTGATCACAAATATGAACAAGTCCAAGGCGTTGGAGCCACAGAAACTGTGTCTCAATGAGCGTCTGACTCTTATTGGATTTGAAACCCTGTTTGTAGAACTCGAGCGAATGATTCTGGCTAGAAAAGCATCGCATGGGCTTATTTTTGTCTCCCTCCACTTTATTCAAGTGCAGCCACGTCCATGGTGGCGGGACTGTAATCATGGTGACGGGGCGACGATGTCATCGCAGCAATTTTCCCGCCGATCTACTTCCTCTCCCCTCCCAACATTTGATCGGTTTCCGATGATGGAGTGTTTCAAGAATAGGAAGCTCAAAAGTGAATCGTTTTGCACAAAAAGAAGGCTCGAAGTGGTGTCCAGTGATCGTGCATCGAACAATCACGCCCACGTCGTCGTAGGCCACTAATTGCATTCGATCGTCGCGAAAGATTTGAATTCATTGGGCAGCTCAGTTTATCAACTGAATTAAGATGAATTTCGATCATTGAGGACATATCTTGGTTTCTTCCACTGGTCTTCGTGGATGTTTTGAGTGCTTCTTGGGACAGCGAAGCACAGTTTCAAAATCGAGGAACCTCCCAGAGGATTCGAGTGCGGCCGCCTCGGTGAAAGATGTCGCGAGATCTGTTTCAATTGAGGAGCCCAGAGACAACAAATCCCTGGTTGAATTCCGGCCGCGATCATTGATCAAGCAGCCACGTTCCACCGACATCTGAAACGAGGCCCCGACGAAAACGGCGCCGGCGGGTACTGGCACAGCCCGAGGGCCAGAAGAGGAACCGTCTGAGATACAAAGGGAAAAAACAAACATTTTTCGCGATAGTCATTTGTCAAGCACACACTGTTTGTTTTCGGTAGCTGTGCTCTCCGAGGCCGGCTGACCACCGAGATGGGGCCCGGCGTTCTCGGATTCGCTTCCGAAAAGGCGCACTCACTGTTGAAAGCTCGGAGTGTCGCTTTACACTCCCAACGAAGCGCTAACCAACAACAAAAAAGCTCGCAGACGAAGCATTCAAGCAAGCACCGAACGAATGAAGAAGTCGAATCAATCTTCGGTGGCTGGAGAAGCGACCCGCGTCACCTTAACGCGACCACCGGAGAAAGAAGCGAGCAAGGCGACCAGGAGGACCGGCGAACTCGCTGGAGAAGAAGGCTTCCAGGAAAGCCTCGAGGGTCGGGCAGCCAAGGGGGGCGGCCGCCCGCAACCTTCCCGCTTGCAGCCAACCAACCAGCCATCCAGCCAAGCAAGCAAGCGAGCGAGCGAGCGAGCGAGCCAAGTAAGAGGAGATCCGTCCTAACGGATTGTCCAACCGATACCGTCCTTGTCAAGGACTCCTGATCGATGCGTGGTTGGTCGTCGAGGAATAGCCTGCGATGTTACTCGCTGGCGACGTCGACGACGACGACGACAAAGAACTTGAACGAGAATAGAGGGAGGAAGAAGCGAAGCAGAGAAGATTTAGCGAGGCGACCTAACAAGAATAATGCAGCGACGGGGAGAACAGTTCTCTGGGAAGCGCGCAGTGAAATTTATCTTTTGCCATACCAGAAGAAAAATGAAACCTCCCGGTATCTGCTCGTTTGCGGCAAAGTCCAGCAAGGAAAGGGATCATGGAGTCTGATGCTATTGCCTGGTTCGACTCACATCAACATGAACATTCACCTATCTGGTATCATGTTGTCCAATATCAACGTCGAAAACTTTCAGGAGGAAAAGAACGATTCTGGAATTCTTTCGCGATATTCTCGGTCGAATTATATCTGAATTTCGTGTTCACTTTCGTCGTCGTGATTATCGTGAGGTCATGATTAATACAGGGGCGACGGCACTCCACCGGAAACCTATTCCGAAAATCTCTTTTCGTCGCATAATTATCCGCGAGATATATATTAGTGACTCGGTTCATCAAACAATGAACACTTCCGAGCCATGAATTCAATAGAGAAACTTGGCCTTAATGGAATCTGTATAGATTGTGTTCAGGAATGGCAAACAATTAGAGGAGTGCTTTGGGGAGGATGTGCTGTATTTTATGTTGGGGAGCTTCAATGAAATGTTCCCTCAGCTGTGAGAGGACAATGTTAACGAAAGATAGCGAGGCCGCGTGGAGCCTGAGCTTCAAGAAGCTCGAATGGCCCCAATAGCTCCGCGAAACTGGATGTGAAAGGAGGCGAGTGAGTCGTTTGCTTTCTTTCGTCCAACATAATCTATTTGTCATTGGTCCGATATTTTCCCCGTTTCTTCTCTCTTCCGCTATTTCTTTCCTTTTATCTCCTCTGCACCCTACATCCTCTGACGGCGCGGCGGCCCACTACGCAGTGGGATCCGAAGATACACATCGGTGAAAGTCATTATTTTCTCCCGGCTATTCCTTCCTGCTGTCTGTTCCTTTCCTCTTCCGTAGCCGTCTCGTCTTCCTCATTTGGCTCAGCCGTCAAGGCAACATCTTCCATTCCATTCACATTCAATGCTTTCTTTAATTGTTCGGATCGTGTTTCCTTCCTGTTCCGACGTCGATCGATGTCTGAAGGATCAGATTTCGCTGAGCTCATGACGCATTCAAATTCTGTTTCACCTGTCCTCGTGTCGTCTCCTTCAAACATGATGAGCCCTGGAAGCATACACTCTCACGACAATTGTTCCGGCCTTTCCAGAGGAGGGACACAATTTTGGGAGGGAATCGGATCTCGGCCAACTGACTAAAATTCTCTTTTGACTCGAAACAAAGTAAATACCATACCATACCAAGGTACAAGGGATTGAAATGTGAACTGCTTTCGAGCACAGAAAACCTCAATCGCGGTTCAATACATTTGGCCCGCGAAGTCAGATTTCCTGGCCAGCTGTGAGTAGGGAGGAGGTCGAGACAGGGATCGTTTGTACGGAGCAGCTTTCGAAGTCGGTGATAGCACTCGAGGGAGTCCTTTGGATGTATTTAATAGTCGACCGACGCCCCTCACCGGCTAGTGCCAACGTTTTCCTGCCGTCTCTCTAGTTTTACCTCTCCCCTCACCCCCTTTTCTCCTGACAACTCACCTACGCCACAACGATACAAGATACCCTCCGCATACTGTTGGTCGGCTCGTTCAGCACCGAGTGCGGTTTCTGCCCCGCTGCTCTTCTTCAGCTGGCGGGAACTTTTGCGTCCGTGCTGCTAAATAGGGTTTGCTTCCATCATTCTTCCCCGATGTCCTGTTCGTCGTATCAGTATAACGCCTCTCAAGGCAGAGAAAGAGTCCGCGGCACTGTATAAATATGTTGTGTATGTGTGCGCGTGCGTGTGTGTGTTCATACATATACGAGCTTAGCAAGATAGAGCAAGGCACGTGAAAGTCAAGAGTTTTTCTCCTGTCCGAGCTCGCGAACAGCTTCTGCTAGTATTAGCCAAGCCTCCAGTTCGAAGGGCGTCGGAAGTGAACTAATCCAGGAAGGACGTCCTCAAGAAACCTCTTTCTCGGCATCTCCGCTTCTTTCCAGACGCTATCATAACCCATGGCTCCGCCGTGTTCTCCGAGAAAGCTTTTACAGCTCGTTTCTTTGCCGTATTCCTCTCATGGAGGCATATTTTTCATTCTCATGGTTGCCTATCCCACGTTTGCTCATTGTGGGATTTATTCACTCGTACATTCTCCGAGTTCGAGATAATTTGGTGTTTTGGCCTGGCCTTGTCTCACTCACTACACACAGCCCTTGGAACAGCGAAGATGGCAAGCTCAAAGTCTATGTGTTCCGAAACAGCAAGCTCGGTATTTTTGAGGTTTTGAGAGGGCTGCACATGTTGGACGTTCTTTCGGAATGTGGGAGCGCTTTCATAGCTAAACTAAAGAACACAGCCTCATTCAGATGCCTATACATAGAAAGGTGTTTCAGTCATCGAGAATTTCGCTGACCAAGTGCCGTTATGCGCAAGAGATATGAGTTCGTTTTGTGCTCGTGTCGGAGTGCATGCCTGTGAAGTGAAAGAGCGCAAAGCAACGTAAAGCTCTTTTTCTCTCGGATGGCAAATGCGGGAGGAACCGAGCAAGTTTCGAAAGTGTTTTGAGTAATGACCAAAGCCTAGGCGTAATGAATTTCTCCCAAAAAGAGCAGAATTGCTCTTCGTTGTCGGCCCTCCAGCTCGCATGGTTTTCTCCGAGGCGAAACACAATAAACAGCGAGGGCTGCATGCGCTTTGTTCACCTTTGCGGCACAAACGAGATGTTTTGTAGCAAAACATCATCCTGAAAGAGAAAAACAAGCGAGGATTCAGTCGGACCGCACTGTGTCGGTTGTAGTTTCTCGTCTTACTTATTGCCGGTGTTGGGAATACTTGTTGCTGATAACGCCAAAGAGTGAGATGTGGCACTCTAGCCGCGTGTTGTTTAGTCAAGTCAAGTCTTCGAGTTGAATCCCGATGTAAACAACCTCAACGGATCGCAATCGACCTGATCTCGGAACGGATGTTTCTACCTCTAAATCAAACGCCGATTGCCTGGAAAAACAAATTTCATCCCGGAACCGCGTCGCGACAGAATTCTCAATCGCAAGGCACACGATCTCTTGGATTCCGACTCTGACGCGCGCATCGGATACACAGACTACATGCGCAGATCCAACCCTTTCGTTTCTTCGACCTCGTTCACACGTAGTAGACAGGTTCTGAGCACCTCTTGTCTCCGTCCACCTGCCAAGGAATATTTGACATTTCCATTCTCTCAATCCGTTCTTGGGTCGTTAGCAACTCCGGGTGGAGTCTGACTGACTGACTGACTGACTGAGTGAGTTTATCCAGAGGGCCATATCTTCACCGCAGAGCTTTGCCTTAACGAACTGACTGAGTGAGCGCGTGTTTTTCTGTCTTCTTTCATCCTTCGTTTATATGACGCTGATATTATTGGACAGTAGACAGGACGCGGGCTGCTGCCCAGCCGTCAAGTTAACTTGAAGCCCACGATCGGACGATGTATGTCTGGAATGCGATGTCTGTTGCAAGGAATTTCCTCCGCCTATCCAGTTTCCGCTGTCAGGAGTCTCAAGGAGCTGCAACAGTGCGTTCGGCACGACGGTTACCCTCACTTCCCTCCTCCAGGCCCTCGTTCCAGGCTCCGAGGAGCCGACCAGGGCTCCGATCCGGAAAACAGCGGAAATCCTCATCAACGAACGAGCAGTCTGTGGGGATCAAATGCATTTATGGCATGAAAGCTCGCCCACAATCAAATTATGGTTTTGACTAGGATTCCGGATTGGGTTTCTCCTCATCCAACGAACGTAGCACGGCTTTCGGATCGAATTCCCAAAATGTTGACCAGAAATCATTGGAACATTTGAGCGAGTGGCCGCGAGTGTTCTAACCCGGAGGACGACAAACCTAACTTCTGGAAGGGAATCGGTACCGCGTCAACGACCGTAATGCTCTCAACGTGAGTCGAAAGAATCCTGAGATCCAACAAAGAATATCGCCTTCTTTGAAAGTCTGTCTTATGGATTGTCGGCAGATATAAGCCCAGAAGACGGTGACACTCGAAGTCGAACTCTCGCCCATTCAGCCTTAAAGCCTATGATAGCTCGTACCCGGATGGCGCAGCATCGACTTTGAAGCCGTGAGAAGCACTTGAATCAGACTCGCTCGTGCCGGATGGAGGAAGCGAACGAAGATCAGCTCGGAAGAATGGGAAGCAAGTCGATACTTCGATTGTCGAACCCTGTTACGAGTGTCTTCGAGTTCGGGGCTGTCTGCTTTCGGCAGCCTTTCGACCGAGGACAAGAAAGCTGTAACCGTGACGCGATGGTGACCTTGTCCTTTCAGAGAGTCGAGAGCCTTGCGTGTGAACTGATATTTTTGAGAGATATCGCTGTCCTTCGTTCGACGACTCCGTGTCCTAAAACTTTGAAACGCGAAACCGCCCCTAAAGTCGTCACCGATGCTTTCACGGCAACTACGTGCGTGGAAGATCCGCTTCTTTCGATTCGTGATATTCCAGTCAACAAGACAAGCTGAGCACATGAATATTGTCATCTCTTTTCGTGTGAATCGATTCTCATCCGAATTCAGATTTCGAAAGCTCATTTCTCCCATTCAAGATCAGTTGTCACCGTTGAGCTCGATGCGCGCCGTCTTCCCGTTTTTTCAGAGTGAGTTTCGAGTTCAGAGAACGCCGTAGAGTTCGCAGCAGCAAATTCGCTGCAGAAGTTCCCCGTCAACGTTCGAGACATGGGTTCAAAGTTTGAAACGAAACTCCACTGCAAGTATCAACCGCCCTCGTTCTGTTTGTGTCCCTTGCGAACTTCCGAGGAGAAATGTTCGTTAAACGTAAAAAGCTTTGGCATCAGATTCCCAATCAAGGAGATCATTCGGAGGGGTAGACGAAGTGCAACTGTTTGCTTTTTATCCGATTTCAAAGAGTTCGCCACCGCTGATTGGAGTGCGGCTTCGGGTTCCTTTGCGCTGCGAGACCATTGAGCCCACGACTCGATTGGGTCAGCGATCTCCGAGGAGCTCATGGAGACAGGCTGCTAGTTCACGGTTTCTTGTAGATATAATTTTTTCATCACATTCCGAGGAGCGGCGCGATGGATGGAAACGATGGATTTGAGAAAACGAGTCGGCGGTCAGTGTGCTTCGATTGTGGTGAACTTTCAGAAAAGCACTTGTTACTTTCCGGCGACGCGCTCTTTGCTGAACTTTTGCAGTATCACGTCAGAAGCTCATTGTTTTATTCGATTAATCACCGTAATGGTTTCTTGAGAGACCTATAAATAGACTTCCCTGATTCCAGCGGTAGCTTCACGCACGTCGACGAGCTCGCTTCCACTTCCATTTATTTTTCTTTTTTAGTTCGTTTTGTGTTTTTTATGCTCGGGCAACAAAGTGTACTCTGTATAATGGTGATTTTCCGAGAGTTTTGCTCTCAAAAACGATCTCCGCGTGAGATTCTCATGAGACTGAAACCCCTATTCTGAGGACGGAGAGACGATGTACATATATCTTCAAGAAATATTTGCGGCGCCAAGCTTCAAATTTCACAACGATATGCCCTCTCCTAGGCAGCTTCTTTCCTCCTAATTTCAGCCATACATTGCTTTTGGGTAGTTGAAAATTCCGGAAGGCGGCTATTTAGCCGTGGAATGTGTTGCCATAAACACGTACATACACAGGCGCTGCCAAGAGGAATCGTACAAACTTGCATAAACACATTTAAAGCGGTAAGTAGCAATTTGCAGTCATCCCTTGAGAGCGGCGGGTGCTGCCTCTTTCCACTCGACCTCAATGCCACGCTTGCGTTGCGAAGCCAGTCTCTGAAATAGGTTGCGACTCACTTAGAATTCCAAAAACCCACTTGCGGGTTTGATCGTCGGAGTGGAGGGCGTTGAATTCCAGTGCCCTTAAAACTTTCGAAAGCCCGCTTTTCACTCTCGGAGGACATTCTCAAGATATTATCGGATGAAAGATGCTATTCGTCAGCGAACGTTTCAGAGAATACCCTCAAACTTGATTCGTTCTTAGGCCTTGGTTGAGACATATGGAAAATGTTGAGACATAAGTATAAATACGCGGAAGTATGAGTTCTTGTAAAGTTGAATGGAAAAAGGTCAATCAAGAACATGATGTTCGTTTGTGACGCTTTCTGCTTTTGATTCCGCTTTTGTCATCTCTAAACAGGACAGTTTTCAGGTATTACCCAATCCATGTTTGAAATTTCCGCTATTCTGTTGATCTGAAGCTTTTCACCGACCTGAGCTGTCTTGAATTGAGTTTGGGCGACGTGGGCTGACTTTTCCGAATGTCCTGAAAAACTGTTTGGTTGAAAGATTTCATTCCTTGCGATCCGAGTCGACGATTATAATTACACGGTACAAGGAACCGCTGGCAGAGCGTGTCCAAAAAGTCTTCGAGGAAGGAAAAAACCGGGTTAACGTTCGATGGAACATTCCACAATGTGCGTTCGTCCGTTCGACACAAGCAAGGTCAGTGGTATGGCAAATTAGTGGGAAAGCAAGGCCAAGCAGGCATAGCACAGTGGAGTGGTGATGCGGCGCCAAGCGGAAAGAGTCACTCAGTCGGCAAGCTGTTGGGGTCAGGAAATAATGAATCCTCCGCCGCTTGAAGTTGATAATTTTCAGCCTGAGCGCATCCTGGTTTCTCTCTTCTTTTCAAACAAACAAGTTAGCTATCTACGTCGTCCAGTGCTGTTCATCTTTTTCCCGCTCCCGGCGCAAGCCTGCTTCTATTCCTCTGGCTCTTACCCTCCATTGTAACTCTCTGTCACCAACCCCCAGCCTCGAACATCCAACGACCGTCGTCGTGCATTGTATAAAAAGCAGAATCAAATAGAATTAGAGAGAGAAAAAGTTTTCTCGAGGTCATCTGCGTTGTCGGCGACCGGTTTTCGAAATGTGGAACCAGCCACTCCTCGCGGTTCCGAGAATGTTCGTGCTAAAAACTCATCCGAGAATTGAGCTACTCTCAGGATGAAGAAGCCTCTGTGAGTCTCACATCGGCAAACATGAAGCACATAGTCCCTTTCTGTGTCGTTCCCCTGATGCCCCTTCCGTACAATCAGTCACTCTACTCGTGTAGAGTGCGAGACTCCTGATTTCGCCCACTATCTCGTTCTTTGGCGTTCACTCACCTACCCGGCAACTTTGTGGAGGAAATGCCAACCTGTTGTCGATTACACGCATCACCTACCTCCTAAGAGGGCCGACCACGCATCAACTTAGCCATCGGTCCAGACTCGAAGCATGTTGTCTGATTGTCATATCGCCTCTTGGGGACACCATCCGCTCCCAGATGGAGATTTGTCTCCATGCCTTTAGGACTTTTTGACGACCCCTTTGTTCTACCCCTGAGCCCTTCGCGAGTTTCTGTCGCTTGCCAACGTTTTCATCAATGGAAGACGAGCATATCGCATGACAATCGACTTCAGAGCCTGAGTTCTCAGACTCGTCGCTGCGGAAAGGACAGAAGTTTGTTTGCTCGATCGGGGACAAGAGGTTCCCATCACGAATACGACGATGGCTCCTCTTGACGATTCGCTGCAATGTAAGACTTGGAACTACACCTACCAGGGGAAGAACGGAGAAAAGAAGTGCGCCGCCACACCGAGAGTCCGTTCATGGGTCGAGACGTTCTCTGCGAAGACTCTTCGTCTGAAACTTGCGAAACCCTTTGACTCTCTTTCATCATTCCTCGACTATTCGAACATTTACACATAAATTACCAACTCAACATCCCATCCAACCTCCATTACCACCAAGCAGCTGAACGTCCAGCCGAACCGCCTGTCTCGTCCATTCGGCCTCGTTCGAGAATCCAAGGTCTTTGGAAATTCTGGCTGGAGGCCAAATTCAAATTGTCGAGTCGACAGATGTCGTTCCTCAAGTGGAATGTCATGCCCTCGTTCCATTTTGTCTCTCCTCGACTCTAACTCGCTCTGTGAGGAACCTTAACGCCTCTTCAACGCCGCGCTGCATCGAAAGTCCATCGTGTCCGTATGCGTCCTCGCCATTTCAATATTTCTCTATTTCTCTTTTCCCTCCACGGTGCCATAACATGTAGGCGTCCGATGGGGAATAAAGTCAGCGTCGCGACTGGGGGAAAACCGAGGAATCTCAACGATGTGGAATTCGGTTGCAGAGATGTGCTCCTTGATGATAGCCGGGACCCCTCGCAAGAACTCGAGACCTTGAGACGAAAAGATAGAGGTCTGTTACGCGTTGTTGATGTTCACAAGGATTCGCATCGATCAAAACTGCTTTTTCTCTGATTTGAGCTCGGATTCCGGACCATGACTGAGATGGAGCTTCAATTCGGAGTGTTCGGAAATGGACGGTTGACTTTCTGCTGGTAAGATAACAGAAACGTCTGCTCCAATACGTATGGAAATGGCGAATTCGTTTCGTTCACCCCCATTCAGAGGGCCCGAGTGCTACCGGTCGAGTTTGAGGATCTTTGATGGAAAACCATCCTCGAACACTGGATCGGCCTGCTCATGTGATCGTTCTAGACTCTAGAGACCAGGATGTCACATGCGAGAGTTCCAGTAACGTATTTTGGGGAGAGTGAAAGTTCGCCCCCCGTATTGGCGATCCCTGGATACACCACTCGAGAAATCAATGGAGTCGCGAACTCTGCAGATACGATGTCTCGGGATCGGCACTGCTTCGGCTTTTGCCCTTTCGAGGTATCCAGGATTCTCCTTTATGATCTTCCTGTTACTTTTGGAGCTACTATTAGATAGAATAAGTGAACAGTCCAGTCACAATAAACTTATCCTTTCAAGTCCAGGGAATCTGTCGCTTATTCACTCAACGCAGAGAATAAACTCATTCATTGTATTTTGCATGGCTACGGATTCCAGCCTCTGTTGGGTCAGCACGGCAACAGCCAATACAAGCGACGGTTACCTTCGATGTTCTTGACTCATTCGTTCGATACCTCTGACTCGCTTCTCTCATTCTGTCTCATTCCCAAGCGGTGGAAGACACAGATTCCTCTACAGATCTCGAATCGAGCGATGCAATCGGCGAATCGATCTCTGGTCGGATGCATAGGTTGAAGAAGTTCTCCATCAACTCCTTCAGCTAATTCATTCATGTATACCCGTGTTTGTCGTATCCCAAGGAAACTGAATGATTCCGTTACCCGGATTCTCCAAAGTGGATGGCGCATGTTGGGCTGGCTATCGAGGCTCAATAGTGTCCTTTACTTGGTATGGTACGTCGTAGCCGGTTACATGTGCACCATCGGAAGAGATAATTTCTTCCATAATATCAAAGTAATTGATTTTGATCGTGCTTTGAAAGTACTGAAAACTCTCAGTGTTCTCTGTGGATACTCTGCGGCACATGAAAGCGCTCCGTCCGCTGCATTCGGAGACTGCTTTGCCATCCAACTGTTATTCATCTTCTCGATGAGCATCGTCAAGCTTATCCTCAAGCTGAGGGACCGTAACGGTTTGCAACACTTCTTCCAGAAACGTATGGTTTGCAATGTGAGTTTGGCCGATAAGTCGATGGGGATGGTTCTTTTCATTTGGGATGCAATTGGTTACGATCAAATTCAAGCTGTGCAGATTTTCCAAGTTTGTCAATTTCGCTTAAAATTATCTGCGTGCATGGAGCGACTCGATGCTGATCGGAAGGAGTTGGTAAAATCAGAGATGACATCGGAGGAACGCAGGTCAAGGACCATTTTGTTGTTGAACTACATGGTCGATGAGTTCACGAAAATTCAATCGACTTATTCGTTTGCATTGTTCACTCTCCTGATCGATTTGGCCATGTCCACATGTTATTGGACTTGGCTTCTTCTTCGCTCCGCTTCCGCGAAAAAAGTACACGTGGCATCATGTTTCTACATTGTCTGCTTCATTTTGGAAAGTGTTGTCCTGATAATCAGGATTTCTCTTGGTTCGACTTCGTTTTCAATGTCTTACATTGAAGGTGTACACGCTCTGCTACAGGAACTGAACGGGGATCGACCGGGACGACTGGCAGCAAGTACTACTTTCCGCGCAGCTTCTTTCACTTTGAGCGCGCTTGGAACTTGCGGAATTTCAAAGAGGAATACAGTTCGCATGCTGGGCGGCATAGTTTCGGCTGCTCTTGTGTTGCAACAAATTTTGAATCACACCCCATACAACGACTCCCATAATGACAAGTACGGAATGCATCATACCAGAGAGCAGCATTGAGTGCACTCTTTTCTTGTGCGCTACATTTCATTATTTGTGAGTGCAGCATATCGGCTGAGCAATGCATGCGAAGGTCAGTGAGCAATCGATCTCGATCGACTCGCGTCGATACGTATTCTGGGGAATACAATCTGAAAACGCAAAGTGTCAGCAAAATTGAAAGAGACCTCTGTGAGGCGAATGCTTCTGACTGAGTTCATAAATCGAATTAAGCGTTGCTTGAGTCTGTCGACGCCTTCTCCCTCGGTGATCGATCTTCCAATCAATGATTTGGTTTTGTTCCATGCATTTCCCCATCAGCCGCAGTCTCGGATTAGCGCGATCTTGTGGAAACACTTCGCGAGTAAATCCGTGTCTCAAGTCGCTGATCCTCGACAATGAATATCCTCCACGAAAATCGGCTCCCGTGGTTCCCTACGAAACTGTGGAACATATTTTTCTGGATAGTTCGACGGCGAGGACGAACGCTTCGAGCGCTTTCAGTCCTGAACTGTGTTCTCTACATATTTTGGATGGTAGCAGGAGTATGGATATGTGTTGCTAAAGGAGATCGCAGTGCGTACGAAGCAACGGTTTATTTTGATCGTGGACTACAAATCTTGAAGGCTTCCAGCGTCTTTTGGGGTTGCTACATGCGTGAATCAACAACAGAGAACATGGCATTCAAAGACTGGTTCGCTCTTCAAGTGATCGTGGTCGCCTCAATAAGCTTTTTCGGCCTGCTTTCGAAATTCTCCCGAGAAAACGGATTCACGCAATTTTTCGGTGCTTTCATCTGCTCGGAGAGCTTGGCTGAGCAAGGCTTCGGGATCTTCATTGTGGTCTGGGATGCTTTGGCTTATGCTCAAATCCAAACTGTGCAGGTCTTGCAAGTTTGTCATTTTCGAGCGCGCCTGTATTCTCGAATCAGATCTTACGGAAGCGAACTGAAATATCTCAATGAGTCACAGCTGACACCGACCAAGAAGAGATCTCGAGCCGTTTCTCTGCTCAGAAGCCTCGTGGATGATTTCAAAGAAGTTCAAGCAACGTACTCTGTTTTCATTTTCATCTCGGTGTTGGAGCCGATGATGTCTATCGGTTATTGGAGTTGGCTTCTCGGTCGAAAGGTGTCACTAGCTCGCTCCAAACGAATGGTTGGAGGATTCTACGCCTACAACGTGTCGTACCTTATGCAGAGCGTTGTATTAATCGTCGGCTTGTCATCGGCGACCAGTGTCTTTTCGAGGACCTTGGGGGACGCAACGGCTACCATTCTCAACTCTTTGGACGAGAATTCACCCGGGAAACTTGCCTTGAGTCGAATCTTCAACCGAGCCTCTTTCAGCTTAACGGCGCTCGATGTATTCAAGCTCTCGAAACGTAGTACCTTCTTATTTTTGGGAAGACTGATTTCGAGTATCCTGATCCTCCAACAAGTTCTGACAGATGCATCCTTAAATCAGTACCGCTACGACGCTATGAGTAATCGTTCGAGCTCATCCAACTAGGTTTACTCCGATGTTCTCTTCTCGATTCTTCAACTCCAAAGATTCATGAAATCTAACTGCCACAGGGAATCATCCTCTGTGCATGGACATAAGCGATTCGTTTCCGTCTTACTCGAATCTTACAGCCATTGAATCAGGGGTCTCAGGTGACGCCACTTTGAAGAGTTTTCTCTAAAGGCTTGAAAATCAGCTCCGGCTGTTGAGCTTGCATATGTCTGGAGGTAAGTTTAGAAGGATCGTCGCTTCCGGCGATGCTTATTTTCTTTGACCAAGCGCATTAGAGGCTAACAAGAGCATTTCGAGGGATATGTACTGAGGTCTCTCAGAGCTCTAATTGTAAGACAATGCTTTCCGAATATACATATTCCGCCATGCCCCACTTTCCGTCCGACATCGTCGTAATTCCTCTTCAATACTTAAATCGTTCGTGGATTGTAATTCTGAGTACGGATTCTCTCGGATTTGAGCTGACGACGTTGTAAGCTGGGCTCCAAGCCTGAGCCATGAAAAGCTTCCAAAATAAGAAGAACGGATGCACAGATCGTGGACGAATCTTATAAAGCGAGAGCCGTGGATTTATTATTGAAAATTGTCAAAACACACACATTCGGTCAACGCGCGAAGTCTGAACGGGCATAGTCCGCAAACTATCCCTTTGTGCGCGAGACTGTGGTGATTCAAGGAGGCATTTAACTATTCCCACGCGCGAGAAAACCTGTCCGAAAGTGGTTGTTGATGATTTAGGTATCAGTGCTTAATATCGGTCTTTGTGCTCTTTCTTGACTTGAACTATTCTTGAAAGTCGGGTATTAATTCAATGGCAAGAAGGAGCTCTGTTTCCCTCATGAAGGAAAACACTTGCCGCAGGAATTTCCGCGCCTACTGGAACTTCTCCCCCACACAACACCGAAGGACCTCAGAAGGACGAAGGAAATCCTTAGAAGATGGGAGAACAACGAGAGATGATCTGTGAATGCAAAACAACTTACCCCTGAAACGAAAGGGATCATATGTGCATATGAAACATCCAATAAATTCGAATCCACATGATAAGTTAAAACGTGAGTGCCCAGAGGCGGCCGGCCTAATATTTTGAGAACAACGACTAGTGACGGAGGATAGCGAAGACGCCCAATGTTTCCGATCCCCGATGTCTCACAACTCACCTGGCAGACTCCATGCCCTCAGAACTGAAGTTTGATTGTAGTTTGAAATTGGGCAGGACTCCAAGGTATGATCATCAGTTTCAGAGAGGTTCCATTCGTTCTCCCTTCTCGCTTCTTTCTTGGAGTCCGTGTTGTCCATCGGGTATTGGAGTTGGCTTATTGGGCGCTATATGACGGATATTCGTTGCCAACATCATACTCCCACAACCTGTCGCACATCGCTCTGTCTTCGACTCGGTGTGTCAGCGTTTTCGACATACTCCAGGAATTTGAGAAACGGACCCGCTTTCTTAACGAGTTATTCTAAGATCCTGAGCCTTGGCGATTCCACGTTCCGTGGGAAATGCCGTTTCAAACCAGAAAGGATTTTTTTGGCGAAGTTCGTTGGTTCTGAGGTTCCCAAGTTCTCCCTGCTCAGAGGCAAATCAAAGCCCACGAAATAGATTGGTTCACTGGTAGTGATCGAATTTCGACCGAACCTTGATCGGGAAGCGAAAGTGAGGAGTTCTGAGTCACCTGGGGAGCTGTCGAGGTTACCTTGGATGTCCCGACCCCGCTGATCGAAGGGCGTCAACGAGACGAATCGATATTCAGAGGCGGAACTTATTGAAGTCACATTCAATTGGTTGGCACGGTGATGATAAACACCACAGCAATCACTGAGTGCACGACCTTTCGCGTTCATGGTTTTTGTAAAGAAAAAATAGTCAATATATGCATTCTACGAGTCACATTGCTCTTTGCAATATAGTGCACGCGAGAGTGCTGCGACTAGAACAACAGTTCTTTCGATGCAACATTTTCATTGTTTTCTTTACCTCGTCTGTAATTCGGTGATTTTTGGGAGCGTCTCGACCTCTTTGATCGGAAACTGGCATGCCGCTCCGTTCAAGTCTAAATATGTGGATCAGCCTGCCACGGAACGGCGTATTTTCGGCGAAATGATTCTTGAATGCGACTTCTTGGATGCTGCGATTCTTCTTCTCTTTGAATTGCATCTTATACATTCTTTGGTGCACTGTGGCCGGTTCGATGTGCTCCATGAAGGAAGATGTGAGCATGTTTCAGGCTTCATTCAATTTCGATCGGGGATTACAGGTTCTGAAGACTCTGTGCGTCCTTCTTAGACTTTATGCGGAACCTGCTGATAGGCTCCGCTCGGCATTCAAAGACTGGTTGGTACTACAACTGTGCATTCTCTCTTCTCTGAGCACGTACGGGTTGGTTCTCAGAATCCGCAAGGAAGGCAACACTCAACGGTTCTATCACGTGTACATGGTCTGTCGTGAAGGGTTCGATGAAGGAACCGTCGCTGAGGTACTGCTCATTTGGGACGCTTTGATTTATCTCTTTATTCAAGCTGTGCAAGTTCTGCAAGT